>JABFTP020000083.1:11454555-12054555 GCA_013387265.2 Cryptolaemus montrouzieri | reverse complement strand
ATTTCAAGACGACTTATGCGCTAATGAATCTAGACCTACTCGCCTATTCGTAGGAAGATCAGCTTTAACGAATTTAACTCCATATATTAATTTCCTATCAAAATGTTCTGATGAGGGGTCACAGGTTAATGCAGTATATACCGACATGGCTAAGGCTTTCGACAAGGTACACCATGGAACAGTAGCAGTTTTATCGGACTTCGGCATGGTTGGGTTGTTTGCGGAGTGGATTCGGTCTTATTTATCGAATGAAATACAGTATGTAGCAATTAATGGTTCTTCTTCAGATACTTTCAGTGTTACTTCTGGCGTACCTAAGGGCTCGAACCAGGGGCCTCTTCTTTTTGCAATTTATATAACTGATATCTCAGAATGCTTTTCGAATACATTACATGATTTTTACGCAGATGATCTCAAAGTGTACTAAATAATTGAGTCTCCGGCAGATGTGCAGTCATTCCAGGATGACGGTTATAAACTTCTCGTGGAGTTATTTCTAATGAAAAGCTCTCATTTATGTACCACATTAAATGTATCATTTCAAAAACTCAGAATGCTTGCGAAAACTCTAAAAACTCTATACTTCACCTTAGTCAGAACAAATTTAGAATATGCTACGCCTATTTGGAATCCATATTTTTATGAATATATAGATAGAATTGAGAAGGGACAGAAAAAAATCATTAAAAACCTCAATTATAGATTCAATCCGATTCTCTTGGGTAGAGGTTATAACGTTGGTCTGCGCCAGCATGGAATTCACAGCTTGGAACATAGAAGAGTGCTCTTCGATAGAACATTTCTATATCGCATTCTGAATAATGGTTTTGATTGCTTCTTGATTAATTGTTTAACATTCAATGTGCCGCAGTATCGAAGTCGTACGAGTGCATTATTTTATACTCCGAAGGCTCGTACTGCATTATATTATAATTCTGTATTACTGAGAATGATGCGATTCTGCAACTATCGTTTGAACTGCATGGTTGTTTTTAGCGTTAGTCTCCGAACCTTCAAAAGAAATGTTATTTAAATTTGTTGAGGAACTATCATTGGATGTTTTTCTTCTCTTTTGTTCATTTATAATTTTTTTCTACTTATTCAGTGGAAACTACCTGAATTGTTAATTTTTTTTAATGTATAGAGAACCCCTGTTATTGGGATATCCTGCTGGGGTTCCTGTTTTCCTAATAAATAAATAAATAAATAACTGAATAGGCGCAGCTCTCAAACGCAAAATGAAATCATCATGTGTCTTATGTGTCTTAAGTTAGTGCACTGTTTTTCTCTCAGCACTCTTTTCCAGGCAGTTTTTGATACGTAAGTTTTATGAAACTGACAAATGAAGATACAAGGAAGATGCGTTTTACTTCCCCCCTTTTAGGTTTTGTTATTGTACATATCTTAAATTTGAATAATTTGAATAGAGCCTTGCACCATGCTTTCACCTTGTAAGTAGCTGCATCATACGACTCACTTATGTAAGACAAGGTTTTCTGTGGTTTACCTTGTCATCATTGTGCTTGTGCCAAAAGGTACGCCAGCCACAGACACTTCTCACACAGAGTCATATCAGACTTAAGAAGAAAAACCTGATAAAACGGTTTCTTTTTCGTCGTCGACCTCATCGAGTTCGTTTCGTCTCCGTAGATCGTCTGCAGCACGCGTTAACATGAATCGACTTTACAGACAATCAGGCCGTCCGCCATATTGCCCCACTGCCGTTGTCTACCAGCGAACCATGTGTTCTATTCAATCTCATATTTACGTTTACAACGAGCGTTTGGGTGAACCATCGAAATTTTATTCGGGTGTGTGTGACCCCATCCTGGTGGCAATTGGTATTAGATGAGTTTCAATAAGTTTGCTACATAGCCTGAATACAATGGAATACATGAAGTGCACTGGAAAGTTTTTCATTCATATGAAAAAGAACTAAATGGGCGTCACAAGATTTACTGAAGAATTCAATCAATATTATTGATACTAAACCTGAAATTTCCAAAATACACGTGATAACTGAAAGATCTGTGAAACACAGCGTTAATCAATATCACTAAATTATTATAAAAACTGAGTTCCATAGCTTGAACTTGTTATTTGTCGAATGTACTTCCGACTATTATATTTTAAGTTTCATATAATAAAATGCACCACCAGTTTCTTAGTAAAAATAACCATTCTTATTCTATAATTTCAAAGGTTATTACCTCTCGCGAACGAGGAGTTTTTACTTGATGGCAACATAATTTTTTCTGTTATATAACCAAATAACACTTTTCGAATTTCATTCTTGACTTCGGTTTTAGGAGTTTGCTTTTTGTGGATTTTTATGGTACTATGTAAACGGAACATATCCTTACAGCTCTTAAGTTTTTAGTTGATTATGAAGAATATGTAGATTCACAATTTTCAGAAATAATTTCGAAAAATATGAATAGAAAAAATGGTTGAGTTGCTCTGTTATATAGCTGTGCTATTTCACGAAATTGAGATGACCAGTGTATAAAGATGCAATTACCAGAAATATTTTACATATCGAAATGGAGTAGGTAGAGCAAGTACATGAAAAAGAGGGTCGTCCGACAACTAGCTCCTGTCCATCACTTTCAACGCGACCTTCACAAGATGTTCTGATCCATGCAAATCAGCGCTCGTGTGATAGTAGTCTAATGCAATAATCTAGTCGAGATTACTCACATATCGGTTCGGTTACCTGACATCTGTATATTGGATGTCAAGTGACTGTGGATTCCAATTGAATTTGCAGCATAGCCTGTCTGGATAACGAAATTCTACTAATTGTAATCTAGTAACATTGTCAACTTTTATTTCATCTGAATATCTCAAACTTTTCAAAGTTTCAAACGTTTCAAGTAATTATGTATGAACCTTATCATGAAGAAGGCTCTACCTGGATTATTTAAATTTCATCCGTTGCTAGCGCATCTTAGAGTTTTATAATTGTAGTTAATGTAATTTATGGTTGATTTCACAATATTATGATGAAAAATTAAAATTCTTCATAAATAAACATTTTACGACTTCACGATATTTTTGACGAAGAAAGTGTATCAATAATTTGATATTTTATGAAAGATGATTAAATAATCGATGAAGCTCACTCTGTACATTTTCAGCTAAACTGTACCATCAAAATCGAATCTTCTGAAAATCATACTGACTTTTTGGGAATTTTCGCTTTTACGATTATGATGATAAAGCTCACTTACTTACTTATTTGTCACATATCCATAATGCACTGGTGGCAACAAATTGAGGAGTTTTTGTTAATTTGTTGATTATGAAGTTGTTGATAAGAATCTTATTTTTTCCTGATCCCATTCATAAACATTTTGATTCACTCAAATGGAGGAAGAGATTAAATTAAAAAAACATGTTCATTGAATTTTGAGTCCAAAGCCGAGATCGGGATGAAGCGCAGTATGTTGAACGGATTATCATTTGAAACATTCGTGGCAGTAATAATAAATAGATATAGATAATGAGTGGGGGCTACCTAACAGCGCGGTAACTGCGACATAGTGATCTTTTGTGTTACACTCTGTCCCAAATTTCACCCATAAACTCCATCCTTCTTTTAGAGGATATGAGATTTGTGGGTGCGAGCCTAATAATCTTAGTCAGCTTTAGTTTTTCAGATCTGAGACCCTGTAGTCTTAATATGTCTCCATATAGGCTCTCGCACGTAACGTATTCCATTTATTCTATTTCTTCATCGCATAGTTTGAATGAAGGGTGCTCAATCAATACTATCTCATTAAAGTGGTTTCTGAGGCGACAGTGCCTCGTTAATATTTTTGTTAGAGTCTAGCCTGGAGATTTTGAACCAAGACTTGTCTCCCGCAGTGGAAGTCGAAAGTATCTGAAACCTGGGAGGCTTAGCTAGTGCTCTCGTAACTTTAGGCACAACAACCGGTTATTTTCCATTTTTGCAGTTTCGAAAGATATTCCGAGCCGGTGAATCCCAAGCCTTTTTTCAGGCGGCCCATGATTCCGCCTTTTCATTGCTCTCAATGCCCGAGTGTCCAGGGGCCCCTATCATCCGGCACCTATTACTTTTCCTCTGTTTCGCGAGGGTGGAGTGACTTTCCTGCGCCATAAGTGACGTTCAGTTATCGAATGCCGATGCCTTCAGTACAGATTGGCTATCAGTGATGATTGTTTTTGATATACTTGTTAATCCCCCCACAAGAGAAAGATCAGTTCTGTGGTCAATGGCAAATATGTGTAATTGTCAAATACTCGCAAGCCCACTGAGACAAGTCGATTATTACTTGGGAACAGCTCGACTATATACACCAGCTCCGATACCTTTTGCAGTTTTGGAGCCGTCTATGAACCAACAGAGATCCACGAGTAGATGGTCCTTGGGGCTGGTTGATTCTTGTCTGCTAAAACTGATGATCTGGAATAGCATATTGGTTTTGGCTATTCCTATGTTAGACATTATACTAAGAATCTCGTTGCCCTTGATTTAAGACTGTAAGGTGCCGGGCACGAAGTTGTACATACTTATTCCATTTCGAGAAAGTAATGGAATATGTAGTTAGTCATTCTAACTTCTGTTCTAATTATCATACTGCAGGCCGTTCCTAGTCGTAGTTAGTGAGCTTGTGTTGGTATTGCTTTTCAAGGCTTCACTCTCACCAAGAAATGCATCCGTTGTGTTACGTGGTTTCACCACCATCACATATAGTCACTTAAGTTTCTTTGGGGAAATGCCTCATTTCGTTCCACATGTCATTTGACATGCTCATAAGGGGTGTCTAGCCTTGTGTATTATTTTTTCGAGGAGCGAATTCCACGTGAGTTCACAACTCAAGGTAACATTCCGATATTTTCCTTCCTCTGCAACTGGAATCAACCCTGCACGCGTGACCGGGGGAACAACGAATATCCTTTTTTTTCTAGTACCATGAATATTTTATTCATGCTAAGGTTCTCACCCCCATAACAACCCCGGATAGCTGAAATAGCTTCCCCAAGTCTGTCGGATACGTCGTTGTCAGCTCCGACAACCAGAGTGACTATATCGTCAGCGTTCTTTTGTTCATAAACATCCAGTGTGCATATCATTGCCAGAACCAGCCATCAGGAACCACAACAGAGGAGATAGTAGTCTTCTCGTAGGGCATCCTTTTTCAGTCACAAAACCGATGGCTTCTCTTTTCAAGGGGGTGCTAATTGATCAGGCATTCAGTATGTTGCTAATTTGTTGCGCAATAATATTTGATACACCTCTGGCTCTCGAAACCCCGCACAGTGAACTAATTGGGGCGAATTACATGCACCCTCAACGCCCATGCATGAAGGCTGCAGCTGCAGACTCCTCGCGGTCAAGGGACTGAGTGATCTTCCCGAGTAGGTTTTTGAGTGTCAGATCAGTTGATACTTCAAAACGCTTTTCTGAGAGGAGTATTGATAATCACTCAGAGATCGTGGCAGTAGTACTTAGTGGATTATTCAATGTTTCAACGCGAAAAATGCAATACCATATGCATATGTTGAAAGCAGGAAATCGGGATATATGACAGTACAAAACAAAATAACATAGTATCCTCAACCTCACCACACTCGCAATTTGAACTATTCACAGAATTCCACATCAAACACCTACTATTACAACACCCACGAGCTAATCTCGAACGATTTGAGGTACACCAATCTTTTCTTCTGAGACCAAACCCAAGAACCTTGTGATGAGAATCTTGTATGAGGAAAAATACAAATAATAACTAATAACTAATTTTTGGCGAATGCATCGAAATGAATGAAATGAAAACCAAGGGACCAAATCGGTTTCCCAAATTACAATTTCCAGAGAGTTGTACTCGGAAGTTCTTATATAGGTCTGAAAATTAAAGTGGGCCTACCACTCAAGTCTCATGGCATAATTTAACTGGGAATCAATTCAATGCACATGACCCAAACAGAGCAACAGTCCACAACCGTAGAAAAGACCACCTCAAGAACAGTAGCTCTAAGAGTGTGAAAATCGGCATCCTAAGCGGAACGACCTAGATTCTGTATAATATTATTTCCTCTTTCAGGTTATGACTCAGTTCAGTTCAAATTCAATATATGATAGGAAGCTAAATGGGGAGTCCTAAGCGACACCAAGATATTCAGAACAGAAATAATGATTCAGAGGGGAATCAATAAGAAATATACTTTTGAAGATTATTCAGATGAAAACAAGATGATTCATTAATGGAAGTATTACGGCATATACACGATCATTACTGAAGAACACGTTCAAAATTCCTAGAATACAACTCATGTGTTCCATTTACTCTGAAATCCAGACCAGATGAAATTTTTTAGACCTAAGACGTGATCTGAGTTCACGTATTTTCTCAAACCAGCTAGCGAATGAGACAAATTTTCATCAGTAATCCGTTATAATCTTTGATATAGAAGTCTCTCACATATTTGGAAAGAAATAAAAAGTGGACTGACAGGACGACAGTTACTCGGATCTCCTGAATTTTCGCCTGGATTTAGAATTTCAATAACCTTGGAGTTTCTAAACTCCTCAGTATCACACAGGGAGCGACGCTATGAAAAAGTCAGTAGTCAAATTAAAACAATTTATCTAAAATGTTTGAAGAACATACCATCCAATGTATTTTTGCAATGCAACATCATTCTATACATTCAAATTGATTCAAACGATTAATTCGCGTAAAAGAATAAATGAGATCCAAGTGCAATATAATGAAAAGTTGAGGAAGACCACGTTGTAGCTGTGAGTATTTTCTCTCCTTACGTTGTTGATAGACAGAAATCAGCGAGTTGATCAAACTGTGAAAAACAAGTCTTTGGGATTTCATTCATTCGTCCTGACGTAGGTAGTTTTCATAACTATTCAGTATTTGAAGCAGCTACGTTTCCCCGACTGATCCTAGACATGCTCAATGGGGTGTAATTCCAGACTGAGGCAATCCTCTCACACGCTTCATTGTTCTACCATCTAGATTTTCCATTGAAACTGAGGCTGTTTGTAATATGGCATTATCTTGCATCACCACTGTCTTTCGTTGCCCTTAGTTATCACAACTGCCAATGCATGATCTTTGACAATTTCTTTAATGTAGGTACATTGGATACATCTGTCTTCTACAGGTCAGAGACCCATTCACCAAGATTAACCGAGTACGTCATTCTGAAGAAAAATCGTTTCAAATAATATCCGACTTACTTTGAAATGAATGTCTCTCGTCAGTAAAAGTTAGATAATATTGCTATTCCTGCACATTTTTTTTCGAAATCAATCAGAACTGTTGGAGCAAAAATGAGAAGCAAATAAGAACATCACACTGAACTAGACTTCATTTCTCCTTGCGAGTTAATTTCTTCATGAAGCTAGTCTTGCAATGTAAGCGCTGAATTGATGGTTCTTTAGCCAACTATGAGCATGTCTCCCTTATCCTAAGGCATTTGCAATCAGTAATGCTCCTCACTTCTCCTAGTCGATTTTGTGCCGTAACCGCTTAAGATGTCAGGTCAGATGTTCAGTAAATGGAGATCCTTGTGGGAGCTAATTTTTCTTCGGCGGAAACCTGGCATTCTGATTCTAACCATGCTTCCTGATACCGATGGTATAATTTCTGAACTGCTCACATAATCTTGTGACCGATAGCTTCGGCGTTAACAAAGCATCCAAGGGTATTGGAAACTATGATTGGACACTCAAAAACAATCTCCAATTATTGTATTCGCAAATGAGGGCTGATCGTGAAATGAAGAAAAAAGATTTATCGAAACGGGTAATATCGCTAACAAAAAACATGAAAAACCAAAAATTGCTACAGCTTTGTTTACAGTGAGAGAGGACCCATATAAAAACCAAAGAGAGATTTCCCAGTTAACAGATATAAGTCAAACTTCCGTCCGAAGAATCTTAAAAGTGAATAAATTTCATGCATATCATGTACAGATGCACTAGGAACTGAAAAATCAAGACTATGAAAATCGAATCAACTTTTGCAATTGGGCAAATGACAAAGTAGCGGAAAATCCAAATAAGTTTTGCAGAGTTCCTTTCTCGGACGAGGCAACTTTCCACAAGAATGGGCTTGTTAACAGGCACAACTTTCATTACTACGCCACGGAAAATCCACACCTCATGAGACAAATAGATCAGCAGCATCGTTGGTCCTTGAATGTATGGGCCGCTATAGTAGATGGATATCTAACTGGGCCACACTTTTTCGATGGGCACCTTAATAGTGAAATGTATTCAGATTTTCTGTGAAATCATCCACCAATGTTGCTTGCCGATGTACCAGAGCATAAAAGACAAGATTTCTGGTTTCAACAGAATGGAGCACCGGCACATTACTCACATCAGGTTAGGGAGCATTTGAATCATGTATTTTCAAACAAATGGATTGGGCGTGGTGGTCCTGTTAGATGGCTAGCTAAGTCTCCGGACCTTACAAGTCTAGATTCTATCTTGTGATTTTATACTAAGGGCATCGTTCACCAGATTCTTTCTACAACACAGTTGGATATGAGAGAATAGTCGACGCCTTTCAGTCAGTTAATCCGCAAATGTTGTCGAGAGTTCAAATGTCTTCCCTTAGAAGGATTGAGTTGTGTCTACGAAGAAACGGGCAACATTTCGAAGACTTATTGTAATAGTTCAATACCTTATAGATCATCTCACCGAAAACCAAACTATCACACGAATACCTTCAAACATCTTCATTTCTCTGATCAAGTATAATGATATGTATCAATAAACTCTTCTTTCGCAACCTCTGATTTTATTATTTTAGTTTTTTTTTCGAAAATGGTCGAAGATACAGATAAGGTTAATTCTGCAAAAATATAGCACAATATTTTATGCGATGAAATGAATAACAAAATACAGGATGTTTCATTTGAAAAATTCAAGATATGATATTTTTAAAATTACAATATTCAATAATTTTCTTGTGTCACTTCTGTATGAAATGAGGATAATATTTTTCAATTCATCAATAAAGCTGTCCTTGGGCAATGAGAAAACGAAAGGAAAAAGTGTTCGTCATCTCTGGTCGAAGGAGCATTTTTACGGAAAAAAATTTTGAAACTACTCACCAAAAAAACTTATTACTTAAAGACATTAGAGCAGAGTTTAGGACGCTCTTGAATCTTGAACAAAAAAGTGGTCTTCCAATTTGAAAAAACCTCCCAAGATTTTTTTATAGAAAACTGAGACACCCTGGTTACTTCAAAATAAATTGCTGAAGTAGATTTCTACTTTCTAAATACAATACCGTTCGAACAAAAATAAAATCTTCAAGATTGTACGAGCTACAGAGTACCGCGTCATCCAATATATTATTCATATTTCCTACTTAATATTACATAAGATGCAAGTACAAGGGGTATATTGGAAAACCCATCGGAGTTTCTTACTTTATGAATTGAAAAGAATGAGTAAGGAGAAGGATTTAGATCTAATTGACTACTAAGTAACCTACATGAATTCTTTTCCTTGTTAATCTCTAAATTTTCTTTAGATTGAGATTTTGTCTACTATTTTCATCGTGTAAAATTTTGAAATTATCATTAAAGTTATGGTTTTCTTCGAGTAAGTGATTAGAATAATGGGAATCTGATTTATGATGATAAAACTACGTTTGTGCTCGGATAATCTAACTTTGAAATTTCTGAAAGTTCTACCAGTATAAATTTTATTGCAATTCCCGCAAGACAGTTTATAAACACCAGATTTATTACAGTTATCAATTCTATCAGTTAGAATTATTGAAATTATATTGCGAGAGGGATGATTTTAATTTCAAACTTGGATTACCAATATAAGTTAAGCTGTTGTATTTTGTGTTAAAACTTTATATACTTGGAAATACTTCCTGGCTTGCTATTTGAAATTTTTGTGTGAAATCATGTTCTCAATCATACTAGGACTGTAACAAGTATTGACTGCTATTTGTTTAATTATAGTTTGCTCTTTTCTAAAATTATTTTGTGACATTGGGATATTAATGAGTCTATGTACCATACTATTGTAAGCTGCTAATTTATGTGGATAAGGATGTGTAGATGAGCTGTGAATAGTAATATCTGTATGCGATGGCTTATGAGAAATGGAAAAATCATGTTTGCCGTTAATTTAAGTAATAGTTAAATCCAGAAAGTTAATGGAGTTTCCTGTTTCTATCTCCAACGTGAATTTAATATTATCGTGAATTTTATTAATGAATGTTATGAATGACTCTAATTGTCTGTTTATGCCAGTGAAACAAGAAATGATATCGTCGACATATATAAACCAATAAATGAAGTATTCGAATGACGGATGTTCTTGGATAGTATTTTCAATATTATCTATGCAAATTTCAGCGAATAGAGGGCTCGGAGGATTACCCATGATTAAACCTTTTTTACTATTATATAATACTCCATTGAAGTAGAAATATTTTTTTTTTCGAAGGAATGTATCTAACCCAACAATATGATGCTGGCTAGACTGAATAGGTAGTTTTTCCTTCGAAATTGACCCCATTCCCAAAAAATTTTCACTGTAAAATTATTTTGTTCTAAACAAATTTCTAAAAGGTGTAAGAGTTCAGATTGAATTACCGGATTGACTTTATTAATTTGAAGAGCGTTGTTGATGAGTTTCACTCTATCACTAGGTGGGGCACTAGATATACTAAGTGATTAACAAAGAAAAGAATTCAGGTAGGTTACTTTATGGTCAATTAGATCTGAATCTTTCTCCTTCACTCAATCTTTTTAATTCATAAAGTAAGCAACTCCGATGGGTTTTCAAACATACCCCTTGTACATGTACCTAATGTAATATTATGTAGGAAATATAAATAATAAATAATATATAAGGAATAACTCTGTTCATTGGTTTGCATTTATCTGATGAAGCCACAGTGTGGTGAGACCGGTCATAGTTTTATTAATATAGTGGAAATCTAAATACCATGGTTTAATTCATTGAAAATATTTGGCTGTTGAGCACCACGCTGAAACATACTACGAAGTGTATAACAAACAAAATAAATAGCCTCACCTCTTTTGCTGATGAACAACAAGGATTCAGATCTGGAAGATCTTGCACCGACGCCGTATTTGTCATAAGACAAGTAACAGAAAAGTCGATAGAATATAATAAGCCAGCATTTATGTGTTTTGTTGACTTGCTCAAAGCTTTCGACCGGGTCCAATTATCAGACATTATACATCTGCTCTACAACAGGCAAATCCCACGTAATATAATAAAGACTATCGAAAACATATATACTGCGAACAAGACCCAGGCAAGATTAGACGGGGAGCTTACCACACAGATACCAGTGAGAAGTGGTATTCGTCAAGGAGATTCGTTAAGCCCCCTTCTGTTCAACATCATCATGGACGAGATAATCAAAAAAGTAAGAGGAATGAGGGGCTACAAAATGGGGGACAAAGGGATAACTATCTTGTGTTACACTGTGTTGATTGCAGAAAATGAAGACGATTTACAGCGCCTCCTACACCAATTCAACCGTACAGCCAAATCGTTTAATATGATAATTTTTGCCTCTAAAACAAAATGCATGACTACATCGAAAACACCATTGAGATGCAAGCTTGAGGTTGATGGTAAATCTATCCAGCAGGAAATGAAATTTAAATATCTCGGCATAGAGATTTCGGGCTACGGAGATGTCGAGGCGGAGATAAGGGAGCAAGCAACAAGAGCAACAAGAGTAGCAGGATGTTTGAGTGACACAATATGGCGCAATAAACATATCGGAATTGAAGCCAAGGCACGAATCTACAAAGCAACTATAAGGCCCATTATGACATACACTGCAGAAACTAGACCAGAAACAACGAAAACCAGGCGACTACTGGAGACAACCGAAATGAAGGTACTTCGCAGGATAGCCGGGAAAACACTGCTCAACAGAGAGAGGAGTGAGAATATTAGAAACATGTGCAAGGTGGACAACATTAACAACTGGGTATTGAACAGAAAACAGGAGTGGAATGACCATATAAACAGAATGGATGACAGAAGAATAGTGAAAATCGCCCGTGATAGATCTTCACTGGGGCGCAGAAGCGTGGGACGACCACGAAAAAGGTGGAGTGACAACTTCAACGTTCCGTAACAGACAAACGACCGAAGAATAAACAGGCGGTTTCGCCTAAAATAAAGTTGAAAGAAGAAGGAAGAAGAAGAAAATAATTGAACAATCGTCTTAAGCAGATTTTCATAAATAATCAATACCCGGTACTTTTTGCTGGAATGTACATCTCTATGAATTATATTCTAAGATGAACGTTGTTCAGTCTTTATTAAGGAATCTACATCTTTTGATGTCTCAAAAATCCATTTTCGTCATATATCGACTTTAGTTGAATCTAATTTTCGTTCAGTAAAATTCTCTTTATTGTGTGTTTCAGGTTTTATCATAACTCCTAGCTCTTGGTATTGATCTTAAGGTTCCAAGAAGTTTTGCCATATAAATGGCTCATACGTGATTGAATATCGAAGTTCACTATCTAAAGTATGAAACAAAACGAGTGTTCCTCTAAAAGCAACATAAATTTTCAGATAGAACCGATAAAGTTTTGGACCGTTTCATGAAACTCTCGTACACATGTGTTTCAGCGCTGATAGTAAATCTCTATTACCGATATAAACTGACCAAGTACATAATAAAAGTTGAAAAGTATGGAGTGAATTCAGGTTATTTATGAGAAGTTAAAGTAAAAGAACTGACTATCGAGAGAATGTAGTAGCTTGGGCTGCTACTTAGTAGCTTCTCATTAAAACTGCTTCCAAAAAGGCACTCACCGGCATTAAAGAATGAAAAACAAACTGCGATTAACTATATTCTGAATACCAATGAAAAGATATGAAGGATTCATAGAAAATATAATACTATATTGGGACTTGAAGTATGAATCAAATACAAACCTGGCGAAAATTGAAAGAAATTATGGAAATTCTCTCTGATTTCGAAACACCATAAACACCTCAAAAAAGTTTAGGGAACACTTACCAAAATCTTTAAAATATGAATTTGATGATTCGAATTTATAGAAATTTTTCGGTTCTTGTTAGGATGTATTGTATATAATGTATTCTCAAGAAAACAAAATAATATTCGACTTTTCCAAAGCACCTTTTATAAAAAAAAAAAATTTAATTTGAAAATGACGAAATTTGGTAAAACACAAACAAAAATTGTATATTTTATTTTGGCCTAAGTCATTCCAAGCCCCCTGAACTGCTAATTGAATTGATGATGGAGGACGTTTTGATGCAGGAGATTTCTTTTTAGGGTGTCCCACACATGGTCGATGGGATTCAGATCTGGGGAGCAGGATGGCCACGGTAGAAGATCTATATTATTCTCGTCAAGAACGTTCAAGACAACTCTTGCACGATGAGGAGAGGCATTATCTTGTTGGAAGAGTGGATTTTGACCCATTGTTTGGGGATACGGTATCACTACAGGTAAAACCATCTCATTTGCGTAAGAATTTCCCGTGACGTTGTTCTGTATGAAAATGAGGTCACCAAGGCGTATACCTCCCCAAAACATCACTGATCCGCCTCCCTGTCTAACAACTTCTCGAGCATGCTGGAGACGGTTTTGCTTTCCAGGTTCCCTCCATATTCGAATTCTTCCCGAATCGGGATAATAACCAAATCTAGATACATTACTGAAGATAACTCTGGCCCACCTCTCTTGATCCCACTTTACGTGTTTTTGACACCTAGCTAAATGAGCAGCGCGATTTCCATGGGTCAGTTGTGGAACTCTTAAAGGACGTCTGGAGTGGAGTTGACCTTCGAGCAGTCGATTTCTCACAGTTTGGTCGGAAATTTGTACATTTTGAACTCGTGATAGCTCTTGAGCTAATTGAGATGGTGTGGTAGTACGATGTTTTCTGGCTTGTAAAACCAAAAATCGATCTTGGGCTACTGTAGTAATCCTGAAACGACTCGTATGGCGTTCTTCTACGCTACCTGTTTCATTGAAACGAGACCATAAACGGTTTATAACACTAGGGCTACGTCCCAGAACCCTGGATACATCCCGTTGTGAGCTCCCAGCTTGGAGCATGGCAACGGCTCGTAACATCTCTTTTCTAGTCAAATGTCGTCTTTCCATCGTCGAATCACAAATCTTGAATCTTTTATCTGCGCTTACAACAGAAACAAAGTGCCAACTAACTGATTTCAAACACTGAATACATGAAATAATGATAAAGCAGCAATGCATCTGCTGCATTTTTAGTTTCTTATAAAAACAAACTGAAATTTGTTGCGGCACTCTACATAATTTGGTGAGAAATTGATGCAGGTGTTCAGTCCCTATAAAAAATCATCCATATTTAACATTCTGGATACTATATATCAATATTCAGAAGTGTTCCCTAGACTTTTTTGAGGTGTTTATATAGGAAGATACCCAGTCTCTTGAAATTTTTTTTCGGCTTAGTTATCTCCACAATACCGATTGCGTTTTTCATTCTCATTTCACAGCCGAAAATTCATTTCAATTATTTGCCAAATTCCCGTTACTCATTGAACGAAATCCCAGTTCACTTTCGTAATATTTTCATTTGCTTTGCGCAGAATCTCTTTCGATTGAGAGCGAGTAGTTTTTTTGCGAGACTTCCGATAACAGCACTAATTTTCTTATATTGTAAGGCTTTTATACCTTTTTTCTTTCTCTCTTACTTCCTGCTTCATTCGGCTGTTTGTATATTCATGCTTCATATTTATTCTACAAATTTTTGCCTTTGTTGCTGCCTTCCACAATGATGTACCATCAATCTACTGAAGGAAAGAAGAGGCAAAAGGAGTTATTTCTTGTAAAGATAGTGTTGCGGTACCTAAAATGACTTTGTAAATATACACAGTATTCCAGATGACAAGTCAGCATTCTCTGAAATTATTCGAATATAGACGCGCTCCCAGCTGCAAATCAGTACGTTTTTGATATATCATACTTATAACATCAACCCATTTTGTAACCCCTGTACTCCATGTTAGACCACGTTGAGTCTATTAAGATATTATATCACCTAAATAATAACAATAAGAGTATATAGTTTATAAGTGTTTACTCCAAACTGTCTCTCATCAATTAATCAAGTATAAAATCAACAGGACAAAAATACACCACAAGTGTTTCAAATAATAAGTAATCTGGCACGACCCGAAAGAGGGTGAAAGTCCAAATGAATAAAATGAAAGTGCAAAGTGCACAACCTGTAAGGATAAATCCTCATCAATGAGGAAATGAAAGTGCTTGAAACTTACTTCTCTAAGCCGTGAGCATATTTCTCAAGACAGTGAGCCTATTTCTCAAGCCTGTGAGCCTAATTCAAGAGTTTACGGGTCTTTCTCCAGACGCCCCGTTGCCAGCAGCAAACCTGATTTGAATATCAATTGCTGTTGTATTTTCCTACAAACCAGGAATACAAAAGATCAATATTTTACATAAAATAATTTCGTTCGTGGACACACGACCCTTGGACTTACGATATTGAATGCCGATGTAATTTTGAAATCTCAATACTTTCATTCTCATGTAATATGACATTATTTTAGTAAAATTTATCATTTGTTTCTTGGGTCAGTAGCTGCACAAGTTTCTTTATAATTTATATAAAATAGTAACTGTGTACGACGTTTATATGCGCAGCCTTTTAATTGGATAAGACTGCTACCTAATGAGATTTTTTTATCGATAATCAAACTTCATATATTTATTCAAGTAACTGGTAATTTCATTTTTTCTATATTTCTTTTTACGGACCCTAGGTTGAGGAAAGTTTATTTGGATTTATGTTTATGTTTTTCTATGTAAACAAAAATTTTTCGATGATTTGGCACCCAGAATATTAACCTCAATCTAACCACGCCTACTCTTCAACTGTAGGATTTCGTCAAATCAAACAGCTCGATGATTTTTTGAAAAGCTTAACTCGATTTGAAATACAAACTGTTGAAAAATCAATGGTTTGACTTGTCTTGATTTTGCAGCCCAAAAGCATGGCAACAAATTCATCAAAATTGAAAGACTCAAAAATATTAATCCCTTATACCTACGGAGTGGAAACTAAGAATTGAATGACAAATTATTTTATTATTTATTTCATTCTTAACCCCTTGATGAGGGTGATGCACGCGTTTGCATCATATGTAAGTATTCGATGAGCTTTTAACGTAGTAAAATGTAATTCAGTAAAAAGTCTATTAAAGGTTATTGACCAATTAGCCGAAAAACAGTTGACGTGGACTTGAGAAAAAGTTAACCATTCGTTGAGTTTTATGCAAACCAAATACTGAGTTACCATTGGTTTGACACATCGCAAGCTGATGTATTGTTTGAACTTGTTCATTTTTATGGCCAAGATAGCTAACATGTTCTCCTGACTGCTAGGAAGACAACATCTGTCTAATGAACGGAAACAGCTTATCTTTATTTCATTCACTTTTATTTCTATTGTTCCTCTTTTCATTCTATCAATCCTCCTTTCTATGAGTAATTAAAATAGATATGGAGATAACCTCAAGTTAAGTGAACTTACTGGTTAATGCACGCAGGTGCTAACTATCCTCGAAATGTTTACACCTTCGAAACAAAAATTGATTTTTCTCGCATTTTTTCAATAATCTCAAAAGTAGCTAAATTTTCAAGATAACTCATTTGAGGTAAAAAAAAAGGATTTTTGGCGAATAACTTTCGTGAGAATTAGTTTTTTCGTACAACGTTGTAAAGAGGTTTCGAAGAGCTTTCAAATTATATTAAGCTCGACCCCATTGTCCTATTGAATTTTGAGGGGTTGAAGTGCTCTTCACAGTGGATTGCTCGTTAAAGCCTCAAATATATATGTTTTTTTTCAACACTACAGGATGAGAAATATAAAGATGACTCTTCTAAAATGGAATATCTTGTTTTATTTTTAAATATATGTAAAGACAGGTGGAGACTGAATATTTCGATCATACTCAATACACGAAATTTGAGAAACGTCATCTTGACGACGTGTAGAAAAATCAGAAAAATTATTTCTTCCCGCGGCGAATATTTCATTCAGGGATAATGGAGTAAAAGAAAAATGAATATTGGCAAGATATATGGAGATGGTATCGATTCTTTCCATTTGGTTACCCATGAAATTGAAGTTTTCGATAGATAAATTCCTCGCTAATCTTGCACATCCAATACGCCTCAGATGATTACTGTCTCCGACTTCAATTTCCCAACGAAAGCACTCAGCGAAATTGAATTATCTTTTAGATGAATCAATGTCGTGTCGAATAAGGGAGTTAAAATTTTCGATGTGGGTGGAAAAAATTTCAATTTTCCATCCTTCATAACTAAGACAGAATTAAATCAATCTTATAATGACGGGGAGATACCAATTGAAACAAAAAACAATTACCTTGTTTTTGAGATATATTGAGAAACAAGAACTTATTTTAAAACCCATGATGAATCTTGAGTGTTCCTGAAACTACAAGTGATAATTGATTTATGATCATTTATGTACTGAATTATGTCTGGGAGGAAAACTGTGCGCCTAGATATTCTGGTGAACTTTTACTCTTACCGTTCGGAGTTTTAGTGAGTGATATTTCAACTAATTCATAGGAAATAAGCTACACTGAATTGGGGACTGACGGTTCTTCATTCCTGGGTCATGGGGTTGACATTTCGAACGAAAATCAGTTAATATACATTCAGATATGAGGCTTAAATTCACAGCAAGAATTGTTTTCCATAAAATTAACTAAGTGATAACGCAATAAAGTCATTGCATTCTGTGCTCCGATTTTCAAATACTTCTGATATAATTCTACATTGGATAAAATTCCCAATATCCATACCCAATATTTCATGATTTGGACCCCTAAATTCGTATTCAGCATTGTTCACATAATCTTACCAACTAATAGAACTCATTGGAAAGATTGATATATGTGTTGAATAATGCGATGGGTTTTGTCTATACGACGAATTGAGAAATGGACATCCAGTTAAAGAGGTAAAAAATTTGATAAGAGTTCAAGCATAAATTGAAAGAAATTCATGTTTTATAGCTGAACCCTGCAACAGAAGTCAAAGTTGGTAAGATCACTATTCAGAGGATTAGGGATGGTGATAAAAATAAGCCTTTTCAACTCCACTTCGGCGAGTAGTTTTATCAGCCGGCACCGGTTGGAATTTATCGTTCTGTAAGAAATTGAGTTACAGTATACACTGTCTTTCTCAGTGAAAATTGTGAGATTGATGAAATCATATTTCATAATAATAGCTTAGTTAAGAAGATCGAATTGAATATCATTGTTGATAAAACTTCTAAAAAGTTTGGGATAGCTCATTCAATTTTGAATGATGTCATGAAATATGTAGCAGTTACTCTAAAAAATCCAAATTGACCCCTCTCAATTTGGACGAACTATGATCGAATGTGTTTTTACATACTACAACGAAATTAAGCGAAATAAAAATTTCATTATTCCAGGATACTTAAACTGATGTTCCAATATCTCGACATCTAGTGCGTTTTTAAAAGAAGATTTAGGGCCTGTTTCAATGAGGATACCTGCGGCAGTCCAATAAAGAGTTCAGAAAAATCCTGAGTTGGTGAAATTTTCAATTTTCAAATGTTATCAAAATTGGAGATCGTTTACAAATTTTTGAATAAAACTCTTTGGTAAGCATCCTTGTACTAATTTTAAGAGAGCCTGAAATTTTTGAAAATATGTTTTCCTTGTCACGAATATAAATAAATTCACGAATTTTATTGAAAAAAATAAATTTTTATTATTATCGTAATTGAGTTTAGATCGTGTAATTTTTGATCTTATTATTCATCTAATAATTTGATTGAGGAGGTCGTTACTTGATGAAAATCGATATACATATT
The DNA here is from genome assembly GCA_013387265.2 of Cryptolaemus montrouzieri. Classification (NCBI taxonomy): domain Eukaryota; kingdom Metazoa; phylum Arthropoda; class Insecta; order Coleoptera; family Coccinellidae; genus Cryptolaemus; species Cryptolaemus montrouzieri. The sequence goes on along the minus strand of JABFTP020000083.1, from coordinate 12,035,610 downwards.
TTCAATTAAATGATACCAAAGTATTTAGATTTTCACTATATTAACAAAACTATAACCGGTTTCATCACACTGTGGCTTCATCAGATAGATACAAACTAATGAACAGAGTTATTGCTTATATATTAGTCTTATTTCCTACTTAATATTACAATAGGTACAAGTACAAGAGGTATGTTGGAAAACCCATCGGAGTTGCTTATTTTATGAATTGAAAAGATTGAGTACAGAGAAGGATTTAGATCTTAATGACTATTAAGTATCCTACCTGAATTCTTCTCTTTGTTGATCTCTAAAATTTCCAATACATTGAGTTTTTGTCTATTATTTTCATTGTGTAAAATTTTTAATGATCATTAAAGTTATGGTTTTCTTCGAGTAAGTGATTAGAATAATGGGAATCTGATTTATGATAATTAAAACTACATTTGTGCTCGGACAATCATACTTTGAAATTTCTGAAAGTTCTACCAATATGAATTTTATTACAATCCCCGCAAGACAGTTTATAAACACCGGATTTATTACTTTTATCAATCTTAGATTTGCAGTTTCTGATTGGTCGGCCTAAAGAATTATCAGTTCGGAATGCTATATTGAAATTATAATGCGAGAGGAATGATTTTAATGTTAGACTAGGACTACCAATATAAGTTAAGATGTTGTATTTTGTGTCAGAACTTTTATACTTGGAAATACTTCCTGGATTGCTTTTGAAATTTTTGCAAGAAATCATGTTCTCAATCATACTAGTACTGTACCCGTTATTGACTGTTATTTGTTTAATTAAATTTTGCTCTTTTATATAATTATTTTGTGACATTGGGATATTAATGAGTCTATGTACCATTCTATTGTAAGCTGCTTATTTATGTAGATAAGGATGTGTAGATGAGCTGAGATTAGTAATATCTGTATGCAATGGCTTATGAAAATAGAAAAATCATGTTTGCCGTTAATTTTAGTAATAGTTAAATCCAGAAAGTTTTCTGTTAGAGATAGAAACAGAAAACTCCATTAACTTTCTGGATTTAACTATTACTAAAATTGACGGCAAACATGACGTTTCTATTTTTTATGAACCTGTAGTTGTCAAATGTCACAACTTCATTATCTGAAATTTTCAGGCAAACCAAAATTTTTAATATATATCTCCTATTAAAAGGAAATACCTAGATCGATCATACACGTATGCTGAAAACAGATATGATGACATGACATGGAAACTGAAATTACACTTAGAACATCTCATAGCGAATGATTCTGATACGATAAAGAATTAATAACACGGCTACAAAAAATTTTTTGGCTTGGGGGTCTGACTTTGTATATATATACCGGGTGTAACTGAAACTAGCGCCACACCTGTAACTTTATTTCTATTTGGAATATTTTGATGAAATTAAGGTATCAGGTAGAAGACAAACTTTTGAATTTAATAACAATATGATGGACATTTCGTTTTTGGTCGTGCCGGAAACGATACCAACTTTCGATTTACCAATGGATCATCCTGTATTTTTTTGCTTATTTTAATTGTTTATCTCATCCTACGACCTCATGACATATTTTTGAAGCAGAAACAGAACACCTTCTTTTTTTTTGCAATTTTCATCTTTCGTTCTAGAAGGCCCGGAACTTCATCCCAATAAAACCTATTTCTCCAAAGTTGAACGAAAATTTCGTGAGGTGCAACCTGTTGAAGAGGAGGATTTCGTTATCGACGGAAATAACGAAATTGACGCATTGACATTCGTTGATACCGCTCATTTAAATATCAACTACACCGCACCTGTATGTTAACTATATTGTTAGGCGACTTCAGTACTATGAAGAGTACCTTAGGATGGTGAAGTCTGGTCCAAAATATCCCACAAATATTTTAATCAGGGACGAATCAGGTTTCTCGAACAATGGTATATTAAATAGGCAAAATACCAGGTACTGATCGCAACAAAATGAGCACAGATATCAAGATGGAAACTTCCAGAAACGTTTTGGGTTCAACGTCTGGATGGGGAAGATTTAATAGGGTCTATAATTTTTGAAGGTTCATTTCCAGGGGAGATCCCAAATACAAGATGAATGAACGAGTAACCATTAGCTGGTGTGAATGAAATATATCTTCAACAAGATGGTGCGCCTCATCACAACAAAAGGGAGGCCTAGCGGTATCTTGACGAAATTTTTCCTGAAAAAAAAATGGTCCCATAAGATGGCCAGCTAGTTCGCCAGATTTTAGTCCACTAGATTTCTTCGTGTGGGGTCATTCGAATATTGAGGTTTACCAAACACCTGTTAAAACCCAACAAGAATTGGAGAACCGTTTGAGACAGGCCATTGCAGGCATTATAGCCCAACATTGAAATAATGTTGTGAGGGAAACCATCAATCATGTGCGATGTTATGTTCGTGAGAATGGTGGTATTCTTGAATATTTATTATAATTATTCCGTTTTCGCTGTTCGTTCTTTTGTTATTAACTCCGTAAAAAATGAGCAATTGAAATTTTAGATACAGTCTTGTTTTATCGTGATAGGAGATGTTGAGCTTAGCTTATTGTCACTGTTCATGGCCTTTTAGAGCGAAAAATTAAAATTGCAAAAAAAAAACATTTTGTTTTGTTATCTCCTCAAAAATATGTCAAAAAGTCGTAGAATGAGAGGAACAATTTAAATAGGAAGAAAAATACAGGGTGTCACATTCCAAAACCAAAAGTTGGTATCGTACCCGATATAACTGGAAACGAAATGTCAAACATATTAAAGCTATCAAATTTAAAATGTTGTCTTCTATCAGATTTCCACATTTCATCAAAATATTCCAAATAGAAAGAAAGGGGCGGCAAAAATTTTAGTTACACCCGGTATGTTCTTGGGATCCCTGAATCTGAATCCCAGCATTCAACTCTAGCATGTCAGGATGTGGTAATATTCTCAAAAAAACTAGGGAAAGAGTATTATTGGCCATATTAAAAGAATATAACTATATAACTTGAAATCCATTCCAAAAATCTATAAATCCATAATTTCAGAACCTAATAACCAGCGGCGACCCCAACACATATAGTATACATAGTCAGACCCCAGGTCAAATCTTTTTTTGTGTGGCTGTGAATTGAACGTTGACGACAGTCCTGAATAAACTGAAAAATGATAACGCAGCTCAAAAAAAAAATTTGGCCTGGGGTCTGACTATCTATACAACATGTGTTTGGGGTCGCTGAATCTCTATTTACTAGATCGTTTGAGGCTATAGGGTTGTGGTGTTATGAGGTTATTAGGTTCTGAAATTATGGGTTTATAGATTTTAGGAATGGATTTCAAGTTATATAGTTATATACATTTAATATGGCCAATAATACTCATTCCCTAGTTTTTTCAGGATATAGCCATATCCTGACATGCTAGAGTTGAATCGACCTGGGATTCAGATTCAGGAACCCCAAGAACATACCGGGTGTAACTAAAACTTTGGCCACCCCTGTAACTTTTTTCTATTTGGAATATTTTGATGAAATGTGGAATTCGGATAGAAGACAACATTTTGAATTTGATAGCATAAATATGTTTGAAATTTCGTTTCCGGTTATGTCGGGAACGAAACCAACTTTTGATTTTGAAATGTGACACCCTGTATTTTTCTGCCTATTTTAATTGTTTATCTCATTCTACATTTTTTTGGCATATTTTTGAGAGGAGAACAAAACAATCTTTTTTTTTGCAATTATAATTTTTCGCTCTAAAAGGCCATTAACAGTGACAATAAGCTAAGCTCAACATCTCTTATCACGAAAATACAAGATTGTATCTAAAATTTCAATTGCTCATTTTTTACGGAGTGTCAAAGTTAATAGCAAAAGAACGATTAGCGAAAACGGAATAATTATAATAAATATTCAAGAATACCACCATTCTCACGAACATAACATCGCACATGATTGATGGTTCCCCTCACAACATTATTTCAATGTTGGGCTATAATGCCTGCAATAGCCTGTCTCAAACAGTTCTCTAATTCTTGTTGGGTTTTAACAGGTGTTTGGTAAACCTCAATCTGCGAATGTCCCCACACGAATAAATCTAGTGGACTCAAATCTGGCGATCTAGCAAGCCATCTTATCGGACCATTAGTACCTATTCATTTTTCAGAAAAAATTTCGTCAAGATACCGCAAGGCCTCCCTGTGTTGCGATGAGGCGCACCATCTTGTTGAAGAAATATTTCATTCACACCAGCTAACGGTTACTCGTTCAATTAATCTTGTATTTGGGTTCTCAAAAATTCCAAATATCTCTCCCCTGTCAATGAACCTCCAAAAATTATAGACCCTATTAAATATCTTCCCATCATCCCCATTCAGATAATGAACTCAAAACGTTTTTGGAAGTTTCCATCTTTATATCTGTGCTCATTTTGTTGCGATCAGTACCTGGTATTTTGCCTATTAAACATCCCATTGTTCGTCAAACGTGATTCGTCCCTGAGTAAAATCTTTGTGGGATATTGTGGATCAGACTCCATCATGCTAAGGTATTCTTCATAGTACTGGAGTCGCCTAAAAATATAGTTAACATACAGGTGTTGGTGTTGTTGATATTTAAATGAGCGGTATCAACGAATGTCAATGCGTCTATTTCGTTATTTCCGTCGATAACGAAATCCTTCTCTTCAACAGAATGCTCCTCACGAAATTTTCGTTCATCTTTGGAGAAATAGATTCTCCATCTTTCGTTCCTAGAACGAAAGATGAAAATTACAGAAAAAAGATTGTGTTTTGTTTCTCCTTCAAAAATATGTCGAAAGGTCGTAGGATGAGATGAACAATTGAAATAAGCAAAAAAATACAGGATGATCCATTGGAAAATCGAAGGTTGGTATCGTTTCCGGTATAACCGAAAACGAAATGTCCAACATATTATTGTTATTAAATTCAAAATGTTGTCTTCTACCTGATTCGTTAATTTCATCAAAATATTCTAAATAGAAATAAAGTTACAGGGGTGGCGCTAGTTTCAGTTACACCCGGTATAGTATACAAAGTCAGACCCCCAAGCCAAAAACTTTTTCGTGGCCGTGTTATTAGTTCTTTATCGTATCAGAATCATTCACTATGAGATGTTCAAAGTATAATTTCAGTTTCCATATCATGTCATAATATCTGTTTTCAGCATACGTGTAAGATCGATCTAGGTATTTCTTTTTAATAGGAGATATATTAAAATTTTTGGTGACTGCAGTAGTGTGAGTAAAAAATTTCAGGTTTTATCTCTTTATAGTCAGAAAAAAATAGTGAATGATTCTGAAGCATCTACACGAACTGCGAAAAAGTAAAAAAAGAGTGAATGAAGACGGCATTCTATTCACTCCACAAAAAGACAACGGTCATCCATTATCAAAAATTATTGCAGGAAATGATCTAATTTGTAATGGTGAAGGGTCTCGCACCCTAATCTTCAACATCCGAAAATATATTGAATTGACCAATGATGACACATGCCGATTCCGGAAAGCAAGAAAATCAATATGCTCTCCACATGCTGATGACCTGTCCTGAGTTATCAAGAAACTAAGATGAAACCAAGAGATCATTTTAAATAGGAGCGGGGGAATATAAGCGTTTTTTCCAATTAATTATGTGAAAAAATCATTCGAATACGTTTACTTCATTTTCGCAATATTTTTTGGGATAATTTGTATTTGTCTAATAATGATTATTGTAATAAGTTTGGCGTAGTTGGCGATTATACACTGTTTTAGATGAAGAGTATCGTATTTCACTATGCCTAGGGTAAAATTAAGCGACGAATAAAACATTGTGTAATTGCCATGATTCTAGCAAAATCTGACCTAGTTGAAGTGGTAGCTGAATTTCAAGCGTCGCAAATTATCATCATCCAGAAATGATTGACATCGCCGTGATAACCATAACAGACTTACCGCAGTAGAAGACCTTCGTATATGCGCTACAATTGTGTGTAGATCAATCGCTGGAAACTCATAACTCATAAACAGTTTTTCGATTGAAATCATCAGAAAAAAAGAGTGAGATGCTTCAAAATAGTACAAGCCTCTAATTAATATTGGTTCCTCCAATCCCAATACACAAATTGCATAACTTATTATGGGAGCCAATATCTTAATTAGCGTGAGAAAGTTGAATCAAGCAAATTTTCTGATGAGTATTGCTGAGATGTCTGACTAGACGAGAAGTAGAAAGAAACTGAAGGACCAAAATTCCAGATGGCATTTTTCGAAGATTAAATCACTACCATTGCAAGGGAAGTATGAATATATCTCAATGTACATTAACAATGTATATATCATTTGAAAGGAACAAAAAAAGAGAACAGCATGCTCTCTACATTGCGATACCATTATATGTTATTCGTTTGTTTTAATCCTTACTATTAATAGTTAATTCAGTAATTTTCAGATGAAAGATACAGTTTTAGATTAGACCGTTATTTAATTTTTTTCTAGCTCATATTAATATCGAATATTATACGCCACCTATGGTATATTTCTCACCTAGGAGCTGATAATTTATAATATTACTTTAAAATTTGAATTTTCCAGAATAGCCAAACAAAATATTGACATTTATGACGCATTCAACATTCTATCAAAAAGTAGTAATGGAATATTCAAAGAATATGCTCATATTTGCTGAAATTTTTGTTGTTACTAACTTGGCACACCTGCTTCCTCTACTGACGCGGAGTTTGAACGCAATCTGGTAACTATTTTGTCTACAGTTCTCAATTCTATCAGTTCTCACAAGTGTGTTCTGCGATATTCTACCATGAATGAAAATATCGAACGAAAACTTTGTCTCAAATTTCATATTGTAAATAGAATTCCGTGTACCGAATAAATGGAAATGTTACAGATGGTTTACAGTGAAGCGACTATTTCAAAAACAGGTGCATATGGGTCGTACAGTGCATACAGCATCGGCTGAGATGTGGTGGAATATTTGCCTCGCCCTGTTTAGACATTAATATCTCTAATTGAAGTTAACATCGATAAAGTGAAGCAAATGGTGATTGAGTGATTGTCATTTTACTCTGAAAGAGATAGGCAAAATAACTTTTCTTTCCTCACGAATGATCGTAACATTTTGAACGATTGTTTGGGCATAAAACGCGTTGCCACTCGACTATTTCCACAACTGCCTCATTTTTTTCAAAAATTTAATAGAGTAAAGGTCGTTGAAGACATGCTAGAACGAGTTAGTTCTGAACTCACATTCATAGAACCCATTGCAGCTGTCATAGCTTTATGAGTTATATATGCGAACCAGTCGACAAGCTTCGGAATGGCGCCTTCTAGCTGAACCGAAATCGAAAAAACTCAAGTGGATCAAAAGTCGAGGTAATATTGACTGTTTTCTTCGATTATCGCCGTGTTGTACACTCGAAATTCTTGCAAGAAGGTCAGACGGTAAATAAAGAATATTACCTGAGAGTTACGCGGTGTTTAAGGTAGCGAATTCGTCGAAAAAGGCTAGATTTGTGGAAAGAAAATCCATGGATTTTGTACCACGATAATGCACGATCTCACAGGGCTATCATTATGAATGAAGTTCTGATCAAAAACTCAACACCACAAAACCACCGTATTCACCTGATATGGCTCCGGCCGCCTTTTTTCTTTTTCCAAAACTCAAATTACCGCTTCGAGGAATCCGTTTCGAATGGATAGAAGACATAAAGGAGAATTCGCGTCGATTCTGGAAAAGGCGTTTGAAAAATGTTTTGATAATTGGATTATTCGTTGGCGTAAATGTATCATTTCGGAATGCGATACAATAAGTTCGGATGAAAAATAAATATTTTGTGGTTCACTGACCAATTTGCAGTACTTTTCTGACAGAATATATTCTATTCCAATTTCAAGAAATGGACAAATTCATGAATCAAAAACATCAAAAGAATAAAATTATATACACCTACACTATAGTATATTGAACTTGATAAACCTACAATTAGAAACTATAAACAATTGTGTATAGTTAGTTTATATTTATTCGAACGTCTCGATAAATCCGATTAATACATAATAATTTATGGTAAAATTTCAATTCACAACATTTTGAAACTGATTGACCTATTATGATATTGTTATCTCTTGGAGATATTTATGCAATAAATAGCACAAAATATTACACAAAGAAGTTCACTTCTTCGAAGAAAATGTAAGTAAAATATTTTTATTTTAAACCATCATTATGTTCACTGCATGCTCGACAAATAATACTGAAAAGAAAAGTACTAACGCACACCCATCTGTCAATCTAAACTGTGTCCTTTTAGTGTGAGTTTGTTTGACATTTCTGAAACTGTCCAATGATTCGAATTTTTATTCGATTTTAAAATTATTTCGGAATAAACAGCGTCGTCCGTTCTAAAGATTTATATCTTAGTTAAGTTTTTCTGGATGGTATTCTCTAATTCTCGCATCATTTTCGAAATTTTCATCCTGAAATGAGTTTTTCCAGAAATTTTTTACCTGAAATGCTATTGAATCATTCGAGATTTTGGAAATTTGATTTTTTTTCCAAACTCTTCCTGTACTCCTCAGGACTGTCGGTTAAGAATGGAAGCACACTTTATCAGGACGATTGACGGTATTTCGTCTAGACCAGCTGCCTTCTTACAGTTATAGAAGCAACAGCTGAGATGAGGTGAATTTTCACTTGGCTGATGCCGACTTAACTACTTCTGATACATGTTCATGCCAGCAAAACTTGGAGTGCACCGTTATTCCGAGAAGCTGCATCGAATCTTTGGATGCAATTTGTTGGCCTTGCATTATTAGAGGATGTTCTTCAGCAGGGACCTTTCTAGAAAACGTAGTTGCTTGCGTCTTGCTCGCGTTAAAGCTCACCAGGTTCAACTGATCCCACTCAGATATCCTCTGTAAGTCAGAGTTTAAGTTATTAATTTTTTTACATCTCTGATGATGAGATTCCGCAGCTGTAATCGGCTGCAGACTACTGAAAGCGAAACCAGGGTACAATCGTCTGCAAATGCAATCATCTGTAGATGACAAATGATCGTTTATCTTCAACAGAAACAAGGTTGGCGAAATAATGGATCCCTGAGGTACTACTGCTTGCAACTGGAAACAATCAGATGTTATACTGTCGACCACAATTGTATTGATCTTTTTGAAAAAAAGCTACTGATCCAACCCCGCCATTTGTCGAGAAGCCCATATGCAGCAAGTTTATTCAACAAGGGTGCATGCCAAACCCTATCGAAGGCTTTAGAGATGTCCCATGTTATTTCATCGATGATGTACAAACATGAGTGACTTAGGCGAGCAGATCTCCTGTCGATCTTTGCCTGCGAAAACCATACTGACGGTCGTTTATAATTCCCTGCAACTCAAGATATTTGTTCATCATTTATGACTCTCTCCATCACTTTGGACATAATGGGAAGAAGTGCAACAGGGCGGTAGTTTTGGGGTAAGAACTTCTTTCCTTCCTTTGGGATCGATTGAATTATCGCTATTTTGCAGCTGCTTGGAAAAGTCTGGCTCACATAAGAAATCTGAAATAGAACTTGATTTCTGCCATGAAAGAATTTCTAGGTGGAATGTTCGGTGGTATTGCGTTAGATGAATCTAGCACAGAATTATTCTCGCACTTTGAGAGCAAAATTGTAGAGGAGCCCCATTCAGACGGCACCGAAAACATCCCACGAAGACCGTTAGTGTCCATTTCAAGACTCCCATGTCTGTAGGACACGCTTGCTTTCGAATCTCGATAATATCATTTTGTTTAGTGCAGGATATCATAAGATAGCCGCATAGGTCAGAAGCTGTCTAATCACTGTTGTTTGAACGCGATATATAATGTTTGGTTTGAGTTCTGCGCTCTTAGTTTTCGATTTGATTATCTTTGCTCAATTTGGTGTCAAGCATCGTACCCACCTATTTAACTTATTTCAGTAGTGCTACTTTCTCGTTGAATAACATTGGTGTCTTAGAAGATGGTAGTTTCTATTTAGAAGTGAACATCATCATGTCTATTTAGTTGAGGTTCGCATAAAACGAACCTACAAGACACAACTAAAGTCATGAGTACGTTAGAAAAATACAAGAAACAGTTCTCTCTTCTGCTGAACTTGGTATAAGCTAAACACAATGTCTTGCAGTTTAAAATTATATAAAGAGTGCATAGATCAAAGTAGTTTCATTAGAAGGTAAAGGTCTAGATAACATAGTCTTAGATTTGAATTCCATTCTCAGGAAATACTTCCGGGACGTACTTTTGCTTGTTGCTTATTTAGCAAATTTTGCAACAGCTGGGAACCCTGCACATCCTCATTTACACGCAGAAGTAAGAATCGTTGGTTACCATGGCCCCACTAATAAACACATTCTAAAATTATTTAGAGGAGCTGAAATTTTGGAAATGATAGATTGTAATGTTACAACATCTCCAGCGCTGCTTTTCTCTGAGTTACCTAAGCTGAGGATATTACATCTCGAGAACAATACCTATCAAGACGTTGATTATGAAACAGTTATGCATGGTGAGTAGAGCGGATTTCATTTTAGAAATTTAGTTGTAGAGGAAAATTATGAATTTCATACACAATGTTCCTTATAATAAGGAATAATAATTAGTTGTTTCTCCATATACTGTAAACATGAGTGAAGTATGAAAGAATATAATTTGATGAGCATTTTTAATTTTTCCCATGAGGTGAAAAATTGAGAAGAAATATGGAAATATTGATTCCAAATATGCAATTATATCGCACTTTCAAACTTTAATATTAATACTTTTCATAAAGGAGTGCGTAAATTACTGAGAAAGCAAACGAAATCAACTTTGTGAACGTCTATATAATTCCTCTGCATAAACAAAGCTTACGAACTACCTAATGCCATTATTGGTTGCTATTGCATTGGCGTTCGTCCTTATAGATTCGTCCTTATATATCGGAATGGGGCCAAGGAAAAGGATTTCGTTGAATGTAGCTAGATCTTGTGTTCAAATTCAACAGTTGCCGTAAGTACATCAGGAAGAAGGATAAAAAAGCAGAAAATGGCATAAGTATACTTCTTCTCTATTCGAAAGTAGCAGACAACGCGTAGGTGAATAAAATTACTAGATACTTCAAAGACGAATCAATTGTTGAATGGGGTAAGCCTAAAAAATGTCAGAAACGAGGCGTAATATTTTTGAATCTTAATAATTATTCCTAAGTGACAACTAATAACCCCCTGGAGTTAAACTTGTTCTACGCATTTTTATATTCAGGATTTTTTGGTTCTACAAACCTTCTCGTGTACGTTATAGATAAATAAATCCTCAAATACTCCATTTTCCACTAGTGTGTTTCAAATAGCGAAAGTCTGTTGATTCAAGGTATGGGGGGTAGATATAAGAGAAACAACCGCGTATAAAATGACTTTAGCTGTTGCAGACGGTCTAAAATACGTAGAGTTGAAAATTTTGTATTTTTCATGACTAGAATCGTTAAGTAACATCAATGCATATAAAATTAACGTAGTCCGGAATGCCTTAATAAATATAACATAAATATAAGCTTCAAAGTTTACCATTTTGTGACAGTAACACCCCCTTCATTTAACATCTTTTGACGATCACTTTTTCATACCGTGTTGTCTTTTTCCTCACGTCTATCTCTTCATAGTTTGAACGTTTATATCAGGACCATGTTTAAAACCACCGGAAAGTCAATACCACACCAACTGTTCGATGGTGCTGCCTATAGACGGAACGCCAACCGCTTCGTTGGTGGTACTTGGCGAATCCGTACACACTAAACACATCAAGGTGAACGTTTGTAATTATTGACGTTCGTTGACCATTTCTGGTTAAGTGTGTTACCAGGTGTGAAATATTTTCAGACTAATCGTATGAAAATGAACAGGAATACAGATATTGTGATGGAAGTTTTGAATGATAGTTTATGTGATATCGAATGTCTCAATAGTTCGTACACGAATATTGCTCAGAATAAAATCTAAGAATATGTCCTATTCTATACAAATATTACCGTTAAAAATATTATTAACAAAAATTTTGTTACGCTTTCCTTCATAATGGTGCTGTTTCGTTTTATTTGGATTAACTGCATTAATAATATGTATAATTATTATGAAAAATCGAACCTAACCACTTGGGCCCAGACAAAGACAAATAATCCCATCAAATATGTCGGAGACCCCTTCAGCGTTCTTTAAAAGAATGGAGAGTAATATCTCGAAAGATTAATTGATTCAATTTTGACAATAAATGAGTGTATTAGGGTAGTTCACAATAATATTTCATGGTAGTTATGGCTAATGAATACAGTGGAGTAGATCAGACATCCTGTGCCTGAATAAAATAATTTGGTAACTTATGAATTTTTCGATTAAAATCAATTACGGCACCACTTAATCGAAGAAATAGAGAAGTCTTAATCACTTGGCGAAACATTTCCAATAAATAATCAAAAGTTTAGGATTTTGGGAAATATTGGAAATGAATATCGTTCTATAGCATTTATTGATCTTTTATGCTCGTCTGCCCTAATGTAGGACCAATTTTCCCTAAATAAAGAAAGAACCTATGTTCAAATTTCAAGTTTCACAGAATTGATTGAATGAAAATATGTTTGACTTATGTTTCATACCAATTTGAAAAACGAAGAAATTTTGCATTTCAATTTCAGTTTCAGCAAAAAATTTTTATTTTCAAATGCACAGATTCTATCGGTTCATATAAATTAGAAATAGATTTCTGTGAATCTATTTTTCTATATATCATCTAATTTTGGACAACACTTCGTAATATGAAGACAATTGATTGTTTTCTAAGCCAGTTTATATTCTGATCATTATCGAGTATTTTCACTCTAGTTCTTCTTTTGCCAAAACTTGAAAACTTCGTTGGAGTAAATAGTATATAAATTTTGACAACAAATTTTATCATTTGAAGAAGGAATATATGGAAATAATTTTCAAATATGTAAATTTCCAGGTGCTCATAAACTAGAGGAATTTTACTTCATCAATATCAACCAAAAAAGAATATATACAGGAACCCTAGGTGTCCTGCCTCGACTGAGAATATGTGTTATCAGAGGTTTTAAAAATCCTGTGAAATCACTCGAAGCGAATGTTCTCAACGAAACAGTACTTGAGGAGCTCGAATTCAGCAGCAGTGGTCTGGAAGAGATACACGATTCGGCGTTCAATGGATTGGATAAACTTAAGATATTGAATCTCTCTAACAACAAACTGAAAGGATTATCTAAGACAGCACTTACACCATTAAAGAGTTTGAAAATCCTAAATTTGGAAGGCAATGAAATTGAAACTTTCAGCGCTGACGGTTTACCAGATCTTCCAAATTTGGAAGAAATCAATCTTTCAAACAATCCCTTGAGTAAATTAAATTTAGATGACATAGGTAAAGTAGCACCAAAGCTGAAGACAATCAAGGAAACATCTATTGCAGACGCGGAAGTGAAAAAATTGAGGAAAAAAACGAAACTTGCGATAATTGATAAAAACGAATGAATCAAATACATTTTGTCTTTTTTTGTAAAGAATTGATTTCAAACTTATCGAAATTAAATTTATAACATTTGTAAAATGGGTAATTTATTAAGATAACCTAGTAGTTCCTGAAAATCTATTTCAAAAGATTGAATTACCTTATATACTGAAATAAACAACAATCAGAGATTGGAAAGAGCAAAGCTACCGATCACAGTGCTTATAGTGAGAAAACGCTGGAAACATAGAAATAGCGCTTATCGTTTATTTAAAACAGAATTGGTCATGTTACAATCTCAGAATGACATCAAAAAAAAAACAAGGCAAACCTAACCGATCTGAAAATTCTTGTTATGTTTCTGGTTAGTTTCAGATTTCATGTACGGAGTTGTTTTCCTAGAAAAAAATTAATACAGATGAAATTCTTGAAAATAATGAATGATTTTACGAGCTCTTTGAAAATTTTTAATTCAAATCTGTGTAGGTATTTGATCGATATATTATATGGGAATCTAGAGGATGGTGACCACCGTTGGAAATATTGAACTACCATTTCTCTTATATGTCAGTGAATTGATGATTGAAATAAGAGCAACGTTTATATTTAATCATTTGCTTTATTAGGACAAAAGCAGAACTATGCCGCATGAAATTTTATATTTTCTACTGCTTGTTGTGTTGATGGTCAATTAGGTAAAACGAAGTTGAAATTCATATACATTTCAGATGAAATAAGACAATGATAATCAATAGGGGGGCAATATAAACAGGATTGCTTTAAGAACTGAAAGGATTTAGTAATGGTGACGACTTCAGATCTAGTTGACTATTAAGTAATTTTCGGAATTTTTATGCGCTGCATCTAGGTTCGGTTATTTCATTAATCCATAAAAACATGAAAGTCAGTTCCAAAAATTGAATAAATTGTTGGGAGATAAACCCAGCATTCCAAGAACAAGAATAATATCCAAATTTCCAAATCACCAGATCGTCGATAGGTTCAGGAATCTTTCAGGTACTAGAGAACATATCGCACACACAAAGTTTCAAATGCAATTGAGACTAAAAAAATTACCATTATCATTTTAACCAGCTTGAAATTGAAGCTGAAAGAGCTGCGATTGCAATAGAGAAACTCGACACATTCAGCAGCATCATTACTATATACAACCTTAAATTTCATTGAAACAAAGTGTGAATCAGAAAATAATCTGGAAATTTTTTAAAAAATCAAGAAAGATCCCATCAATAAGTTTCAATACAATATTAAAAATGCCATAGACAATGTCACATATTAAATATCGACTAATCAAAAATTCAACCTTCGAGTTGAGAATGCGCAGTAACCTAAACTTTCTCCTCAAACTCCATAAAAGATAATATCCCGTCATAACAGTTGTGTCATACGTTACAGCTGCTGCAGCCAAACTTTAACGTTATAGTATAGACTTATTGAACAGTCATGTAATTTCATTCCAAAATTTTCAACTGAGAGCTTTTCAGATATAACAGAAAATATTCAACAAATTGTACAACCATTTGATGCTGAACTCATGTCATGGGATGTGGTAAATCTCTACAAAGTGTTCCGTCTCACGATCCATTGAAATTGATTAACTAAACTCTGCCGATTAATGAAGTGAATCTCATTTCACAATCGGAACTTATGCATTATTTGAAAGAGGTTTAGAACAAAATTATTTCAACTTCAATAATGAAATTGATATGAGCAACAACGGTATAATAATGGGACCTGGGCAATGTGGAACACCAGAAAATAATTAATGATCAATCCTGTCGACACACTGTATTAATTGGTTTAGATATGTGGATGATATAATCTGTTATTTTTAAGGCACAAATAATCAGTTAGACTGCTTTAATACTTTCATAAATTCAGTTCTCCTAACAAAATATTCCCTTTGGTAATAGAAACAAAAATACAATAAACTATATAAACACATATCAATAATCCGATTCTTCATAACCATCGCAAACTGATAATACCATCCAGAATTCTTCCGCAGATTCATACTATACATGATACATGAAATCACCACAAAACCAATGTCAGAAATTAATTCATTGAAAGAAATCAATATTTAAAAACACAAAGCCGTCGATAATGGTTATAATTTTAGTATGAGTGACAGCATGCTTTCTCGTAAATAATTTCAATATGCAATCCGCGAGGTTTTATTAGTTTTTAACAGACCCAATGAACAACTAATAAATCGACTTATATTGGTAGACCCCGTCTAAAGTCAAAATTTTTCCTCTCATTGCATAACTAGGGGGGTAAAAACTATAAATAAAACTCCATAAAGAAATCAAATCAGGTGCTGCTAACCTCCCATATAGAAGTTGTTATGAAATGTATATCGGTAGAGATTAATAAACGAAAAAATTACTTGACAGTCAATAAGACCTATATTTCTCATCATAACAAGATCTTTTTCAGTTCCTAATGCAATCTTGCATCGATTTTCTTCCTATTAAGCTGATTACCTACTTTTATTAATGTTATATATAACACACCTGTTTTGAATTTACTATTCATCTGATGAAATTAGAGTGTGTTGAAATACATCATAAGTTCGTGAATATACAATACCAATACTTTCGTTATTTGCATCATGATCAAACACATTATCTCACCGAAATGATTTCTCCAGAATTCATTCATCAAGTCACCTTACACGTCAGGATCCTGCATCCAATCAATGGAAGGGGATCATAACCAAACAGTAACATTACAACAATTAACACTATATTTCGTCTGTTTTAGCTTCTATGAACCTACTTCAGCGATGCATAACGGTGATATGTGTCTCCTAATTTCTTACGAGAGATATGGTCAGGAAGCATTTATAGGGCTTTCAACATTCTCTTTCTTTTCCTTGGTCATTTTGAACAATACAAAAACATGATTCAGCAAAATTTACATTTTGCATTGATATACTTCCATTATCAGAAAGTTAATTATGATTGTACCTTACAATCGCTTGGCTATATGAAATTCGAGCAGGTAAGTGATCAACATTCTCCGATATTTCCTCATCAGAAAAGTCGTGGTCGTGGTCTGTATCTGCACGTGCAGCTTTTTCAGGGGGAAATATGTCAATACTATCTGCAATTAATTCATCTTCATTAAAAAAAAGCAAGAATTTAGTAAAATAATAAGCCCTGAAGTTTCTTTTCTTTCCCGCGTATCGCCCGAAAAATATGAACTTTCAGTTTCACAAATGGGACTGGTAGATATTCACAGAAATATAACAACTTTGCAGAAAATCACCTCCAAAACCTGTTAATTCGGATTCAAGGACATTACTGATGTTTTGTAATGATGAATATAATACATGTGACTAACATACTTCTTCAAAGAAAAAGTATCCGAATTCAAATATATGAAGATGCATTCGACTTCGAACATATTTGGTTGGATCCAACTGAAGATTCATGCCTTCAAGCGATTTATAAAAGTATTTTGTGCCGAAAGTTCATAACCGACTAACTTCATATTGAACCCTAATGAATTTAGCTTTCAACTACACAAAACTTTCCAGAGTTTGAAAAATACGTTATCTCTAATGATAGAAATATCAAATGAATGTCACTTCTGCTAGTAAAACTTGATAAATATTCCTCAAAAGATGTTTATTTTTAATTTGTTAATCAGTTTGAATTGATAAATCTCGAAATTAGGTGCGTTGTAGACCAAAAATGTAAGTATATAACCAGACTTGAAATATTTGTCTCAAATTGATATTAATTTTTGATTCAAAGTTTACATTGTTTACTAAACCTTTTCCAAGGTTCAAATTATATATCAATGGAGCTTCGGATCATAAAAATAAGTTCGAAAACGCAGTGTTTTATTAAATTTCTTTGAAGACAAAGGGTTTTTTTGACGAAAATGTATCTCCTTTCATTCCTCCTAAGTATAGTGTGTGTATGATTTCGCACATTTCGATAAATATTCAGAGTCTATACATTCATAATATCAAAAATGTTAAAAATAGAGATTTTACTAAAGAAAAACCACCTATTTTTCGCGCATTCGAGAATCTAAATTGCTCACTAGAAGTTACTTTTTTGAGATGGTTCAATTAAGGAGAACATATTTCAGTATAGCGTTGAAATCGTTTGTTACGATTGAGAGAGCTTACAAAAATTTCAAATAGTTAATTGATTCTGCCGTTACTATGTGAAAGTTAATCATGATGATCATACTGTGATTTTGGTTTACTTTGTAAAGGATATCACAAAAACAAGTGGAAAATATGCGATTAAAAAACGTGATAGCGACTGTACATTTTGTCCTAAATATAGAAAAACAGGAATGAATTGTCTAATCTGTGAGTTTTGTCTTTGCAATGAAAAACAATTGTGATAATTTGCAAGTAGGTTTGAAGGCAATTTTCATATTGTGACTTGACATTTGATTTGGGAGAGAATTTTTGAATAACGGTATTTGATTTAACATTGGGGTATATACCATTGTAAGCTAACTGTGTTTGTTTTTCAAGAACTATTCTTGTTTTGGAGTTCTTGAGATAGAGTGCCCCTATCCTTAGAAAACTGTGGTATCTTTTCATATAATCATCTAAAGGATAACAGACTATTGGAGGTATTCTTTCAATGTTTTCCATTGAATCATAACATATATCCCACATACCTTGGTGTCACAGTGGACTCCGTTTGAATCCTCCAACTCGAATTCAATTGATTGTGTCATATGCTGAGAAAAAGAAATTATATTCCACTTGGCAGTTGGGATGCCGATCTTCAAGTCTTTTTTATAGCTGGGTACTATTGTTCTATCTGACTAAAGAGTGCTCAAGTCTATATATTTAATAACCGAAGACAATCAGCATTAAAAGAAAAGGTGTAACAAGTATTACTCTCTTCTGAAACTAGTTTTAATTATCCAAGAAAGGCGGATTCCACTTGTCTGCCTGTGTTAAGATTTCTCAGAAGATTTGGTCGCTTGTTTAATCAAGGTGATCCACTTGTTGCGATTATTCCCTGGAAAAGTGAATGGAAGAAGTTTTTGTTTTTCGTAAGTTCTTCATACAAGATCCGTGGTTTTTGTTTCAGATGAAATATTTGGTGTTCTTTTAATCGTTTGAAAACATATCATGGGCGTTTTTATAGTATACCTATAGTGAGTGAAACTCTCTACACAGTCATTCAGTCTTGGATTATCTTATATCTCGATTCCAGTTGGATTTTAATGCATATCCGTTCAGCATTGCTGATGCGTTAATTTCTGCAGCTTTTCCTCCTATATTTCACATTTATTCCTTGCCATTATCACACACCCACCAATTGTAGTTGATGAAAATAAGAATGAAAACTTTACATAGTTATTCTGTTTCTACTTTTGTCTACATCCATTTTACATAATGAGCTTTTTCCTTGTTGTACTTTGATTCATGATCAAAAAAAAAATGACATAAAGCAATATAATTTTTCTTCCATTTTTATATGAAATTTTCCTTATTTCAGTCGAAAGAAAGAATGAATGAATTTAAGATCGAATTATTTTTGGACGTCCTTCAAATGTTTTTCTCTAGAATAGAGGAAAGTTAAAAATGCAAGAATGCTACTCATATCTTTGATCTCCCATCTAGTCACCAGAATACCAACATTCGAGTATTTCCGAGCCAATTAGTTGAACATTCTCCAATCACGTAGTTAAATAAGACATGAAAAGACTTTCACTACGATATAACTATGAGGATTTTGAATTGTGGGATGTTGGGGGTTGAAAGAAGATTTCTTATGTTCTGAACCAATCCGCAAAACGGTAAGCTTCGAATCAAAACTTAACCTTTTTTCAGAGTTAGATAAGGAGGGTCGAATTTATATTGAATTGCATCATGAGTAGTTCATTCAGACAACTTGATTTTTATCCAGATAAGACCAAATTAATTTCAGTATTTTTAATTTGCCTTATATTTTTATTTTCAGGAACAATTCTCGAACACTATTTTTATTGGCAGCTTGTTTCTTAAACTTCATAAAAGCAGATGAACCTGCACATCCCCATCTGCACAAAGAAGTAAGAATTGTTGGTTACCATGGACCAACGGATAAACATATTTTCAAATTATTTCGAGGAGCTGAAATATTGGAGATGATAGATTGCAATATCACAACATCTCCATCTGAGCTTTACTCCAATTTACCTCGCTTGAAGAAATTACATCTCGAGAACAACACTTATCACGACGTCGATTATGAAACAGTGATGCATGGTAAGTTGTGCAAAGAAGAGCGAAAACTAAACTACAGTTTACATAATTATGTTTTAATTTTGAGATACAGTGAAATTTCACCAAGAAAAGAACGACGATAGAAGCGACTGATTGAACAAGTTTACGTTTTCCTTTATCCTTTTGCTTTGAAAAATCAAAATTGAAAGATGTTTCTCATCTCATTTTGATGACAAAATGGAAAATGTTAGTGAAAATCTCAAAAGTTTCAAACGATTTGTACACAGAAAGCATGGCATGTTACCTAGAGTTGCGGTTGGTCATAGTAGAGGGGGGGGTCGTCCAAACGAGTCGTTCATTTCATGTCCGCATCTAATATGCTGACACTATATTATTGTTTAATGAACGTCGATTGTTCGGTATAGAGGTTTTATCCGCGAACATACAACTGCCTTGAAGTTGTCAAGAGAGACAACAAGCTAAATTTCACACGACTTGAGATCTCACTCTCCCATAATGGTTTTTTTTTTTTGTATTGAAAAATAATATCTAAATAACCCTTTCAGGTTTTGACAGTTATAGTTACAAAATATAAGATTATTTTATGATCAGATTTACATTCGAATTTGTATCAAGTGTTCTTGCAATTTTTTTTTTAATTTTGTGTGCGTTATCTCCTTCACTTCACGGGAAAGCTTGTTATAGAGTCTGACACCCTCAGAAAAAATATTTATTGTCATTGTGCAACAACTCATTGAACGAGGTTGAGTAATCGTATATTGTATAAGCAATTTCTACAAGCTCGTCTAGATAATGAAATTCTTTGATTTGAATCAAGAAGTGAACAAATAGAATGTTAGAAACTAGTCACAACAGAATCCACGTCAACTGCATTGAAAGACTTTTGCATTGTGAAAGCATAACACTTTCGGTATTGTGAGCAATTTCTTTTAAATAAAAGGGGAAGTCACAGATAGTGTTGATTCCGAACGCAACGCAAACATGATTTAAAATCCTTTGCAGCCAGACATTAATCATCCCGGTTCAACAAATGTTTGATTCCAACAAGATGGGGCTCGAACAACGTTGAATGATTTTCGCGAAAAATGTTTCTGGACCTCTTAGTCCCCCAGCGAGGAGATGTTGGTTCGCCAGCGCGGTCATCCAATTTGGCAACGTGCCAATTTTTCATCACAAATCTAAAGTTTACTTTAATCGACCACATACACTTTAAGCTCTAAGGAAATAAATTAAGCGATAAACGAACGGAATTTGTTCCCCGAGAAATGAAAGCGATAGCAATGACAACCTTCAAAAATCGAAATCAGCACTGGATCAACCAAAATATCCACCGCTTAGATTTCGTTTTCGAAACTTGATGTTGACAAAACGAAATCAACTTTGAATACTTGCGTTGTTTCTTTTTTCATAGTCCTTCACAACATGATCATGCTTTTGGGTCACCATGTATTCTGAAAAAAGATTTCCACGCCTCATAAGCTTACGCATGCTTTAGATAGGTTTGATATAAACTCCTTATATGAAATGAAAAAGACGCCGTCAAATATCAATAACCTTCCAGAAAAATTCTTCAATTATGACTTGAGAGTGCTGAAAATAAAGTATATGAAGATTAATCGCTGTACCCGATTATGAATGAACAAATGACAATTCATACTTCATAAGGATTGCGAAAATTATTAAAATAAAAATATCATTGTTTAAGATGGAAAAGTTCATTCGATATTATAGTTTTTTAGAGCTTTCGCTCATCATATTCTCCCTCACTGACACACAAACTTGTATCCAGAAAACGCTTGCAAAAATCCTATAACAGTATATATATTTGACAGCCACACACATCAATATCCGTCATTAGTCTATTTTGGCCCAATTTCTGAAAAAATCGCAAATAACATCCAAATCTCCAATGTGAAATTAGGCTAAAAATCCACAATCAAACTAGGAAATAAATTTTTCAATGCCAACGATAAAACTCAAAAATCAGATAATTCAAGAGTGTATGAACTTACATGTCCCAACTGTAACGGAATTAATATTAGTCAAACAGACAGGTCGTTTGGAATTAGGTATAAGGAACCTCATTCACATTTTTGCAAAAACAAAATGTATGAAACTCAGTTATCTTGTATCCTTAGGAATATTCAAAGCCAAACATAATACAAACAACTATCAAATATTACTTAACGACCTAACTGATTTATGTTATTCCTCACTATGTGGAATTTTTAAGTAGTTTACAATTCTCAAAACAAAAAGTTACTAATTGCGAGATTTTGCAATGTGTAGACATATCGAAGAAAATTATATTTCAAGGGATAATATTCAACCTTCCGTAGAATGTTAAATATCCTCCCTTGAAGGAGTTAGTTTTCCGATCTACTCTTCATAATCACCGTTTACCGGGGTCACCGGGAAGCGGTACAGCGCGTTCAGATGTCACGTATAGGAATAATGGACTGCAGTTTCGGTCTCGTTTGACCTCGCCAGCATTATCTACCCACTCGTAACGAAAGGCCACGCCGTTACCTACTCATCTCAATTCGTTGGAGCAAACGCAATAATATAAATATCACTGCGCCCCCCAACGAACTGAAACAGAGGCTACCTCACCAGCGCCCCGCAAAACGGTGAAACCAAAGAGCAAACAAGAAAACGTAAAGTGGTCACACTAGTTCGATAACACACCGCCATGCGACACTCACGTATCAGACAGAAGCGGCTGTCGAAGGACCGACGCTCCTTATTTCTATGTGGTTTACAACCAGGCATACAAAAACATCTCAAAACAAAAAGTTTCTAATTGCGAGTTTTCGCAATGTGTAGACATATCGAAGAAAATTATTTTTCAAGGGACAATATTCAACCTTCCGTAGAATGTTAAATATATATAAACGGTGATTATGAAGAGTAGATCGGAAAACTAGCTCCTTCAAGGGAGGATATTTAACATTCTACGGAAGGTTAGGTTAGTTTTGCGGGGCGCTGGTGAGGTGGCTGTTTCAGTTCGTTGGGGGGCGCAGTGATATTTATATTATTGCGTTCGCTCCAATGAATTGAGATGAGTAGGTAACGGCGTGGCCTTTTGTTACGAGTGGGTAGATAATGCTGACGAGGTCAAACGAGACCGAAACTGCAGTCCATTATTCCTATACGTGACATCTGAAGCGCTGTACCGCTTCCCGGTGACCCCGGTAAACGGTGATTATGAAGAGTAGATCGGAAAACTAGCTCCTTCAAGGGAGGATATTCAACATTCTACGGAAGGTTGAATATTGTCCCTTGACAAATAATTTTCTTCGATATGTCTACACATTGCGAAATCTCGCAATTAGTAACTTTTTGTTTTGAGATGTTTTTGTATGCCTGGTTGTAAACCACATAGAAATAAGGAGCGTCGGTCCTTCGACAGCCGCATCTGTCTGATACGTGAGTGTCGCATGGCGGTATGTTATCGAACTAGTGTGACCACTTAACGTTTTCTTGTTTCATCTGCTCTTTGGTCTCACCGTTTTGCGGGGCGCTAGTGAGGTGGCCTCTGCTTCGGTTCGTTGGCGGACGCAGTGATATTTATATTATTGCGCTCGCTTTAACGAATTGAGATGAGTAGGTAACGGCGTGGCCTTTTGTTACGAGTGGGTAGATAATGCTGACGAGGTCAAACGAGACCGAAACTGCAGTCCATTATTCCTATTCGTGACATCTGAACGCGCTGTACCGCTTCCCGGTGACCCCGGTAAACGGTGATTATGAATAGTAGATCGGAAAACTAGTTCCTTCAAGGGAGGATATTTAACATTCTACGGAAGGTTAAATATTATTCCTTCAAAAATATTTTTCTTCGATAGTTTACCATTATGAATTAGTACCTAATGTTAGTCTTTAATATGTACTTAATCTGTTCTGTTAACCCATTTCTACCTAACCTAACCTTCGTATAAGAACATTGCTAAGTTTGTATTTGTATTTGTCGGATGATGAGCGATAGCTCGAAATAGTTTCAATATTGAATAAACTTTTTCATCTTGAACAGTAATAGTTTTTACGTAGTCATATTCGCAATCCTCATAATGTCAATTACATATCACATAGTAACGCATGAATTTATTTCATATTCGACAAGTCATACAATTCGAAATCTTTTTAAAAATATTTCCAGAAATATTTCGAAACAGTTGGATATATTTTGTATCCAGAAGGTAGCCTTCAGTTATCGATAATAGTATGGCAACGTGTATTCAAGAAGAAATCATCAATAAAATTTGGCCTACGGAGTATGCAATAAAGCACTGAGACCCATTCGTATTTATTTTTTATACAAATTGAAGTACAATTCGATATTGTCTCCTTCAAAATAGTTCCTTTGGGAAGCCACAAAGCGTTGGAGACGGTTCTTTCAATCCTCATAACATTACTGGAATAGCTTACCACTGGTGGGTTACAGCTGTTTCGATAATTTCAAATATAACAAATGGAGTTCCCTAGTGGTGATTTTTATTTCTCGAGAAGAGGAGAGAGTCACAAAAACTCAAGTCTGTAAAGAGAGGAGGCTGAGGAGTCACATTAATGTTTCTACTAGCTAAATACTCTATAATTGAGATTTCGCATTATCTTAATGCAATACCCAAATAATTTCGATGAATGGTAGCAGACAGAAAGTTAAATCTTGAGGAATAATCTTTTTGTGAACGATACCATGGCTATTAAAAGAACATCATCATGCATTTGATCTAACTGATATCCTATTGTAGCACAAACTTTTCTCATCTTCAATTCAAAGATCAAAATATGATGTAATTCAAATTCAACTGTTCTGCGATTAATCTGATTGTCACCGGTCTATCTGAATGTACAAGATCGGGGAATCTGTTGACATTCTTATCGGTGTTTACTTTGCAGGACTTCCGATTCGTGGTTCATCTTCAATGGACTTTTTACTTCTGAAAATGCCTTGAATCACTGAAAAACCTGAGCCCTTGACAAAACGCTTTCTCCATGGACCTACCGAAGTTTTTCAAATATTTCTGTTGAATTGTATCCAGGTTTGAAGAAAAATTTGATAGCACACCATTGCTCAAAATTGATACACTCATTTTTAGAATGCAAGGAAAAAACAGTCTCGCAAAAACTAATACTACGGGCAGAAAAATTATTGTAGATTAAACTCATACTGCAGGCACCTGACGCTGCTCAAGACATCTCATTGTCAGTCTCGTTACTTTATGTACAAACCTCGTATCTTGAGTAGGAATAGAAACTGAATTGTGACTTATCACTGAAGAAAATAATGACCCATCTTTCTTGATCCCTATTTAAATGTTCTTGGTCCCAAGTAAATGGGCAACGTGATTCTTAAGTATCCATCGAGGAACTCCCACAGGACGTTAGTAATTGAGTTGGCCTTCATGCAATCAATTTCTGTCAAATTGATCGGAAATTATACACATCTCCTACATGAGCTCCCAGCTTGAAGCATACCAAAGGATTTCAATATCTTTTTTATGCTCAAATATTGACTTTCCATAATATTTTTATGAAGCTAAACACTTTCCCTCTGTTTGCAACGACGAAATGAAACGTTTACAGATCTAAATTAACTGATGAGCATCTTAAATCTCCTTTAATAATTGGTACAAACGAATTTAATCCACAACTACAATTGTGGCTGAGAAATCACAATTACATAAGTCTCATTAGTGTTTTTTTCATTAGCGTGATTGATTCCATATTAATTAGTTATTAGAATATACTTAAGCTTAGGTTCTGCGTGATAATTTCTGTCGTAAAGTTTTACCTTGCAAGTAAATAAAACCGAGTTATTATCATTTGTGTGTTCCTATTCTACCATACAACTTATCACAGCAATAGTAACAACAGTAAAACATTTGCTGTCGTGGGCCATCTTGATGGTACTAGTCCTAAGCTGTCGCGGGCTGGATTATGGCACTAGTGGGCCGGATTTGGCCAGCGGGCCGTTGTTTGGAGACCCCTGATCTAGGCAGTATAATTCGCCAATGTAAGGCGATATTTATAGAGAAAGGCTATTAGTTTTTCATAATTGAAGGCAATTTTGGGATAACATGTTGCATTTTTCAGAAACAATACCGCTTTATCCTGGTTCCTCAGATTCCAGCGACAGGTAGTTCAACTCAAAACATCGAGTTATCTCACTGTTGTCTTCCATGACGAATTCATATTTGTCCCTTACGATGTTTGCCTAGAATCGCGGAACCTTGTTTTGATGATCTTTTCACTTATCATCCTCTTGAGCGTGCAATTTTATCGATGGTACACGATGATACAAACCTGTCATTTCTGAATCTTGAAATAGACAATACCTTTTCTGTCCAAAAAGTTTTAATCTCAGTCTTGACATAAAGAGGATCACAAATTTTCTTCAAATCAAATAATGCATTCGTCAAAATCTTTCCAACCATGCCTTAGTCGCCATGAAAGTTTTCATCTCTATACATGGTGCAGTTTCGAGGATCTTTAATCAACTTGCTCTACTACATTCCTTGATATTGTAAAGTGCAAGCTTCGCACCTTGAAAAATCAGCTAAAAACAATGTGACCCACTGTAAAAAAAAATCTACTGTTTGTTCACCGCTTTCATCTTTTCTATTTCCGATTTATTCTGAAGTATCACAGTGTTTGAAGCTTGCCCATTTCAAATTTATCAGCTGATTATCTGTTAGGAAAAGTACTCACATATATTTTTTCTACTTTTTTTCTTGACATAAATCAATCTTTCTGCCAATACTCAGAATGTACAAACAAACGAGAACAGTTGCGATGGAAACTGCATTTAGACAAGTATACTCTGCGTATGTTCGAACCTAAACTATAACTCGATTGGGCTGTTACGTCACTGCTTTGCACAATAATGGTTAGTGAGATAAAAAGCTTATTACCAAGCGCACGAAATAGTGATATTTTACATGTATAATGACAATATTGTATAAAGTCACTGAAGTGCTATGTCAACTCTTTGTTTGTTAATAAAGAGTGAACCCAGATTTATGCAACCCAACTAAGATTGATGTAACTTATTGTTAAACATGACTTGTTGTCTACTGACATCGAACTCATTATAGTTTTATAAAACCGGGCCATAGAGGTGCACCTGGGTAGATAGAACAACAATTAGGGAACATGTCTGAAGCATGCATCCTTTCACGAAATTATTTTCATTGACCAAAGTTACAATCAACATCAAAAAAAAATTAAAACGGATATTACAGGATACGAGAACAGTTTCTTTGAAATTGTTTCAAGAATCAGTGTATGTTGACATCAACTGTACTATATTTCAAGTACCTGAAGAATTGAAACATCGAAATTTCACTCTGTACACGTAAAACTTCAACAGTAAACGGTATCTTTTATATTTCCAGGTGCCCATTCATTGGAAGAATTCTACTTCATCAATATTAAAATGAAGCGGATACATATTGCAACATTAGGCCAACTGCCTAAACTAAGAATTTGTGTTATTAGAGGTCTCAAAAGTCCAGCGAAAACGCTGGACGCGAATATTCTGAATGGAACAGTACTTGAAGAATTCGAATTCAGCAACAATGTATTAGAAACTATTGACAATTTAGCATTCAATGGCCTGAGTAAGCTCGAGAAGTTGAATCTAGCTGATAATAAACTCAAGAGTATTTCGAAAGAAGCACTAACACCCCTGAAAAATCTGAAAGTTTTGAATTTGAAGGGAAATAAAATTGAGAAATTCAGCATGAATGATCTTCCGGAATTACCGAATTTGGAAGAAATTAATCTCTCAGAGAATCCAGTCAATGAATTGAAGTTAGACAGTATTGAAAAAGTAGCCCCAAAATTAAGAACTCTGCGAATTGTAGAAACAGCTATTTCAGAGGCACAAGTGAAAGAACTGAAGGATAAAACAAAAACTGAAATCATTGATAAGGGTGAAAAGTGATCGTAAAAGAAAACCACCAACCAATCAATATCTGATGAAAGTTATATTGTGTCTGCAATTTGAAATAATATACAGTATTTGATTAAGAAACCTGTTCATAATGAATTATATTATTCAATAAAGTTGGGAAAAATTGAAAGGGTAGTATTCATTTTGTTCAATATGATTTCAGTAAGCAACTTGAATCTTTCGTTACCAATTGACTTTTATATATTTTTTTATTCTTGTTTCGATATAAATTTCAGAACAGCACTTAAAATTTCTGTAGAATTTTAGTGTAAAATTGGCATATAGATAGAAGTTTCAGAAAACTTCGCCACATTTGTGTAAAGAATATACTAGTAGAGAATCTCTTTCGCAAATGCAAATTTCAAATCTAGAAGGAATTTTTACTTATCTGGTGAATGGATCCTGTTAAGACCCTAAGGAGGATTTTCATTGATACGGTAAATACCACAACCTAATGTTATAATCTTATTACACACTTTGCATCTGTTTAGTTTAAAAAAATACGAGTAGCAGAGTCGAACGAAGAAATTTTCAATTTCAAATAGTGGCAGAAAAGTAATCATTATAATGGATAAAACATAAACTCTTTTGTAACTATTTGGATTATCTCTCGATGTGCCATAAGTGTGGCGAAATTTGATAACAATGTAAATTTTCCACCATTTTCATAATATTTACATGCATCTCAATTCGCCCAATAGCACAAAAAAGTTTATAGTTAGCTTTATATCCATCAAATAGAAAGACAAAAATAATGAAGTCATCGCTGGAGGGGATGTAAAGAGTGGGATGAGAGTGGTGGGAGTCAAATATCTGTTTGCGCGTTTAACAAGTCAGATTAGGGGGAGATAAAACCAGACTAATAGACAAGATAAAAAGTAGATGATAGTTTTCATCATCACATAACTGAAGATAGGAAAAAGGAAAAACAATTTTTCAAGAAAAAGAGAAGGGAATAGATTTTTCTATAGATTTATTTCAGAAGCGCACGTTTCATTATAAGGGGACCAACACTCAAAAGATTTTTCATCTCATCACATCTATATCTGGCACTGCAAACGGTATAGGAGTAAAGTTCACTAAAAATAGAGAAAGAAAAGAGTATTCTTTGCTGCTATTGGATATGAGGGAATCATTGTAAATACTGGGCACAAGATTGGTGTGATTTCTATAACTTAAAATGTACAAGGAAGATCTTTGCAATGGGTTATATGAATATCCTATAGAGATGAGCTGTATTTAAGTCACCTTCATTATCATTTAGATGGTAAAACGAAAGGATCCAATGAGTTCAAAAGAGCTGGAAAACTGTGAAAACCCTTCGGTGGTTCACCTTCCTCATATAGAGATCATAGCTAATTCAAGTACATTTCAGAAGTATTTGTTTAATATGTGTTTAGCTGTATCAAGTGGCAATTTTTCTCTAGTTTTGTATCTGTAAAGATTTGCTTTAATATTTAGTTGAAACCTACATGCACCTATGGCTTCAGTCGTCTATCTAAGCTTATTTCATTTTCGAGGTACCTTTCTTATGATATCAAAAATGCTGTGGACCCGGTTAATGAGAGTAACGCGCATTCTCCTATTTCAAAGAATGTCTTAGTATCAATTTTATGCGATGATCGCAAAAATAATAGAGAACTTGGCTTACGACGTTTACGAGTCACGAAGTTCAACGTTCCACCGATGAACTTAGGTGCAAAAGATTATATTGACATCGTATAATACGCTGAAAATGATATTATTGAACCTATCTTGGTAAAGTATATTTCCATTGACTCTTTCTCAAAGGCTTTATACTGAAAACGAATGACGCTGTATCAGATACTAATGACGATCTGCATATAGACTTTTCCCGCCTTTTCTGTCACACCAAAGCAGTGCCAAGAGCTGTGAAAATTGTAAGCGAATCGGAAGAAAATGTCTAGGGCTCATCAACAAGGGAAGTTAATGAAGGAGCAAAATTTAATTCAAGTGAAAAGATACCACCAACATTTAATACAGAGAAGCAGTTTAATGTCACAATGAAGCAACAAACTTATTAGTATTGGAAATATCTTTTACATGTGCTCAAATAAAAATAATAATGAAAATAATATGAAATTCATCCGATGACCTTCTCATTAAACTTATCAATTACTATTTTTAATAACAAAATAGAAAGAATTTTATGAATTATTGAAAATAAACAGTTTTCGACATCAACAATTCAGTTTACTGTTAGGTTTTGCATTAATTTTTTTTTAGTTAGAATGTCAATGAACATATTCAGAGCAATTTTTCATGAGAATATATAAATCAGGAAATCTTTAAAATAAAATAATCACTGTTGAAAGCAAAATCACTAATTTTAAGCCTTTTGCAGCACCTCAAGATGAAACTTTGCAATCCAAATTTTTTCGAAATCTGAGAGGCACCTTTTTCCCACTCTTAAAAAACTAAAAGAGGAAAACAAAATTGAGAAATGCCATTTTTGTTCCACCATCGGCGGTTAGTGTAAACTAGAATATCCCGAAACGCTACTCAATTTTGTTTCAGGCGCCGTGTTCAATTAAAGAGTAAAAAATTGCTGCTATGATTCGTATAGAACCTAGAAAATTTGGTGGTTTCTATCTATGAGATTATTTCCTTTCATATTAGTGTTAAACGAATTTATAGCATGGGGAATTTGCATTATTATGTTTCATCTGTGCAAATTAATACCTTTTCGGTTGCTTTGTTGTGGCTAATCCACTGCAAGTCGACGCAATGTCCCTCTATGATGATATAGAAATTGGAATTTAGGTATGAATAAGTAGAACGTATAGGGCTCTCTTTCATGGCATCTTCTTAGAGATAACAAGTGTGCAAGAAGGCATCTTGTGAAGGACTCTAAATTCTTGAGGTTATTTGATGTGAAGTGATGAAATATTTTATCAGTTTCATACAAAGCACTATAAATGTAGCATCAGCGAATAAGCGCATCGTTTTGAAGATGCGATAAAGTTTATTTTACGCAATTATAAGTCGAGAATGTTTTTTTCCATCAATATACAATTCTTCAGCACTTCTTATTCTGCTACCATGGAGCGTTCTCAGTCATAATCATATCACAAATTCCTGAGCATAAACCTTAATATACAGGGATATCCACCGGGACCGTCCGTTAAAAACTTTTTGAGTTCCAATTACAATATCAAGCTGAAATTTCAACCGCGGCCATAACTAGCGATTTCCAGTTGACGTGAAATATTTTCAAAGTGATACCATTTCTGGTTATATCGGAAGTGGGTCATCACTTTGTTATTTCAAATGGCAATCTACCTTTTTCATTATACATCTAGAACCGACATTTGAGCAAGGCATAAAAAACCCAAGTTGTTGGCACTTATCTGTCAAAACTTCTGACTGATTTAATTATTTTTGTTACAAACTCGATTTTTGAGGAACATTTAGAAAAATTGTAGCTCGTAGATCTTTTGCTCTACAGACAAAATTTTTGCTTAGGTGGATAGAAGAAGGATGATGGAATTTTTTAAGCAGTCAACACATGTCAACTGTTTATTGCGTTGTTTTGTATGATTTTTTCAATTTGGCCTTTTTCAAACAGCAATAACTCAATTTTTTCAAATGGCACGTGCCAATTTTTATATGGCCATCAGCTGAAGCGTCACATTTCAGATGGAATTGTATCAGCATGTACTATACCCATCTCTTATAGTTCCGAAATAATTTGGGAATATATTGAATTTTGATGATTTTGCAAGAACGAACAGAGAATGCTTTGAAATATTTGAATCAAGTAGCTGAACTGGCTACGCTCACCTGACAGGTGCCTTAAATTAATGCACTTGTCACTTCGTTCATTCGAATTTGATATTTAAACAAGAATTGTTGGTAATTGGAAAATTTTTGAGACACACCAGATTGATAATAAAATAGCTGATTATTCAAACGATGATATGTTTAGTCTCTTTTTAATTCATGGCGAATGTCAAAAAGTGGTGGATAGAACTTGCATGCAATTCAATAACCAATTTCCAAATTTGGCGCCTATGAGTAAAACAAAATTTCGAAGGATTAGAAGTAATTTTCTGCAATTTGGAGGAACAAAATACATAGAAACTAGAAGAAAACCGACAGACAATCAAATTACTACGCTAGCGTATTTTTGTGCCAATCAACATGCGTCCATTGAGTCAGCATCATTGGATATTGGATTGAGTTATACAAAGAATCCTTAAGAAACATAACATGCACCCGTATTCTTTTATCAGACTACAAAAATAGAAACTGACCTTCCCAAGCGGCTAAATTTCTGTGAGAATTTAAAATTAATTCGGCATCAAGAATATGAGACAATTCTGCAAAAAATTATAAGGTCTGATGAAGCCAAGTTCAATGAAAGTGGAATAACCAACAAGAGAAATCGACATTTTTGGGCCACCGGAAATCCACATTTCATTGAGGTTATTGATTTTCAAAATAAATTCAGCGTGAACGTTTTTGGAAGTTCAATGAATGATTTGTTGGCTTATCTCATTTACGAGGAAAATCTTAATGGACAAAGATACCTGGAAATTTTGAGAGGAACATTAGCAAATTTTTTAGATCGATTATCCCTTAACATTCTGAGGGATTGCTATTACCAAATGGATGGTGCACCAGCACATAAAACACGAGCTGTAAATCGGCAGCTAACAGAAATGTTCGAGGATAGATGGTGGGATAATCAGGGACTAAATTTATGGCCTCCGCGTTCTCCGGACTTGACGCCCCTTGATTTTTATTTATGGGGCAAAATCAAGAGTAACGTGTATCTTATTCCTGTAAGTAGCAAACAAGAGTTACTAGAGCGCATTCTTAATGCTTTTCGTAATATTGAGCCTGAGGAAACTAGGAAACTCATCATGTTCATATACGAGCTGTCAAGTGTATCGAGCAAAATGGAGCCCATATTGAACATCTATTCAGATCGTAAATTAGTTTCCTCCTATGATGTTTGCTATCATTTATTCGTATTAATGTAATTCTCTTCGATGATTGGTTTTCGCTTAGTTCCTACAATTTTTATTCATCCGAATTGTAGAAAATTGCTTCTAATGCTTCGAAATTTTATTTTACTCATAGACGGTAAATTTGGAAATTGGTTATTGAATTGCCTTCAATTTCTACCCACTTTTTTGAAATTCTAAAATGTGTTAAAATAAGATTAAATATACTTTCGTTTGAATAACCAGTGGTTTTATTCTAAATATGTTGTATTTCAACAATTTTCAATCTGAAATAACGACAATTCTTGTTGAAATATCAAATTCCAATGAACAAAGTGACAAGTACATCAATTTTAGGCACCTATCAGGTGAGCGTAGCCAGCTCAGCTACTTGATTCAAATACTCCAAAGCATTCTCTGTTAGTTCTTGCAGAATCATCAAAATTCAATATATTCCCAAATTATTTCGGAACTATAAGAGATGGGTATAGTACATGCTTATACAATTCCATCTGAAATTTGACGCTCCATCTGATGGCGATATAAAAATTGGCACGTGCAATTTGAAAAAATTGAGTAATTGCTGTTTGAAAAAGGCCAAATTGAAAAAATCATACAAAACAACGCAATAAACATTTGACATGTGTAGATTGCTTAAGAAATTCCATGATCCTTTTTCTATCCACCCAAGCAAAAGTTGTGTCTGCAGTGAAGAAGATCTACGAGCTACAATTTTTCTAAATGTTCCTCAAAAATCGAGTTTATAAAAAAAATAATTAAATCTGTCAAAAGTTCTGACAGATAAGTGCCAACAACTTTTGTATTTTATGCCTTGCTCAAATGTCGGTTCTAAATGTATAATAAAAATGGTGTATTGCCATTTGAAATAACAAAGTGATGACCCACTTCCGGTATAACCGGATATGGTATCACTTCGAAAATATTTCACTCCAATTGGAAATCGCTAGTTATGACCACGTATAAAATTTCAGCTTGATATTGTAATTGGAACTCAAAAAGTTTTTAACGGACGTTCCCGGTGGATACCCCTGTATATTAAGGTTTATGCTCAGGACGGTCCCGGTGGATATCCCTGTATATAACCGTTCGTTATGAAATAAAGTCATGTCGGTATTTTAATTGATTTTCTGTAATATTTCGAATATTAATAATATTGACATCTGGCTAATAAATACTGTACATAAAAACAAATCTTTAATAAAGGAAATAACGCAGATGCTCTTTCCCTAATCAGTTGAACTTTAGTCTTGCCCGATGAATGTATTGTAGTCCCGCTAGGCTCATTCAAAAATTCAGTAAGTACGTGGCATCAGTATTGTTGTGATACAATATTTTCCTTCGAAGCGAAAATGTGAGTAAAAATTAAGATTTGTCCATCCACTTTCTACATAACTATATGTCACGATAGCTATCTATCCCAAACACTGTATATAAAAACAAACCTTTAATTAAGAAAATAACGGAGATGCACTTTCCTTAATCAGTTGAACTTTGGTCTTGCCCGATGTATGTATTGTAGTGTTGCTAGGGTCATTCAAAAATTCAGTAAGTACGGGGCACCAGTATTGTTGTTAAACAATATTTTTCTTCGAAGCGAAAATGTGAGTAAAAATTAAGATTTGTTCATTCGCTTCCTACATAAATATATATCACGATAGCTATCTGCCTGTGCCAATCCACTACTGGATTTCGCTTTTTACAAGCTGTAAATATTTTCGAAAATGCATCTGCTAATCTTTTTATATTATATCTCGACCTCGTTTACAGCTCCGTTTTACTTTTAATCTTATTCAATTAGCGGTATGATCTACAGATATTTCGATTCATAGGAATTCTTGTTCAGATCTGATATTTGAATATTTTTGAAGAGGATTTTGGAATATTATTTGGAATGTTACCAGCTGAACAAATAGGATTGGTCAAATTTAAACATTCTTTTGTTTTCTAATAACACAAAAGATAGCTTGACTACACAGGATATCCCGAGTTGAGTGACCTATAAGACGTTTATAGAGAATCAGTAATGCTATCGCTCTGATATTTTGATAGTTGATTCAGATGGTCCGTAATACTATTTCTTAAATATTTTTGCCTCATTGGCATTTCCGGTTATACCTGAAGGGCATACCAACTTTGTTATTTAATATAAAACACCCTGTATATTCATGACTGGATCGATAAGACTTGTTATTTCAATTACAAAAACAACCTAACGATATATCTCTAAAACGGGTGAGCTATCAAAACAATGAAAGATGTTTTGCAAACAAGAATCCATGTGGGATATAACTCATATCCAACTGAATATCATTCAGTATACAAAGTGCTCCTCTTTCCGCCTCACATTGCGAAACGAAGAAACATCGAAAACTACGTTGTTTCAAATTGTATTCGATATTTTTTTTTCAATTCATTAGATTTGCTAATAAAAACTAAATGAAGTTCCACATACATACCCTGTACCTGGGATATCAAGTTTTCAAGTTATGAAGAAATAACGAATTTTACGTACCTACCTGAACTTGGCGAAGGAGGCTTAGATTTCTGCACGCGCATAGATATATCCCAGAGACAGGCTGCTGAGCATAGATAACAAACTATTATTGTTTTAACTGTCAGTCGAATTGATTCGAACAGAATGGCTAGCTACACAAATGAGCAAATACTTAATTCATTTTTCATTCATGGAGATGAGACATGGAATGCGAATAGAAGAAGAAGAGTAGAGTAGGAGATTTAACGAATTATATTCAAATATATCCAAATATGCCGTCTGTGACAGCTAAAAAATTCAGGAGATACGCTTCTAATTTTCTTTCGACTGGAACGGTCCAGAATAAGACATACCTGAATTTATCTCATAGTAATATTCATAGAATCCTAAAAAACATAAACTGCACCCTATAAATTTTCATTATATTTATATTATATTTATATATATATATATATATATATATATATATATATATATATATATATATATATATATATATATATATATATATATATATATATATATATATATATATATATATATATATATATATATATATATATATATATATATATATATATATATATATATATATATATATATATATATATATCCTATTGAGAGAATCGGATCTGCTTGTGTTCTGAGAAGAAGGATCTCAGACAGTTCTATTCTGCTGTGGATCGCCAGCTTGTAGAGTTTGGACCAATGAAAATTTATAAGGGTGCAGTTTATGTTTTTCAGGATTCTATGAATATTACTTTGAGATAAATTCAGGTATGTCTTATTCTGGACCGTTCCAGTCGAAAGAAAATAAGGTATATATCCTGATATATATATATATATATATATATATATATATATATATATATATATATATATATATATATATATATATATATATATATATATATATATATATATATATATATATATATATATATATATATATATATATATATATATATATATATATATATATATATATATATATATATATATATATATATATATATATATATATATATATATATATATATATATATATATATATATATATATATATATATATATATATATATATATATATATATATATATATATATATATATATATATATATATATATATATATATATATATATATATATATATATATATATATATATATATATATATATATATATATATATATATATATATATATATATATATATATATATATCCTGCACTTTTAAAAGACAACAGATTTTCGTAGTTTGTGATTTGGAGGACTATAGTAAGTGACTTCGTTGACAATTTATCAGTACTTGAATGAAAGCGTTGTTGGTACCAACTCGATGGAGTGCCAGCTTAACGCACAAATGAAAATTATCGAATTTTAACTGATATGTTTGAAGATAGATGAATTAGTACAAACGGTCCGTGTTTGTGGCCTCCAAAGTCACCTGACCTAACGCCTATGGATTTTTATCTTTAGGGAACACTGAAGGATAAAATTCATTCTGAACCTATAACTTCAAGATATGATTTGCATAATAGAGTGCAAAATGCTTTCATGCAATCGGATGTGGAGCAACTGAGGCGTGCCACATCATAGGGTGTTAAGCGTCGAGTAGAACTATATCTAGAAGTGAATAGTCTTCGCTTGGAACAATAATTATGAAATTCAGGAAAATAAAGTTTAATTCCTTTTGATATTTTTCAATTCGACTTTGGAAATTCGATAACAATTGCAGTTTCCATTTTTTATCCCAATTTATCAATTATCTAATGACGATAGGAGAGTTATTTGTTAATGCTCTATGAACCTGCAGGAATCTAAGCCGCCTTTGCCAACTTTAGGTAGGTATGTAAAATATGTTTTTTCGCCATAACTTGAAAACTTGAGATCTAAGGTACAGGGTAAATATGGGGAACTTCATTTAGTTTTTTACAGTGAATTTAATGAATAGAGAAAAATTATGGGTCACAATTTGAAAAAACGTAGTTTTCGTTGTTTCTTCGTTTCGAAATGTCAAACGAAAAAAAGTCCTCTGTATACTGATTGAAATTCAGTCCGATATGAGTTATGTCCCACATGGTGTCTTGTCTGCAAACCGCCTTTCATTATTGTGGAAGCTCACGCCGTTCTCGAGATATATCAATTTTTTTAAAATACAAAAAATCGATGATTTTCAAGAAAAAGTAGGATATTTCATGAACGAAATAAGCTAGGCTTTTGTGTTAGATGTTTTTGTAATTGAAATAACAATCAATCTGTTAGTCAGAACTCGAAAATGGCGGAGTCATCGATGTCTCAAATGTCTGATATAAGTATTTCAACTGGTTCAGTGCGAACCGAAGATATGATGAAATGAGGAATGACGCTATTGAATTTGAGAAATGGGGCCTTGAACTAATGAGCCATGAACCGTTAGGAAATTATCTAAAAGACGTGGCATTTCCAGTACAACTCTTCACAGAACACTAGAGCATCACAAATTACATCCCAAATATATGAGATAGCACCACGAACTTTATAAAGATGAATCTGATTTGAGTACGTGAGTGTTTTTGCAAAAATTTGAGTGGAAATATGATAATAATCCCAATCAACTGGTATGCCCAGAATCTTCAATTGGAAAGGGAAATTCACGCACTATCCTCACAAAAATTGAGTATTCAGTTAGGGTTGTACGGAAACCTTCTTGATGGCCGTTCTTTATGAAGGAAAATTTCAACGGAGAAAATTATCTTCAAAATACTAGATGAATTTATATATTGAAGAACTGCCGAGATCCTAGAAAACGATTCCACTCTCTCAGAGGATTAATTAAATTTCGGAGAGAACCGTGCTTTAGTGGATTTTGATAGCCGAAGGCGAAAATTTATGCGAGGGAACAAAATCAGTGGTCAGCGAGATCACCGGATTCAAATCCTTTCAAGTTTTTATGAGGTTATTTGAACTCGAAAACATCTGTTACGCAGCCAGAAATTTCGGAAGACAATTGGCACAGAATGCCAATTATCAAGACCTAATGTCTTTGAGATCGTGAAAACGGAATTTGAGAACTGTTTATACCATTGTTTGAAGGAAGAACGGATCGTTGTTAATAGTATCGTTAGTAACTTTCACCTAAATTGCTTCACTCCCTCTACACGTAGAAGTTAAAAAATATTGCAGACTGGCGAAACTATCTTTCAGAAAATAAATAGAAAGAATTTCAAATTTGTCTTTTATTGATCATAACTTGTTCGAATTCGTATAATACAAACTCTTGACCAAATTTGGTCAGTAGAGCAAGTGATCTTTCAAATGAGGTGTAAAATACAACTCTTTGCGATTCTTAGGGGATGATGAGAGTAGGGGGTTAGATTACCTGTGCTTGAACACCCCGTATAACACAAACTCTTGACCAAATTTGGTCAGTAAAGAAATAATCTTCCAAATGAGGGGTAAAATAACACTCTCTGCGATTCTTAGGGGATGCTGAGGGTAAGGGGTTAGATTACCTGCGCTTGAACACCTCGTATAATACAAACTTTTGACCAAATTTGGTAAGTAGAGCAAGTGATCTATCAAATGAGGTATCAAATACTCTTTGTGATTCTTTGGGGATGCTGAGGCTAGGGGGTTCATTCCTGCTCAGTCAATTCAACATGCTGAAACAATATAAATTTGTACTACTATTTATTCAGAGTACATCAGAAGCAAGGTGTAGTTCATTTATTAAATGATGAATCTTTTTGTATCTGGTAAATCCTTTGTCGAAAGTTTTATTCGAAAAAATTATCTATTCATTAAAGTAATCGAAAGACTTTCCGAGCTTATGACCATTCTGTTAGTAGGATCAGAAATGCACAAAGTTGGCATAATTAAAGGTTCTCTTCGAAATACAAAAATAGACCTGTTTCAGTGTACATATATAAAGTTGAAGTTCACACTCAAAATATTATTCGTATGATGCGGTAAATATAATTCTATCATATCCATTATATCGGTTTCTATGAACTGATGGGTAATGATAAGGTTTACTGAAAATTATCTTTAATATCAATTTCTCGGTGACCTCCAACGTATGCAGGTAAAGTGTTATTACTTTACCTCTACTGCATAACCCATATAACAATTGAGGATGTACCAACACAAAGTAGCCACTTTACAAAATGTCATTACTGTAGAATTTTTTCAGGAAATTCAATCCTGCCATCTGACCAATTTCTTTATATGAACATTCCACCATATTACCTCCAAGTACTTCTTACTAGATATTATGTTGCATTCATACAGTGTGTTCCAACGAAAATTTGACCCCCCCTATAACTCCGAAATGAGTAACATTAGCGAAAAACACCAAGATACGTCGATTTTTGTTTCGAGAGGGAGCATTTTTCGAAATAATTCGAAACTTGTCAGATCAACCCCCTACCCCCAGCAACCCTAATTTCGAAATTCATCATAGGGAATAAGGGTCGAGTGGCACCTTACTGTAAAGGTCTGTCAATTCTCCATTCTGATTTGTCATTTTAGAATTTTAAATTAACATACAGGGTGTCCCAACCGAGGGTAAGTTGAATTCCTGCAAATCCCAAATACTAAATGAAATCGATTTATTTTGGCATAATGCAAGCGCAGGTTTATGCTCGGTCTAGAAAAACGACCTACTTTTGTGAATTTGGAGTTGGTGCAATCAACCCCTATTTCCAGCATCCCCAACTCAAAAATCATTCGATCGAAAATAGGTCAAGTGGCACCTCGTTGGAAAGGTATTTCAATTTTCTTCGAATTTGGTATTTTCGAAATTCAGAATCAGCATACAGGGTGTCCCGGAGCAGGAACACTGAAAACCCAAATAACTTTTTGAAACTGGTTCATTTCGGTATAATACGAGAACATGTTTATGTTTGATTCGAGAATAAGACTCTCTTGCGTGAATATGGAATTTTGCAATCAATCTCTTCCATTCAGCATCCCCAACTCAAAAAATCATACAAGTGATTACAGGTTGAGTAGCAAAGTTCCAGAAAGATTTTTCTATTTTCTGAATCACTGAGGCATTGGTTTCAGTTTGGCAATCGAGGTTTTCTGGCGTGAGGATCAGGATGAGGGATGATGGAGAAACTGATTGGATGCTCATCTAAACAGGAAAACGAGATTTATTGAACTTGTATTCAATTGAAAACAAAAAACTAACTTGATTATTACAACAATTGTTCAAAATGACCTCCGCCCACCTCCATACAGTTATACAGATGATTTTCGAACTCTCTTCTCACATTAGCGAAAACTTCAGGAGTCGGCATTCTGTGATAATCCTCATCCGCAGCTCCTCCAGGTTTTCTGGTCTTGTGGCATAAACTTTAGATTTTAGATGGCCCCACAAAAAAAATCTAGGATTTGAATCTGGTGACCTGGCTGGCCACTCAACAGGTCCTCTTCTACCAATCCACCTTCCTGGGAAATTTTCGTCAAATATTGGCGCACCTGAGCATCATAATGCGGAGGAGCACCGTCTTGTTGAAAACGCATTTCGTCCTCAGAAAGAGTTGGATCGTTCTGTAAAATTTCTGTCAATCTAGGATGTATGTGTTCCTCTAACAACTGTAGGTAGCCATTTCCATTCAGATTACCCTCAATGAAGAAAGGCCCAACTAGATGATTGCCAAAAATTCCTGCCCAAACGTTCAACTTCTGAGGCCTTTGCGTGTGGGCCTCTCTAAACCAATGAGGATTCTGTGTGTCCCAATATCGACAATTATGTCTATTCACTTCACCACTGAGCATAAAGGTGCTTTCATCAGAAAAACAGATGTTATTCAGAAGATTTGGATTAGCGTTTAGGTTTTCACTTAGATTTTCACAAAACTGTAAACGACGATCTGGATCATCTTCGTTTATTTCATGCACTAATTTTACCTTGTAGGGGTGAAATTTGTGATGTTTCACGATTCTATGAACAGTTGTAGCTGATACACCAGTCAGACGAGATAGTTTTCTGATCGAAGTAGTATTCTCCATTTGTAGATGACCCACTACTGCCACTTCCGTTGCCTCATTTCTGAAGGACATGCCACTTCATGTTTTTTGTTTGCCACCGAACCCGTAGCTAGGAATTTGTCAACCAAATATTTAACGTACTGGTGACTGACTCCTTTCTCTTTCAGGATGGTTCCTATCGAATATCCTTGCCGTTTCTTTGGCACAACTGTTATTTCGAAAATACGTCGATACAATTTCGACCCTTTCCTCAGTGGAATAAACCATTTTCAGATTAATTTCAACTGACGAACAACAACAATAATGAGGAACTGATCTGAATAATAATAATATTTCATTGCAAAATGAGAAATAACAGATGACTACACGCCAGATGGAAATGAAAAATGTGAACATTTTCAATGCAGAAATCAGCTTTATTTCTTCGTAATTGATGCTCATTACATCGTACCCCAATACTTTTAACAGTTTCGAATTAATTTTAGTTGATAATTTCAAATGACGATATTGAATTTTTCGAAAGCGACATCCTGTATGGAGAGCCGAACTGAATGAATTATTTGTATGATTTTCAAGTTGGGGATGCTGAATGGAAGGGGTTGATTGCAAAAATTCTATAACCACACAAGAAAGTCCTATTCTCGGATCAAACATGTTCTCGTATACCGAAATGAACCAGTTTCAAAAAGTTATTTGGATTTTCAATGTTCCTGCTTCGGGACACCCTGTATGATGATTCTGAATTTCGAAAATACCAAATTCGAAGAGAAAATTGCAGTACCTTTCCAACGAGGTGCCACTTGACCTATTATCGATCGAATAATTTTTGAGTTGGGGATGCTGGAAATAGGGGTTGATTGCACCAACTCCAAATTCACAAGTGTAGGTCGTTTTTCTAGACCGAGCATAAACCTGCGCTTGCATTATGCCAAAATAAATCTATTTCATTTAGTATTTGGG
Source organism: Cryptolaemus montrouzieri (assembly GCA_013387265.2). NCBI lineage: Eukaryota > Metazoa > Arthropoda > Insecta > Coleoptera > Coccinellidae > Cryptolaemus > Cryptolaemus montrouzieri. Next base: position 11,993,452 of record JABFTP020000083.1, on the reverse strand, counting down.
ATTTCCAGAATTCAACTTCACCCTTGGTTGGGACACCCTGTATGTTAGTTTAAAATTCTAAAATGACAAATCAAGGTGGAGAATTGACAGACCTTTTCAGTAAGGTGCCACTCGACCCTTATTCCCTATGATGAATTTCAAAGTTAGGGTTGCTGGGGGTAGGGGTTGATCTGAGAAGTTTCGAATTATTTCGAAAAATGCTCCCTCGAAACAAAATCGACGTGTCTTAGTGTTTTTGTATAATGTATATATATATATATATATATATATATATTTGTGTTCCAACGAAAATTTGACCCCCTATAACTCCGAAATGAGTAACATTAGCGAAAACACTAAGACACGTCGATATATATATATATATATATATATATATATATATATATATATATATATATATATATATATATATATATATGATCATATTTGACAATGTTTCAGTAAACCTGTTGAGTCAATAAAAATAATTTATGTATCTTCATCATATACATCGAAAAAACATTAAAACGGTTTTACGTGACTTTCCAATAATGCTTTCAAATTTGTAGAAGTTACATCTTATTAAAATATTACAAAATATATAAGTTTATAAGCAGTTTATAAAAACATAGTTTATGTAAATAATAGAACAAGGTTGGTCCCAGAATTGATCCATGGGGTACAGCACCTCTAGAAGAAATTGACTACATGAGTACTTGATCTGTACACTGTACACGCTCTATACGCGAAATAATTCTTCTACTGTAAAGCACGAAGCTAAAGCCATAATCTTCCAGAGTTCCAAGAAATTTTTGGTGATTCACACAATATAACGCCTTTACAAAATCAATTAGCGAAAAGCAATGCATAGATGCATTCAAGGATCCAAAAACCTGAAAAAAATTTCCTAATCCAATTTTCTGTAACTTCTTCCATTGCTTTCGACATACTGGCCAGCAATTATTTTTCATATTCGCTCGATAACGCTTCTTTTTACCTATTATAGAAACATACTATACATCATTAATAAGTTCATTACTAATGTCAGTGGGGTGACAATTTTATATGCTATGTATATATGTGTATATAAATCCAATCCTGGAGCTCAATTCGATTCAATGACTTCATTATTATAAGAAATTTCCGCTTATACGTTGAACTGAATATTATGCTAAGTGGATTGGTAGTTTTCGATAATTAGCAATCTATTATTCAAACTTTAATTTTGATAGCAGTGTTAGACCCAACTCTTGAGATGAAGAAACTGAAAGCATCGGCAACACAACTTCTCTTGTTTCAAATTGCAGAGATAACATTCTTCCGTTATAACAATTTTTATTAGAGATTACAATCCAAAATTATATTTTCAAACTTCACTGGGTATTTTCTCAGCAGATTATATTAATATACACATATATTTATTTCAGGTATAGATTCACATTTACTTTTCTGATCCTTGCTATCACTCTAAATATAATATGTGGAGAAAAACATCATCCTCACCTGCATAAAGAAGTCGTGATCGTCGACTATCATGGACCTACTAATAAACATTTATTTTCTCTTTTCAAAAAAGCAGAAGTATTAGAAGTTTACAATTCTACTCTGACATCTTCTCCATCCCATCTCTATTCCTTGCTACCTCATCTCAGGAAAGTACACGTCGAGAATAACACTTATGAGGACGTTGACTATGATACAGTTTTACATGGTAAGTATTTTTCGAAATCGAAGTAGAATAGTATGCGATATGGAGGAAGTTGTTTTTTCGTCACTTATCGGTTGAAAGAAATGATACTAAAAATATAAAACGATGAACACTGTTCAGGATTTTCATTTATTAATTGGTTATTAAAATTTGAACTTCATCTGAAAATTAGTTATTTTTTCTATGATGCAAAGTGTTTAACAAAGCAATTCAGGAATGTATAGTAAATCTGAACTTTATTTGGTTGAGTAACAGGTATCTTAAACAAAACGAGAGGAAATCCATCAATATACAACCCTCAACTTCTAGGATATTTGGTTTCATATGATCAGTTTCGATGCTCCAACTTATATGCTTGAACTCAAAAGTTTAGGTTGAACTTCTTTCTATGCAGTGAAACCAGCAAATGTACAGGGTTTTTCATTTCTGTTGTTTTAGTACAACAGCTATGTCTAATGCTGCAAATAGAGAAAATTTACCCGCCAATTTTTGAGGAATTTCGTCGGTTTCTGTTTTCATGTTATTCCGGATTTCTTAATTTTCCGGCATTTCCACATATGCTAATATAATGGTGGATCTCTTGGTATTCACCATGATATTAGCATATGTGGAAATGCCGTGAAAACTATTTTAAAATTCTTCGGGCACCACATTTTTGAAATATTATATAGATTTGAGTTCTTTCAAATGTCAACCATGGGTGAGTTTGGATTCAATAGGAAGTATAGTTTTTCTCTTTCCAAATATATGTAACTTGCCGGACTAAATTCCTCAATAACATTCTCGAAATGCAAATTCTTTGATCGTTTTGTGATTTCATTTACTAACCTGGTGCGAATGTACATGAGTCAAACCAAATGTTTTCAAATTCTATGCTCTCAACAACCCACTCACTATCAGAAAATGACAGTTGTTCATTATTAATAAAGAAGGAGAAGTACCAATGAAGCAAAGAAAAATTATTTCAAATACTCAAAAGTATTTCCATTATTCAGGATGCAAGAATTGCTACATCCAGAAACACTTTTGAATGTTTTCAAATTTCAATGTTGGTCACTGTAGTTATTTTTGAAACATTATTTCAGCTCTTCTATATCATTATGAGTTCATAATAAATCCTTGACAGCCATAAAGAAAAAAATCGAGCGAGATGGAATCTGTTAAACCAGATGGCTAACTCACTGTCCCCTCGTTCATATAATAATATGAAAATAAGTTATCAGTGAAAGACTAGTTTAAATGTTCTGAGACAGTTTAAATCACTGTGGGAGTGCACCGCCATACACAATCAATACCAACCTTCTTTTAACCAACGGAATTTCGACTTTATGGTATTCATTTTATTATAATAAAGTTTTCGCCGAAAATGATTTCCCGATGGAGATGGATATCAAGCCAGTAGTGTTTATTACTGCAATTGGACAACACATGCACACAATTTCCTTTTTTTTTGGCCCGGGGGTATCACTATGTATAATGAATGTTTTGGGGTATTCGAATCTGAAACCGAGGTCAATTTCACTCTTACACCTCAGAGTTTTCCATAACCTCGAAAAGAACTAAATTGATATAAATCTATACCTAGAATAATCGAGTTCTAAAGCTAAGAATCCATTCAGAGCCTAATAACCTCATAACACCGCAATCCTATAGCCTCGAAAGATCTAGTAAATGAGGGTTTTCAGCATAAAATGCATATAACTCTATAATTTGAAAGTTCAAGCTCGAAAACATATAAATTCATAATCACATAATCTCATGACCCAATAAACACATAATCCTCTGACCACATAATTTCATAACAGTATAAACTCAAATCTACATAATCCCATAACAATAAAGCCCAAACTACACAGTCACACAAAAAAATTTGCTTAGAGTTTGATGATGTTTTCTGTATGGTTTTGGAGTCACTGAATCCTAAGCCAAAGTCGGTTCAACCATGGTACGTGAATGTTAAGCTGAAAGCTTGAAGAATTTAAAAATTCAAATTTTCAACACTATTACGGAGGTAGCCTTTTAAATTTTGCGCCTCTGCCTGTTTTACAATTGACAGCTCCCATCCGATAACTGCGTCGTGTACTTTGACATTTTTCTACCTAAACTTACTTACGACTTTGAAACAAAATGGAATTAACATGTCAACGTTTTCGTGGTATGACTTTTTACGATTTTTGACGTGACAAACGACTCGACAACACCGCTGCGATCAACTTGTTTTGACTTTCGGTGATGAAGCTCTACACTTGACCACTGTAAAACTCTGGTATAACGAATTCTACCGGGGTAAGTTTTTTTTTGCCACAAACCATCGATCCAGTTCGTGAAATGATACACGATGATCGCCATGTGATTTACCGTGAGATTGAGACAACCCTAATCATTACGTACAACAGCGTGCATTCAATATTGCATGAACATTTTGCTGTCAAAAAGATTTGTTCGCGTTGGATCCCACACAACGTAACAATTGCTCAAACGAAGGCTTTTATCGTTTGGTGTAAATAAATGTTAAACAAATTCTACCGCGGTGCACAAAATCATTACAGGCTACGAGTCTCAGATGTACGGTAGGGCGTAATGGAAAGAACAACTCTGCTCTTTCTCAAGATAGAACACCTTTGATGACGTAAAAGGAAGGCTTAAATGTTGCCATTTAGTGCAGAAGAAGTGGAGAGAATCATGTTCTGAAAATGACGTCAGGCAGATGACGTCCGTGTTCCAAAATGCATTGCAGTAGTTCTGTATCACCCGCTCTAACAAATCGGTGTGGATTACCCTAATTTCTCTTTTGATAGCTTCTTTCAATTATTGCAGATTTCGAGGTTTATCGTCGTAGACCTTACCCTTCACGTTCCCCCACAGAAAATAATCATAAGCAGTGAGATCCGGGGATGAAGGGGACACGGCACATAACCAAAACGAGAGATTAAATAACCAGGAAGAATGCGACGCACAACTTCCATTGAAGCTGTGGCTGTCTGTGCCGTGGCACCATCCTGTTGAGACCAAACATTTCTTCGGTTCATTCTTCGTCGTCGCTATTCTGGGACAAAGAAAATCTCCAGTAGGAAAATGTATCGCTCAGAGTTTACAATTATGATTATCCTTCTCTCATCCTCGAAAAATACCATTCAATCACACAAAGACGGCAAATCGCACCAAACGGCGACTATCACTGTTAAGTGGGGATTTATGCAGTTCTCGGGGTTGTCCTGTTGCCCAATATCGGCAGTTCTGTTTATTGACCGAACCTCTCAAATAAAAATGAGTCTCATCACTCATCATTATCACTGGTTCATTTTCATCAGCGATAATTATGTGCATTTTCTCGGCAAACTGCTGGCGTCGTGCAAATTCTCCTTCATTCATGTGCTGGACAGCCATGAGCTTATAAAGATGTAAGCGAAGGTCTTGGTGTAAAATTTTACGAACAGTTCGACTACTCATTTGGATTGCTGCAGCTCGTTTTCCAACGGAGCGCCCTGGGTTTTGAATTACAGCTTATCTCACTCTCTCAGCTGGTGTCCTTACACTTCGGGGATGACGTTGAGGTTTCGGATTAATTGCTGATGCAGTCGTTTCGAAATTCTCTACCCATCGGATGATTGTGTTACGTTTTCGAACTGAAGCGTTACGATCAATGTTGAAGCGCTGGCGAAAACGCCATTGCACGACAATGACAAACTTTCCCGATTTTGAATACTTTTCAATTGCGAACGCACAGTGCTCTCTTGTTCAGAGAACCATTGTGCACTAAATGGTCACTCCTCCTGAGTCCAATGACTTTAGCCGCTCCTTTTAACTCACTCACTGTTACGTGTACTACTCGTTTCAAATACGCTCCACCCTGATTATGCGTACGAGCCTGAATCTAAACAACAATCGACACTATGGGTTGTGCGCACGAAGCACTTCGAAGTAAATGGTCGCGTGTTTTTTCAGGAAAACTGGACTTATCACCACCATAGCATTAGAGCAACATAGAACGGTCAATTCTGAATGGAATACATTTATTCGTGTGCCGCAAGTGTTCGATGAGTTGAGAAAACCAAATTAAAGAACTAAAATTATTCTGCACCATCACAAAGGAAGGTCACACACATCAGTACATACAATGGAGTATATGAACTCCCAAGTAATTGAATTAATGGGCCATCCACCTTATAGTCCCGATTTGGCACCTAACAAACGATTTTCTATGTCAGAAGAGGCAGTTGGAGTCTTCCAAAATAATGTTTTGAAGGTATCTCATTCGAAGTGGCAGAAGTGTTTCGAAAAAAGCTTGAAGTGTATGCAAAAGTGTATGAATCTTCTTAGAGAAAATTTTGAAAAACAAAGAAGCTATTTTTTTTGCTTTTTGTTTTGTTTTGTCAGCCAAAATCAAAAAGGCGACCTACGTAATGTATATGTCGTTTTTTGGAAATAAAGTAGATAGTTTTTTGTGAGTATTTTTCTGTTCAGCACACTTTGAAATAAACGTTTTGTTTGCGGGACCCATGATTTTCTTACTTTGTTGAAATGCAGCGTAAATACAGCGCACATAAAAAAGGGGGGGACACTGAGACATGACGTTTTCCATTGAGTCCTTCCTTTCTTCACATAGTCTACATGAATTCCAACTTATTCAGGTGATTTCTGAGGCGACAGGGCCTCGGTAAGTTGGCAGTAAGAACTGTCAGGTTTAGCTTGAAGAGTTGTGGCCAAGCCTTTGCTGTCGCAGAGGAATGTCCACAGAAGGAAAGTCAAGAGCGTCTAAGACCAGTGAGGCGCAGCTAGTGCTTTCGTACCTTCAGGTCCAACGACCAGTTATTTTCCATACTTCCATTCTTCAGGGGAATTTCGCCATAGGGTCCGCCATCTTCCCCATATTAGACGAAGCCTATTCATTTCTCCAAGCTTGATGAGAGTGGAGCGGCATTCCTGCAGTATAAGTGACGTGCAGGTGTCAGATGCCAATGCTGATACAAAGGTGTGGTGAGCATGGCATTGAAAACATTTAGGATGTTTCCCACCAGCATACTAGGCGGAATCACGGAAAGTTCAAAGAATTTTTCTTTCTGGAGAAATTGCCATTGATGAAATTGGATAGGCATGTCAATGCCGGAAAGAGAAAAAAAAAATGCTCTTCCTGTTTTGTCCAAAGTCACATATCGTTTACTTACATAAAGAACACATTTGGATATGGATTTGGAAAGTGTCCATCTCGGCCTGAAGTATATTCCAGGTCATTGATTTGTAAGTCCACCTCGGTCCATATCTTTAATGTTTTCTTGATTATAAAACTCCCTCCATTACAAAAGTATTTGAACTTTTTAAAAATAAAATCCGACATTAATTTTGATGCAAATCTTCTTTATTAATCAATGTATCATCTTTCTGCATTGAAACACAAATTTGTCCTCACAACCAGGTTGTCAAACAACTTCTCTATTTCCTTCTATAAAATGATCTTGAGTGCGTCGGTTACTGCAATTTCAATAGCCTCAATCGAATTTTGCCTCTTGGCTTTCACCGTCAAATGGAGCTTAAGGAAAAGATAATAGTCGCACGGAGCCAGATCAGCTGAATAGGATGAATGTTGCGAGGCAAAAATGTGATTTTTGATCAAAATTTCAGTTACAACTCTTGAACATTGTGATGAGGCTTTATCATGCAAAAGAATTCAATAGTCGTTGTTTCGATATAATGGCCGAATACGACAAATTTCTGCCATTAATCACTTCATTGATCCAACGCCCTTCATTCAGCACTTTGTTGCTTTGTTTCGGGCTCATACTGAGAACACCACTATTCGTCACCAGTCACAATCGTTTTCAAAATGTTTGAGTCCTTCCGAACATCTTCAATGACGTCTTTTCTATGCTCAATTCGAGTGAATATTTGGTCGTCGCTGAGTTTGTGTGGTACAACCCTTGAATTAATCTTCCTAAGGCCCAACACTTCGGACAAAAAGCGGTAAACGATTGCTTGAGGAATGTCTAGTTCCATTTCAATCAATATTTTTGATTAACTTAATAACTTACACATTTTTCTGATGCTTCCTTCCGATAATCCTGTTTTGGGGCAGCCTTATCTTTTGTCATCATTCAGGGTTAAACACAAAACTCTATCCCAACTCTTTGTTAAAAACTTATTTTCCGACCGATGAACCAAATTCACTAACAAACATGACGCAACAACTCAAGTTTTTTATAATTTGGGTGAGGAGGTCGTTACTTGATGAAAATCGATATACATATTTTCAATGAAATAAAATTATGATATTTAGATTTTCACTATATTAACAAAACTATGACCGGTTTCACCACACTGTGGCTTCATCATTCATACTCTTCGTCAAATTCCATGAAACAGGGCATCCCATCAGACCAGTATTATCATATTTTCAAGCTCCAGCTGCGAAACTTTCAATCTTTCTCATAAACATCATCCAACAGTACGCTAATTTTGAACCTAAATTCTCAATAAAAAACTCTTCAGTCCTAATAAATAAAATTCAGCACACGATACTACCACCGAACGCTAAACTTATGTCATGGGATGTAGTAAATCCCTTCCCGAGTGTTCCACCTAGTGATACAATGGAACTCATCAACAAGGCCCTTCAAATTAATAAAGTCAATCCGATAATTCAATCAGAAAACTTACATCTTTTAGAAATTTGTTTAGAACTCAATTATTTTAACTTCAATGAAGTATTATATAATAGTAAAAAGGTTCAATCATGGGTAATCCTCTAAGCCCTCTGCTCGCTGAAATTTCAATGGATAAAATTGAAAAAACTATTCAAGAACATCCGTTATTCAAACAATTCATTTATTGGTTCAGATATGTCGACGATATCATTTGCTAATTCAGTGGCACAAACAGACAATTAGAGTCATTCAAAACATTCATTAACAATATTCACGATAATATTAAATTCACGTTAGAGATAGAAACAGAAAACTCCATTAACTTTCTGGATTTAACTGTTACTAAAATTAACGGCAAACATGATTCCTCTATTTTTCATAAGCCATCGCATACAGATATTACTATTCATAGCTCATCTACACATCCTTATCCACATAAATTAGCAGCTTACAATAGTATGGGTACATAGACTTATCAATATACCAATGTCACAAAATAATTCCATAAAAGAGCTAAATATAATCAAACAAATAGTAACCAATAACGGTTACAGTCGAACTATGATTGAGAACATAATTTCACGCAAAAAATTTCAAAGAGCAATCCAGGAAGTATTTCCAAGTATAAAAAGTTCTAACACACAAAACAGCAGCTTAAATTATATTAGTAATCCTGGTCTAATATTAAAATCATTCCTCTCGCATTATAATTTCAATATAGTATTCCGAACTGATAATTCTTAAGGCCGACATATCAAAAACTGCAGATCTAAAATTGATAAAGGTAATAAATCCGGTGTTTATAAATTGTCTTGCGGGGATTGTAATAAAATTTATATTGGTAAAACTTTCAGAAATTTCAAAGTTAGATTATTCGAGCTCAAACGTAGTTTTGATTATCAAAATCAGATTCCCATTATTCTAATCACTTACTCGAAAAAACAATAACTTCAATGAAAATTCAGAATTTTACACAATGAAAATAATAGACACAAACTCTATCTATTGGAAATTTTGGAGATCAACAAAGAAAAGAATTCAGGTAGGTTACTTAATAGTCAATTAGATGTAAATCCTTCTCCTTTACTCAATCTTTTCAATTCATAAAGTAAGCAAGGTTTTCCAACATATCCCATTTACTTGTACCTATTGTAATATTAAGTAGGAAATAAGACTAATATATAAGGAATAACTGTGTTCATTAGTTTGTATCTATGTGATGAAGCCACAGTGTGGTGAAAACGGTCATAGTTTGGTAAATATAGTGAAAATCTAAAAGCATAGTTTTATTTCATTGGAAACAAGTTTTTCATATACAAATATCATGAAATTTTTAACACTTGTCGATGAAGTACCAAGTTACCGATGGATACAATATTATATCATATGGCACTAGTTAATTGAAAACAGTTCGATTACTTTTGGAATGTAGAGTGTTTTTTTTCCAATTGCAGGTTCGGAAAAGAAACCACGTCTAAGAACAGTGATAATTATTTTCATCCGTGAGGAAGGTGAATACTATTACATTTCGCATAATCCTCAGATTGAATGCTGGGTATAACAATGAGGAGTTTGAAAAGCTAGAGTTGTAGAAAGCACATAGAATTATTGAAATGAGAATGGAAAGATTCACATACTTTTGTCTTTTTATTGAAGGAGCAGATTCATTTCATTAGCCTAGAATTATAACGAAAATCTAGAAGAATTCGTTAAGAATTTTGAACAAGTTATCCGAGAATGGCTCTCATCTTTCATCTCGTAGTTTGATCTCGTACATTGTGAGGAAATACCTACATGGGCTTCAAAAAGCCCAAAATGACATTGGAGGCAATTTCTTCTTCCTGAGCATTTTTCTGTGTATTCAGACGTCAAATCTAGTCTTTGAATTTGGCGAAACCAAGTTCGTGTCAGACGAAATCTAGGAGAAATCGTTAATGAATTCTCATACAAGTTATCCAAGAACTGCTCTCGTCTTTCATCATGTGGTTCGATCTCGTATTTGTGAACAAATTAAAATCATCCGCTCCCTCGAAGTTAAAAAGCCGAAAACAATATCGGAGATATATTCATTTTTCTGAGCATTTCTCTCTTGTACTCTTTTGTATTTGACCAAACATTTAGCGAGGCATTGTGAATAGCAATTTCTAAATCAATCGTTTCTTCTGTTGGGGATGATACAGTACTCAATCTAGAACAATAATATTTGATTTTTGATGAGAACAATTTATACGTGCTAGTTGATTCGTCTTCTACCAGACAAAAATCCAAAGCAATGCAATGACAGTAGATTAAACCAAGAATAGCGATGAGTTCTTTGAGAAACTCGATGCAGTATAAGAATGTGGCGGCCATATAAATAGATTAGGAATACTATAAAAAATTGTGATCACACGAAAAAATTTTCTGAAACATCAATGATCAATAAAACTTAATCGTGTTTGTTGGTTTTCAAGTTGAGTTTTCTATTGCCTATGAATTTCTTCGATAGATTTTTGTAAAGCTGGTAACAGTTAAGGGCATGCATAATAAACATATTCATTTACGCAGTGTGGATCATTTGTCGTTGAACATTTCGTTTGGCACATTTCAACGAAGATGAAAAAACTATATTTTATACTCTGCACAATTTCATTTTTATAAACTTCACCGGTTTCCGCCGTCAGGTCTTCTTCAAGTGTTCAACGACAAGAAATAAACTTACTTATAAAGAGACTAGGCTAATTTGATATTACGCAGTGGAGAGGTATTAATGTCTACCTGGCTATTAAGGGTGACATCCCTTGGGATTTTAGTTCATTGATTTCCAAACAATCCGAATCATTAATTTCCTTTCCTTTGTCGCAATTATGAAAAATTCTGATATTGTCTGAAGTTATTGAATATTTTGAGCTTTTTATTTTAGATAGATTAGATATTTTACTTAATCCTCGATAAAAATGAATTTTCATAAATAAATCATCAATATTACTCAATTGGCACGTGTGTTGACTGATGATATTCGAAGGTTTTTTACATGCACCTTGCTCATATTTAGTCATTGCAGTATATGTTGCTCTTTTGATTGGTGCTTATGGTTTTCATTCGAATTCGTTGTAACACTGCTCCCAGATTCACCAAGTGTTCGAAGAAATTTATCTTTAACGCATCTACATTTAGTGTCGCCTGAGGCTAATTTACGCTTATGCTTTTTACAGTTGAAACGCTCATAAAATGAGAAAATTTTTCCTCGTTGAGTGTACATTTCGCTCAAAGTTGGAGCACTTTTATTCTAAACCATTTTTTCTACTTGACACCATAAACTTCTAAATCTGTTTCTGTTCTCATTTTTTGTTATATTTATGAACTACAAATGAAATTTAAAATAAGGAAAAAGGAATGACAACGATTAGCTGATATTAAATCTCACCATTTACTTGTGAAACTCTAGGCCGAGATAGGTGTTTTTCATTAAAATCAGGCCGAGATGAGTACCGCCCACCAAATAACAGAATAACGAGACATCACTAACCTGTTGCGATATAATTTGAGCTGCTATTCGGTTTTTTCATTGGAATTAAATTGTAGAAGCTATACTTTTCTGAAAACATTTGTAGTTCAATTTCGGCTTCCGCTTATTTCACATATAGATATCTACTAGATATATTCTATTGAATACAGTTCCAGTTGAGACACATATTAATTTTTGAAGTTGAAATTGTAAAGGCGAAAAGTTTTGTAAATAATATGTAACCTCGAAATATACCTATCTATCTAACCTAACCTTAAATATTATTTTATAGTCTTCATCTTCATATTCTCTTAATTAATTCAATTTTATTTGATGATTTCAGGTGCTAATGCCCTAGAAGAATTCTATTGCATCAATATCAAGATACCGAAAATACATCTTGAAGTTTTGCGTATATTACCTCGATTGAAAATATGTGTTGTGAGAGGTCTAAATAACCCTTATCCAATAATCAAAGATAATAGTTTGAACGAAACACAGCTTGAAATTTTCGAATTTAGCAAAAATGGCTTAGAAACTGTAGAAGATTTAGCCTTCAATGGTTTGTCAAAATTGAAGGAACTAAATCTTGCTGACAATAAACTGAGAAGCGTACCTAAGGAAGCATTAGTTCCATTACAAAATCTGGAAATTCTCAACTTGGCTGGTAATCAAATTAAGACATTCACCAAGGAAAGTTTGCCGAAACTAGATAAATTACAAAAGCTTGATCTTTCAAGAAATCCACTGACTCAGTTTACTATAGACGGAATAGGAGGAGTAGCTCCAAAACTAACTACTTTAATTGTTACTGGAACGCCATTACCTGAAGCGGAACTCAAGACAATTAAGGAAAAATTAAACGTTCAAATCATAGACCAGGCATGAAGAAATATATTATGTGAATATCTGCATGTAGAAAAAACTTGCTGTTGGCCATATTTCCATTAAATACGCATTTATGATCTATATAATCATGTAATTTTATCACCTTATACTTATCAATTTACTTTTTACTCGAGATTTGAGAGTAACGGGAGAAACAAATACTAAATTATGCTGTTGTCTTACTATCGCAGTTTTAATTAATATGGATTTAAAAGAATGATAAAATACAGGGTGCTTCAACGAAAACTAAACAGAGGCTATAACTACCAAGATATTCATTTCTGATCAAAACGCAAAATCAATTCAATTTTTGTTTCAAGGGAGACATCTTTTGCTGTACAAATCTTGCCTGAAATATCAACCCCCTAAGCGGGGGCTGCAATCATTGAACATTTTGAATAGAGAAGCTGGGTCGAGTGATGACTCAGAAGAAAGGTGGTATTTTTGTCTACATTGCCTTGAACGAATTTCCATTTTTAATTGATAACTGTAAACGATGCAGGGTGAGCAACTGAAAGATCGGGAAGGCTATTTCCCTGAGACTATTTAAGTTTCAGTGAAGTAAAATGGAACAGATCCATGCTGATCAATAGCAGTATCGTTGTCTTTCAAGATTCATAATCTTTCATAATCATTCCAATGTTTCAGCTGCTCACCGAGTGATTTTGATGGAGAACGAGAACTTGCACACCATTGTGGAGACAAAAATCCTTTCTCAGAAGGTTATAACTGGACCTATCTTTTGCTTTAAAAATAACACAGCGTGGTCACCCCTGCTCTAGGGACAGAAATTTGAGATGTGAATGGTGTTTTGAAAGATGACAGGCTTTGATCTGGAATGAATCTGTTCCATTTTTTAGCACTAATACTTGAATAGCTCAGGGCGACAGATAGTCTCCTCTATTTTTCAGTAGCTCACTCTGTATCTTCTACAGTTTTCAATTAAAAATGAAAATTCGTTCATGGGGATGCAGACAAAGATAATACCATTCATTCGAGGTATCACTCGACCCATCTACGCTCTTCCAATTTTTCAAGGGTGGTCACCCCGTGCTCTACCTGTTGAAATTCGAGATGAGGATGGTACTTGATGATGACTCCAATGATCAGCATGGATCTGTTCCATTTTACTTTATTGAAACTTGAATAGTCTCAGGGAAATGGTCTGCCCTATCTTTCAGTTGCTTACCCTGTGTCTTTTACAATTTTCAATTAAAAATGGAAATTCGTTCAAGGCTATGTAGACAAAGATACCACTTTTTTTTTGAGTCATCACTCGACCCATCTTCCTTATTAAAAATGTTCAAGAATTGCAATCCCGACTTAGAGGGTTGATATTTCAGGCAAGTTTTGTACCCCAAAAGATGTCACCCTGGAAACAAAAATTGACTTGTTTTTGCGTTTTGATCAGAAATGCATATCTTGGTAGATGTAGCCTCTGTTTGGGTATATATATATATATATATATATATATATATATATATACCACCAGAAAGTATCTCATAAGTTAGGCCTATGCAACGACATAACACGATGTTACAAATACCAACCTAAGCCCATACTAGAGCACAACATACAGGTTATAGTTGGATACAATTTCACTGACCGATCGCCCGGTTTCACAGAATAGACCCGATATAACGGTTTTTTATCATCGAGAGAAAACTGCTTTTCTATTGGATATCAGTATACCCACCCGCAAATTAAATTATTAATATATCATATACAGAAAATAAAATACCAAGATCTGGCATTTGAGATTAAACAGATCTATAAACTCAAGCTAAACCAATTATAATTTCCGTGAACGGACTAGTTGAGGCACATCAGGTGGAAAACACTAAACTCATGAACTTTTCCACTACATAGAGTAATCCGGGCTTTTATTTTTATTTTATTTTCGATTTTCACCATGAATGGGACTGCATTTCTATCTAAAATTTCAGTATTGAATTTTCTCCTTGTTGAATGTAGTTTTTATTGATTCTAATTCTGATTAAGATAAAAATGTCTCTTTTAAATATACCGTCTTTGATTCACAACACTTCGTTCTGAAACATTGAAATTGGGGAATTTTCTTTGTAAATTTTGTATAGTTTAGACAAGTACCCTTTTGTATTTGTTTAATTATTTGTTATTTTGTAATACTAAAACAGTATATGTTTATTCATTTCAGAAGTGCATCCCATGCGTGTTTTGTTTTCTTTAGATTTGTGAATATCTGAATTGGGATAATGAAGAAGTGTAAATATCATAGAAAAAGACAATCGTATATCATTATGATAACTGTCATCAAATCTTAAATATATATATATATATATATATATATATATATATATATATATATATATATATATATATATATATATATATATATATATATATATATATTTTAATATATTCTTCATATTCTGCATGGTCTATTTATTAATTACTGAAAATTCTCCATACAATTAGCCTAGCCTATAAAGAAATGAAAAATTGGAACGACCCGAAATTTTAGTTCAGTTTCTGATGGTCAGAGCACATCAACTAATGAAATAATTATATCAATTTCTGTAATTACACTTCCTCTGAATACTACCCTTGACACGAAAAGACTATAATAGATTTCAATTTTGCATAAAACATATTAATAATAATTAATAGAGACATTGGATTTGTAAACAACAGAACTGACCATCAGGAAACTGAACTAAAATTTCGGGTCGTTCCAATTTTTCATTTCTTTATAGGCTAGGCTAATTGTATGGAGAATTTTCAGTTTGTGTGTCGGCTAGAAGTTCTTTAAAATTTCATGATTAAATGTCTGTGTGACAAAATTAAAAAATTTAGACAAGTGACAGCTCCTGAACTCTAACCTCATTATAGGGGACTTAAAATAGACCATGCAGAATATGAAGAATATATTAAAATAACTCTTTTAGCAACCAAAATTTGGCCTATTTTCAAAGATCTAGAAGTATCAAGAGACAAAAAAAATCATCAAATATAAATACATAAATTATTGACTATATTACGTACCGCAATAAGTTTAGAGATACAAAGGAGTATGAAACGAAAAATTTCATTAACATGCGAGATAAGAGGATTTGCAGAAAATAATAGCCTGTAGGTAAGAGGACCGAAGCATCAAAACTAGGCATCTTGAACAGAGACTTATTACGTTCACGTTATTGACCCTGACTAAAAGTCGGAGCATACAACCTACTCTTTCATTTTACCCTGGTTTCGATGGGTTTGAGCACCACTTATAAAGATGGAACATGGAGACTTGATGAAGTTGAGATATTCATTCATGGATAGGTACTTCAAATCTGTTATGAAAATCGGGAACTGAATTTGAGGCTTCGAACGTGCCGAGGTCATGATAATTACAAACCTCCTTGAAACATGTATTTTTCTCGGGACGATGAATTATACTTTAAGTAGTTACAGCATATAGTCCTTGTAAGAAGAGTATTTCGACCTTATATATTTACGAATTTAGTATTATCTCTGATGAGTGAGTAACCAATGAAATAGCTTCTATATTTGGAAGAAAAATATTGAATTTTCATAAGGCGAAAGGCATATTAATGAATATTTCCCAAACACTAGCGCATTATCTTATACTTTAGAACTTTCGCAACCTGACTGGCTATTTCCCAGCAATTTAAATCAAGGAGTGCAGGGTGTCCCATACTCTATGTTTCAGTACGGCAGCTATATAAAAAATACTACGAGTAGAGAAAATCATCTGCCTTCTCCGTCCTCGATTTTCGAAGCAATTTCATTGGTAAAAAGAAATAACTCAATTCCCTTCTCTTCGGATATGACAATATATTGGTTGATACTACAACTAGGTGGGAAGTATTCAAGGATATTTTTTGTTGAACGATTTTAGAATTATAATATAAACTAGTAAACACTTGGTGAAACCTAATGAATAAATGATTAGTTTATCACTTGGCAAAGGTTTCACAAATATTCAATGAAAATACTCGAAATATGTTTCGGGTTGTTTGCCCATTATCGAGAGCAGTACAATGCTCATTCAAAATGAGTGATTTCACAACAGAAGATAAATTGAAGTCTAGATGGTCGTTGCAAATTGGCTGGTTTCTCCTATGAGCGGACGTAATTTCAATAATTTCCAAAATGTCCATCCTTTTTCCTTTATTACCTAAATGCATGAGTTCAATATTTTCGAAATCTTTGAAATGATTTTTGTTGATGCAGTGGTCCGAAAAACTCGTAGAATTTTCATTTTGGAGAATAGATCTAGGATTGGTAACTACTGTTATGAATCAGGGTATCCCTATAAGTTGTTTTTCTGTATATTTCAAAAGCGAGTGAGTCATGAGCCCTACTGATCGACAAGTACAAGGCCCAGAAGTTCAAAGATTTTTCATTATTTTCATCTTCCATTGTAAATTGAATCGATCGATGAAAGGAATTCAAAAACTGTAAGAAACTATTGAAACTATCTTCTCATGAAAATACATTCTTAATTAGGCTATCTAAAGATTCCATTTTCTGAATTTGTCATAAATATTTCATTTAATAATGGAGACAATGGAGAGCCCATAGTTTATGATAAAATATATCAACAATTAGATGGGCTCTCCATTGTCTCCGTTTATGACAAACTTAGAAAATATAATTGTTAGTTCCTCCAACATCCTAATTAAGAATGTATTTTTATGGAAAAGATATGTAGATGATATCTTCTGTATTTGGATTGGCACAGACAGACAACTGAATAGTTTCTTAAAGTTTTTAAATTCATCTCATCGATCGATTCGATTTACAATGAAAAATCCAAATAATGAAAAATCTTTGAACTTCTTGGACCTGTCGATTAGTTGGGCTCACTCGCCTTTTAAATATATAGAAAAACAACCTATTCGTATATCCTGATTCCTAACAGTAGTTCCCAATTCCATAGTATCACATTGAGTGCTCTTCATTCATTTGTGCACAGATTGCTTTCTGTTCCTTTGTCAGCAGTCGATTTTGAGAATGAAGTTCAAGTTTCAAAATTAATCGTTAAGAACAACGACTATGAGCCGAAATTAATTTGATACCTTAATAAGACAAAAAAGACACAAAAAATTTTATTGCAGAGCATTTATCCGTAGCATACTGAGAAACCTAACAGAAGATTACCAATTGACTATATTCGTAATATTAGCAACAAGATACATATGTAACAGATTACACAGAAATAATATCAACACCATCAGCACTAATAAACGGAATTTAGGTTCATTGTTAGTTAACAATAAAGATAAAACAAAATTATTGGATAAAGGCGGAGTATATAAAATTCACTGCAGTGAATATGAGACATTCTATATAGGATAAACCGGATGATGCATAGAGAAGAGAGTTGAAGAACATAAAAGATCTATTCTCCATAATAAAAATTCTAGGAGTTTTTCCACCACTGCATCAACAAAAATCATTTTATAGATTTCGAGAATATGGAACGCATGCATCCAGGTAATAAAGGAAAAAGGATGGACATCTTGGAGATTATTGAAATTATGTCTGCTCATAGGAAAAGCCAGTT
The DNA here is from genome assembly GCA_013387265.2 of Cryptolaemus montrouzieri. Taxonomy (NCBI): domain Eukaryota; kingdom Metazoa; phylum Arthropoda; class Insecta; order Coleoptera; family Coccinellidae; genus Cryptolaemus; species Cryptolaemus montrouzieri. The sequence continues at coordinate 11,975,195 of JABFTP020000083.1, read as the reverse complement.
AATTTGCAACGACCAACTAGACTCCAATTCACCTCCTGTTGTGAATGCCGTTATACATAAGTGAAATCACTCATTTTGAATTTAGGATTGTATTATTCTTGATAATAGGCTAACAATCCGAAGCATATGTCGAGAATTTTCAATAAATATTTGGGAAAACTTTACCAATCATTTAAATAAACTTCTGTTTCCTTAAATATAAGCCATAAGCAAATTTGGATAAAAAAGGAAATGCATTTTTTCCCTAACCAAATGTGACAGACAAAGTTTCGAAAATTGGTGAATTTGTCCAGAAATGAAAATTTTTTGAACACTCTGTTGTTTCATCCAGTATCCCGGTGCGAATTCACTCAAAACATTCCAAATACTCTTAGTTCTATGTTCACAATATTAATGTCAAGGATAATCCAATATTCAATTCTTATTCTGATTCGCAAATAATTTGTTGAATACTCATTTACTGAAGAATGTTCGTGAATTATGAAAGTATTGGAAAATTAGCCTACAGCACTACGTTCAGAATGGTTTCAAATCTGATGAAGCATCAACAAATATCAGCTCATTTTCCAGACAAGAGGTGAGCTCTCAAGTCTATGTTCCAAAGATTGAAACTTAATCTCATAAACACTAGTTCTTCCGAAGCACCGAAGAAAAAATAATAAACAAGGTACAGAACAAAATGCACTGGAAATTTTGAGAGCTGTTACTGCGTATCTCCCAATTGAATGTTGACAACTTGAAGTAGAGAGTGCCATACCAAAATCTGAGGTTTCCAGAATGGCTTTCTGCTGAAATTTTCGGTCAGCCGAAAATACCCTGTAGGTTTTGATTTTTCTGACAGTGTCAAAATATTCTGCAAAATACGAAATGAATGGTAGCATCTTCAGATGGTTTTTAGTCAGATTTCTTCACAGTTGCAAAAGATTGTCGATGATACGAGTATACAAAAGGTGTCTTTCAGAGGGGCAACGAGGGGTCCTTTGAAGGTAGCTGTTTTCCTTTTGAAGTGAAGCATCCTGAAAATAATCGAAATTTTGATGAAACAAATTGGTTTATTTATGTTTGAAGTAATCACCAGCTCCATAAATTCATTTCTGTGATCGATGCTTTCACAACTGCAAGACTAGCAGGCAGTCATTTTCGTAACTGTTCTCAAAGAAGTGAGAAAATGCCACATCGATCTTCTTCTTCGTCGTAGAACGCAAACCTCGTAAATGTTTTGTAAGATTAAATCACACATGCCCATGTCTGGGGCGAGTAGGGCGGATGTGGAATGACTTTCACCTCATGTTCACGTAAAGAGTCAACTGTTTACTATGCTTTTCAAGCATAATCGATTCAACTAATCCCGTTTTGTAGAGGAGTGCGTACACACATTTTTTGCGCTATGGTTGGTGTTAGGTCAGCTTGGTTGATCCACAAACAAATCTCTTGGAGGGTAAGAGCATTGGAAAATAGAATATACATATGTTTCATCGCCTGTTGCGATCTTGGAAAGGAAATGGTGGCTAGCATTATCCAATATTTCTTATTTGTGTATTTCTAGCAAGATTCCTACTCCCTCTGCTTTCTGGAGATCGTAGAGCGTATGGGGTACCCAACGACTAAAATTTGTTTTTTATATGTTGATGCTTACTGAACTCAACAACAAGGGTTGCCTCAATCACTTGAAATGTACATCTTGCTCAATGTTGTTAGCACTTAATACATGAACCAAACGATTTTGAATTCTACGGAGATTATTTATATTCATTAGCACAACGCGTTTCGATGCACTGTCATTCGCAAGTTCAAGGTTACATACTCCTTATATTTTTTACTATAAATGACATTAAGAACAAGCTTCTAATTGGTCGTTAAGGATGTTCTTGGAATTTCTGTACCTGTTAATTCGAGAGCTTCCAGGTAGTTCAATTTCTGATTTCTACTCTCTGTATGTAAAATGTCCACCTGAGTTCCTTATTCTGAAGGCAATATTCAAGTTGAAATTTCCAAGGACCGTTGTTGAGATTTCGCTACTTTTACAAAAATAAATTAGACATTTATAAAATTCGTTTTGCTTTTGTGAACGTGGATGTACTTCTTCAATGTAAACCTGTGTTGTTACTTACTCGAAAAGTAAAAGAGTTTGGATTATGTCCATTATTTGATCCGTAGCAATCTGGTTCATTATGTCCAGTTTTTTCATGAAATTTTCTGTTGATAGAGGTGCCTTGAGGAATCTATGTATACAACTATTGAAATATACAACTTTATGGTGATAGGAATGCGCTGATGAGTTGTGTATTATTATGACGGTGTGTGAAGGTTTTCGATAAATTCAAAAATTGTTTATGGAAGATCGAGGTATTTTTAAATCTGAAGAATTGTTTGGGCCATACTTCTTAATTTCTTTTGTGAATGTTATTTTTGGAATCAAACTATCAAGGAAATTTTTAAACATAGTTAATTGTCTGTTCGTACTTGTATATCAGATAATATCATCAACCTAGTGGAACCAATAATTTTATATATGTATTCGTTCTGATACTCAGGTACATGATTGAGCTGATCCGAAACTATATTTCTGAAATATTTTCACCTCAATGTCACTTCGGGTTATACCGGAAGTGCATTACAAGTTTGTGATTTAATATATAATACGCTGTATATTGAAGACTGGTTTATAGAATCTATTATTTCAATTATAAAACACCTAACGCATAAGTCTAGCTAGTTTTACTTGAAAATTATCGATTTTTAGCTTTTCGAAAAAATGGATATATCTCGAGAACGGCTTGAACTACCAAAATAATGGAAGTATTTTGCAAATAAGAAATAATGCGGGACATAACACATATGCGACTAAATCTGAGTCAGTATACAGAGTGCTCTTTTTTCCGCCTCACATTTTCAAACGAAGAAACATCTAAAACAACGTTTTTTTTAAATTCTAACTCATATTTTTTTCAATTCATTAGATTCGCTGTGAAAAACTAAATTAAGTTCCTCACACATACCCTGTACTTGAGATTTCAAGTATTCAAGTTAAGGCGAAAAAACGTATTTCACGGGCCTACCCAAACTTGGCAAAGGGGGCTTAGATTTCTGCAAGTGCACAGACAAAGCCCAGAGCTTAGAAAGGATCCTGAGCATAGATAACAAATTATCATTATTATAACTGTCAGCCGAATTAATTCGAACAGAATGGTTAGCTACAAAAGTGTGCAAATACTTAATTTATTTTTCATTCATGGAGATGAGAGACGGAATGTGAGTAGAACTTGTAGGAGATATAACGAATTATATCCAAATATGCCGTGTATGACAGCTGAAAAATTCAGGGGATACGTTACCAATTTTCTTTCGACTGGAACGGTCCAGAATGAGACATCACTTTCTTCGCCTGTAGTCAACAACGAAGACAATGGAATTGCCGTTCTAGCTTATTTTGATGTTAATCTACGTACAGTATTGGCAGTAGCAGAGCATTACCTGAATTTACCACAAAGTAGTATTCACAGAATTCTAAAAAATATAAACTGCACCCATATAATTTCCCCATATATTTCATTGGTCCAGAGTCTACAAAAACTGAACTAAATGTTGAACTTTATATGGAGATTCTGAGGACTGTGGTAAGTGACTTCCTCGACATTTTATCAGTTGTTGAATCGAGGCCTTGTTGGTACCAACTCGATAAGGCGCTAGCTCATTGCATAAATGAAAATTATCGAATTTTAACCGATATCTTCGAAGATAGATGGAGTGGAATGAACGGTTCGTTTTTGTGGCCTCCAAGATCACCTGACCTAACGCCTATGGATTTTTATCTTTGGGGAACGCTGAAAGATACAATTTATTCTGAACATGTGACTTCAAGATATGATTTGCATAATAGACTGCAAAACTATTTCATGCAGTTGAATGTGGAGGAACTGGAGCGAGCCATATCACAGGGTGTTATTCGTCGAGAAGAACTATGTCTAGAAGTAATGGTCAAAACTTTGAAAAATAATCGTGAAATATAGGAAAATAGAGTATAATTCGTATAGATATTTTCTAATTTGAATTTGGAAATTCGACAACAACTGCAGTTTCACATTTTTTTCTCTTAATTTAACAATTATCCAAAGACAAAAGTATAGTTATTTGTTAATGCTCTGGAAACTGTCTATGCATGTGCAGGAATTCAAGCCGCCTTTGCCAACTTGCCACGTAGTTTAGTTTATGAAATAATGACAAATGCATAGACGGCAGCTTTTGATCCGAGAGCTTAAGCAGGCGTGGGCTAGAGATAACTGTTAAAATAAGATTAAAAAAAATATAAGTTGGGCACCACTTAGTTTTGTAATGAATGATTGAATTTGTTCAAATTAAAAAACACAAATTTCACTGAAAGATATCACTTTAAATAAGTTCCTCTGAGCCAATGAAATACGAAATATATTTTCAATATAATTATATTCTAAAGAAAGGGTTAGTACTAACTATCTAGAATTTTACAAAATTCACCGCTCAATAAAATATTTTGATGTTCGTGGAGATTAAGAAAAATAAATTACGATGTAAGTAATTTAGGGGTAATTCTGATCTGATGTTGATATTCGTAATATAGGTTTCAAGGGAATGCTTGACTCAAATAGTTAGTTATACTGACCTCATTTTCTCAATTAGCAGGAATGCTTTGTTGTTTTCTAGTTGTTGCAGAGAAATTAGATTCGACAAGCCAATACGTCTATACGAAAGATTGTACGAGTGATAAGGTAGGTAAAGAAAGGTTGTATGATCCTACTCAAAGACTCTTTGAGGGTCTAGAGGTATAAGATATTTAATCTACGAGTAGATACTAGAAAATGGCGTCAAGATTAGATATTCATTTCTATATAGTTAAGACGAGAAGAGGTAAATGTATTTTCCAAACGAGAATTTTGAAGATATATATATATATATATATATATATATATATATATATATATATATATATATATATATATATATATCCAATCGGTATCGTTTTAGGCTCACAATTTAAATCCTCTAACATGAGACACGGCCATTGACAAGATGAAAATCGAATCACGATCGATTCTTTGTCTCGGTCTTTCAATCCGCTTTTCCTTATATCGATAGAAAATTATATGAGAACTGAACAGCATCTGCCGGTGAAGTCTGCAGATAATATTTCGAGGGTCTACATCGATACTGATTCATATTTCAATTTTATTCGTACAAATTATCTTTGTATCACTTGTCCGTAAGATGGGGATGGATGTCCGATTTTATTCGGGCAATTATTCGAATTATGTTTAAGGAATATTTCAACAATGACAATGAGCAAGATTTTTAAATTGCTACAAAATTCAAGTTAGGTTAGGTACGTAGAATTCGTTTTCTCGATATATCTTAAGAACTTGAAATCTCAGGTACAGGGTATGTATGAGGAACTCCATTTAGTTTTTTCTTGGGCGAATCTAATGAATGAAACAAAGATATGGGTTAGAATTCGAAAAAAAAGTAGTTTTCAATGTTTCTTCGTTTCGAAATGTGGGACAGAAAAAAAGCATTCTGTATACTGACTGAGCTTCAGTCGGATATAAGTTATATCCATCAATGGTTTCTTGTTTGCAAATTACCTTTCATTATTTTGGTAGCACGCGCCATTCTAGAGATGTATAAAATTTTTCAAAGAGCAAAAAATCGATGATTTTCAAGTAAAACTAGTATATTTCATGAACGAAACAATCTAACCAGAAATACCATTGAGGCGAAAATATTTAAGGAATAGGGTCCTGACCAGCTGAATTAATTATCAAAATTTCAGAACGATAGCATTATCTACAAACGTCTAATAAGCCACTCAACTTGAGATATCCGTTATGGACATAGTTAACTGGGTGGCTTACTATGATTTTCTTTTTTTAATATACAAGAAAATTTCAGCTAGTATGGGACTCAAAGAGTTGCTCATTATTAAATCCTCATCTCAATTATAAATCGTATTTTCGAAAAGAAAAAAAAATTGAGACAAACATCTATTCAAAAATCGCATATAAACTTTTATTACTGGATTTTTTCTATGGTAATCTAACATTTGGTTTACAAGATTATATGGTTTTTGACGTCGAAAGAAAGAAATTCACAATCAAGTGGAAGGTGTTTGGTTTGAATTTTCTGAATAAGGTCGAAAGAATTACGGGTGGCATATTTTGGTTGCAAATTAAAAAATTTGTTTGAAATGTTCACAAGAAATTTAGAAAGCGAATGAGATTGTGCTGTAGTAAAAGAGACCACGGGCAAAGGGTTCCCCTCGTTATGTATTTTTATCAACGAATAAAGTTGAGGGGGATGTGGATTACATAAATCGAGTTGGTATTTATTCTGATACGTTACTGACGATTTTGAATCAATCATCAATTGACGTATTTTTCTATCTAATGGGTAGTTAAGATCATTAGGTAAAATTTTGAAACTCGATGAATTTAAGATTGAGTTTTTAATACGTAGTCTTTTTTTTATTGCTATGAGATTGCCATGACTGTATTGCCTTTATGTGTTTATGAATTCTGATTTCATATTGATTGTGCTATAATATTGTGTTCTGGAGTTAGTTTTTCAGAATTATTTTATAATTTCTTGATCAAATTGGCTGACCGGTGTTCATTATTCATAATATTATTTCTATTTTTCAGAGCAGTTTCTGTTCCTTCTGCTAGTTTTTTAAAAACGGAATCATGATGTTTCGGTTAAATAATATGCTTAAAATCTTGTTGTTAACACTCACTGATAAAAAGGACTTATTAGCACGTGGCACCTCACCTAGTGATATCTTTCTTCTCTAGAATGCGCTACACCTCCGAAACACAATTGACCGTAAGGACTGTCATCACCAAATGCGCAATGCAACCGTTTAAGACTTTGTACTTTAGTTGAACCAAATTTAAAATCGTAGTAGATGAATGAGGGATTTCAATAATGCAGTGTTATCAGCATTCAGTTCTGCAATTTCCTGGCATCTCAAAATATACAACGTTGCTTTCGTAGTGAATCAAACAAGGTAATAATTTGGTTTTTATGAGAGTATAACGGAAATTTTTTCTAGTATGAATCAAAAAGCCAAATCAGAAAGATTGATTTGCCGAATTTAATATTTGCTGCAGGATGGTCAACCGGACTTGTATTCAAATAAATAGGTTACATTTTCAACGAATAATTATAAAAAACCTTATTATGAGTGTTCAAATTTGTATTCATTACTATTTCCCAGTTAAATATGTAAAAATTAATTCGAATTATAGTATTAAATTCGTTCTCGAAGTATCAACGAAAATTGAGGTAATATAAAAGAATCTAAATGCATTCCCAGATCATTTGACACATTGACACGCATACTGCCAATAAAATTGGGGTAAGAAAAAGAGACATACCCAACAAAAAATACTATGCTGTAAATTTTCACTACTGAAATCGAATCGAAAAGGACTGAAAGAGCGACCAATGTTTCACCTTAAAGACAAAATGCAACAGTAAATAACCCAATAGAAATTTTCTTCAAAACTTCTAGCACTTCTAGCTTCAAAACCGAAGCGTTCACGGACCACATTCATGAGGAAAACTGCCGTGAGATTACTGATCAAATATTTTACTACAAAAAGAGGACCTTCTTGAATACATACATAAATTTCGTATGCTATTCAGAAGGATTGCCTAGGTAAACTTTCTACACAAGTGAGTTTTGCAGAATTGTCTTTTAGTTTGTTGGAGAAAAGTGACTTTTTTTCTTCCATGCAGTTCCTCTCACACGGGCTGTCTCCACTTCTTTCTCGTCACCTTTTCTTACTTCTCCCAACAGGGGCATTCTCTGTCACATATCTTCCAGAACCTGTTCCTCTCCATTCCTACTTTATATCCTAGCCATTTCAACAACCGTGATCTTGTGAGTTCGAATATGAAAGTTTCAAAGTTCATAGCCGTTTGCATTCGTACGTCTTTCTTATTAGTCCACTTTTTTCCTGCAAATATCCTCCTCAGCATCACTTTTCCAAATTTCATGTTTTTCATTGATCTTAATGTTTCCCTGAATCTCAGCAGCAGGCTCAGAGCTTCCACAATTTCATCATTTTTCCTTATTGCCCAATTTATTCCTGCGGCCTCATCATATATATTATGTATTACCATCCCTACATACATGAAGCTCAGCACCCTCTTGAAATTCATAATCCCCCTCACAACAATGTACTTCCAAATTCATATTGCGTCCTTTTTTTCCTTAATCCATAAATTTGTTTTCATAGCTTCTTTTTATAACTTTGCGCGTATGTTTTCTCGTTGGTTTTTTGCTTCTAACGGAACCTCTAAAAGTAATTTCAATCAATTTCTTAATTGCAGATCGAATTTATTCACTTATCAGAGTTCGATGATTATATAGTATTTCAGCTAGTTAATGTCAATATTTTGACACAGAGAGTTGAAATGAAATTTTTCATCTACTCTTTTTGTTGTGGGTATGCAACACACATCACATGATTGTGCTACTAGTATTGCATATTGCATGGAGTTATAATGAAACGATGGAAGAACTGTTCGACAGCATTTCTTTTTAATTGTATCGCATTCCATTTCGTGAGTTTCTTCTTACAGTGTATAGGGTGTTAAAAGAATGAATGCAAATATTTATATGGTATATAGAAGACACCCAGTGGTGTTAGTAATGCGACTCAAAATGCTGGGTGAGGCCAATGTTTCAAAAGATACAGGCTGTTTTATATATTGAGCCAAATCTTTTATTCCCTTTAAATGTCTTGTTATCGATTCACGTCAAATTTGGTAAGTGTTAACTACCCGTTCATCAACCATTCACCAGCAGATTAATGAAATATCACAGACAGGGACTAGGAATCGAACACCCTGCACTATAAGTTTTTTCGAGAATTCTCTATTCTCTCTCAAACCACAACTAAAATATCCATGTATCATGGGTATTGCTCAATTGTCGCACTCGATTAAAGAAAGTTATGGCGATTCGAAATACTATGTCCTCGTTACATCCGTAGAAGATAAAATGTCGAAAACCATCTATTCTGAAACATTTTCTTGAAGATTCGATGTGATTCGTATCAAAGAAGTATGTACGAGTGATTTATCTTTTGTTTCGAAGACAATCCGGAACATCAACAGAAAAGAAATTGAGAAAAGTAGAACTAATAAAGAATGAATTAAGAATTAAAACAAATGTTCAAAAATACAACCCTTTTTTCTAAACATTTTCCAGCTCTCAACCTCAATTGTCCTCATTGATTCCATGAATAAATGAATGATGAGAGCCATTATTCTTTTCTATGATTTCTATGATCCATATGTCATTAAATTGCTCAGTGATATAACAAATTGGATGAAATCAGTTGAAATTGAATCTCATAAAAATGCCTACTTTTACATATGCTGAGTACGTTGATATGTTATTAGTTTATGGTTTTAGTAATTGTAATTCACTAGAGGCAGTAAGGGAATATCGAAGAAGTTATCCAGATCGTAGAAGTCCAAATCATCGATGTTTTGTTGAAAGCTTTGGAGAATGAAGGAGGAAATTATGTTGCTAATTGGTAGTGTAGAAAAAAACCCAACAATTAGTGTTCGTCGAATGGCCTTGACAATTAATGTCAATCATTGCCAAGTTTGGAGAGTATTAAGAAAACATCGTCTGCATCCATTTTATCTTCAATCAGTTCAATTTTTAGAGGAAGGAGACGAAGACGCCAGGCTCACTTTCTGTGGATGGATACTACGCCAACGCCCTAGCATCCACAGAATTTTATTTACAGACAAGGAGCAATTCAATAGGGATGAAAAAGTTAAAGACCGGAACTTCCTCATGTGGTTCAGAGACAACCCAAGGGTAACAAGAAGGCGGAACTCCCAAAGAAGATTTTCGGTTAATGTCTCGTGTTGGATTCACAATAACCAATTATTAGGACCATTTATTTTACATCACGCTTGAATGGTGACGCTTACAGTAATTTTCTGGTTGGTGAACTGCCAAATATTATTGCGAATGCTAATATTGACATGAGGGGAGCTTACTTTCAGCATGACGGAGCACCGGCCATTGTACAAAGAACGTTATTGATCATCTTAACACCACCTGCCCATACACTGGTATGGAAGAGGTGGGCCTCATAACTGGCCTGCGAGATCACTGGATCTGACGTGTCTAGACAACTTTTTATGGGGACATTTGAAATCATGAGTTTGTAGTGAAGAAATTTTGGATAGTCACAAATGATTTATTGAATCAACGAGGCCGGTGAACAGATAGGAAATAAACCTAATATCATACGTAAGGCAGTAGGACAACTGCCGTTGGCAGCTGAAAATGTTCAGAGCGAAGAGGAGGTAATTTTGAACATTTGTTGTAATTCGTTTTTCATTCTCAATTCTTCTATTACTTCCACTCTTCTCGATCTCTTTTCTGTTGGTATTCTCGCTTTTCCATAGTTATTTTTCTTCTAAATGAAAGTCAAATTCCACGTAGATACTACTTTTTTTCAGGAAATATCAGGAAAATGTTTCAGAATAGCCGGTTTTTGACATTTTATCTTCTACGGAGAGAGCCGTAACGGGAGTACGTGAAATAGTATTTCGAATCACCATAACTTTCTTCAATCGATTGTGGCAATTAAGAAAATACTGTTGATAGATGAATATTTTTGTATTGGTCTGAGCGAGAATGAACAATTTCCGAAAATTCCAATTCAATATTTGATGAAATACTACATGTTCCCAGTCCTTCTCTGCAATATTCAATTAATCTTCGGGTTGATGCAGTTATCATCGTACAAGGAACGTTATTGATCATCTCAACACCACCTGTCCCTTACACTGGTATGGAAGAGGTGGGCCTCATAACTGGCCTGCGAGATCACTGGATCTGACGTGTCTAGACTATTTTTTATGGGAACATTTAAAATCATGAGTTTGTAGTGAAGAAATTTTGGATAGGCACAATTGATTCATAGAATCAACGAGGCCGGTGAACAGATAGGAAATGAACCTAATATCATACGTACGGCAGTAGGACAACTGCCGTTGACAGCTGAAAAATGTTCAGAGCGAAGAGAAGGTATTTTTGAACATTTGTTGTAATTCGTTTTTTTCCTCAATTTTTCTATTTGTTCCACTCTTCTTGCTTTCTTTTCTGTTGGTATTCTCGCTTTTCCATGATTATTTTTCTTCTAAATGAAAGTCAAACTCCACGTAGATACTATTTTTTTTCGGGAAATATCAGGAAAATGTTTCAGAATAGCCGGTTTTTGACATTTTATCTTCTACGGAGAGAGCCGTAACGGGGACGAGATACGTAAAATAGTATTTCGAATCGCCATAACTTTCTTCAATCGATTGTGGCAATTAAGCAAATACTGTTGATAGATGAATATTTTTGTATTGGTCTGAGCGAGAATGAATAATTTCCGAAAAATTCCAATTGAATATTTGATGAAATACTACATTTTCCAAGTCCTTTCCTGTAATATTCAATTAATCTTCGGGTGAATTCTTAATGCAGTTAACACTTGTACCCAATCTGGCACGAGTCGATCATAAGATTCAACAGTTATAGTGAATACAAGATTTGGCCCAGATTCATAAAACAGTCTGTATCTTCGGGAACAATGGCTTCAACTAGCGTTTTGTGTCGCATTACTTTAACCACAGGGTGTCTTCTATCAGATATAAAAATCTTTGCATTCATTCCTGAAACACCCTGTATAATATATTCTGTAGTATCGATTCACAAAGTCAGTTATGATAGGTTGCATTAAATGTTAACTCCTCAATTTCTTATTAGATTCAGGTTCGTTTGAAAACGGTAAAAGCAAATATCAATACTATTACAAAAATGAAGGACTAATAAAACAAATAAAGAATATAGAACTAATGAAAGGAAATTCATCTTTACGAAGGTAAAAACATTAATAAGAAAGAATTAAAAGTGACAATAAATTATCTGACATATTTTAGTATAAGCTAATATGTTCAAATTTAAGGAAAATTAGACACAGGCAGAACTATTCCTATTCCTATCGATTTTATAGGTAAATGGATAAAGATTTATTCCATTTCATCTTATAGTATTATCTAACCATTTATTCTCAGATTTTGGGTTCAATAGTGAAATATATGGTCTCGTGTAAGAAGAAAGTTCGAAAGACTCGTACCTAGTGAAGAAATGCAAAGCTTATATACGTATGGTCTTTGACGTATAAATGTGTACTTCTAACATAGCTTTGTCTAATATCAATCCTTCTAGATCGCCACTGGCAAAAAAAATTCTATCTAGAAATGAATGAAGCATTCTATCATTCCTCTGAGTTTGTTTATTCACTTTGAAGACAACGAAACCAGCTCCTACAAAACCAATACTAAGTTGATATGAAACTGATTTGTCGCCCCTATATTTTAATGGGTATACAGTATTTCAATATTTGATTGGAATTTTTCCTTCCTCCATTTCTTATGAAAGGTTCCTTATTTTCTCAAATTGTTTTTTTTAAAGAATTTTTCCGAACAGAGAATTTTTTCCGGGAGTAAATAATTTTTTAATAAATATCGGTGCTTTCTGTTTTGGCATAGGGGTTTGGAAGGATGATAATAGATACACTCGAATGGAAGTAAGTAAGAAAGCGCGGATAATACGGTTCGGAAAATATTCCTTCTGAAGACGAAAGTTTTATACTTCCGAAGAATGACTACATTTGCTATTCGAGGAGAAACTTCCAAGGCGTTTCCGAAAAAACATTTCCTCGAAATATGGACCGAATTGGGCGGCCAAAGTATTAAATTTAGTTCCCCAGAAATCTGCCCCCAAACCGAATATTCTGAGCGTTCCTCCATCAAAATTGTTAATTACTGTTTCTCTCTGAGGTTTTTGAACAGATTTGTCACGAAATTCCTTTACGGCTGCGAACTCTAATACTTTCTTTAATCCAAAAACTTCATAAGGAAATCAAGTTTTCCGTAGAGAAATTTTCATTTGAAATTGTATTCGTCAGAATTCGGACATGGTCGAAAATAATTTCAGTCCGCCTTTTTGAACAACTATTAATGACGAAGTTTTCCTTTCGTTCGTCCTAATTTCCTAGTATTGTGAGAGATCTATTTGGCACAGCGAACAATAATTATATATTTTCAGCTTCAATCACTGAACAGAAATCGCCGCGTCCTTATTTCTTGATACTCTATGTTTTAGTTGTTTTAGTTACGTCAGCCATAGAATCAGAGTTATATTGCTTCTATTGATATAAAATTTACTACAGAGCGATAACAATTTGCGTTAATTAAAACAGCCTGACACTTTGAAAAACTTAACTGTCGAAACTTTGATCCGCGAAGTCTCCAAATGCATATGTGGTAGGAGACAATCTGTAACATAAGAGTGTTACGCTACTTTCATGCTACTTCTAAAATAAACGATATATAAGTATAAGGATTCGATAACAAAAAACAAGCCGACCTCAAGGCCGATTGCATGATATCAAAAGTACTTATTTCGTTAAAACCTTTTTATTTTGTTGTCAATATTATTCTTCTTTAGATATGGGTTCAGATGAAGAAGCAATAAAAAAAATTGTGAAGAACCTTCTTCATAAACACCTTAAAAAAGTGTAGGGAACGTTTCTGAATATCGATATATCGTATCCAGAACGATCAATATGAATGATTTTTTTTAAGAAATGAACACCTGCATCAATTTCTCACCAAATTATGTAGAGTAGAGAGATTACGTAGAACCGCAAAATTCATCAATCTCTATAGTCAACTAGCATTAAATCACTCCCCACTATTTAACATTTCAAACATTTCAAATAGGTATACATTTTGTCAGAAAAGTACTGGAAATTGGTCAATGAAACACAAAATATGAAATTTTTATCCGAATTCATTGTATCCCCTGAAGTACTTTCCTTCCCAAATAATACATTTACGCCACGAAAAATCAAATCATTGAAATATTTTTCAAGCGCTTTCTGCGGAATCGACTTCAGTTCTCGTCGCGAATTGTATTTCATGTATTCTATTGATTGGAAACGGGTGCCTTGATCTGGTAATTAGAGTATTTGAAAAAGAAAAAACTCGGCTGGAGCCATATCAAGTGAATAGCGTAGTTGTTCGGAGGTATTTGTTGAGTTTTTGATCTGAACTTCATTGACAATAAGAGATGGTGCATTATCGTGGTGAGAAATCCTTGAATTTTCTTTCCATTAATATGACCTTTCTCGACAAATTTGCACTCTCAAATACCTCACAATGGTGATTTAAAATTCTTCAATTACCGTTTGACCTTCTGGCAGGAATTTCTAGTGCACAACACAGCGATAACTGTAAACATTACCTTGATTTTTGATCAATTGTGACGTAGTTTTTTTGGTCTCGGTGCAGTTGAAAGTCGTCATTTCGAAGCTTGTATGCATGTCAATCTCATAAACACATCATTCAATTTTTGGGGAAAGCTTAGGTCTTTTGGAGCTAGTCGAGCGGTAACGTGTTTAATGCCCAAACAATTCTTTAAAATGGTACGAATTGATCCATGATACACACCAAGTTCATGGCGTACCTCTCTCAAACATAAACGACATCTTTCAATTACTGTTTCTTTCACTTTATCGATGTTAACTTCAGTTGATGACCGACTAGAGCCAGACAAATCTTCCACCGTCACACTCATATGCATATGTTTTTGATGAAATCGATTCAGTGTGAGGCTTCTATTACATTTTTAGCGATTCGGCACAGAAAATTCGATTTACAGGACAAATTTTGGTATGATTTCTCTGTTCGATTTTTTATCCATTGTGAAAATCGCAAAAGACACTTGCGAAAACTGACGAATTCGAACACTGTAAACAAACTCAATGACAGTTCGAGTGCAAACTCTGCGTCAGTATAGAAAACAGTAGTGCCAACTCAGTATCAACAAAAATTATGACAATTTTTCTAAGCAGATTTTTCATATAATCGATTCCTGCTATTTTCTTGACAGGATGTAGTTAAAACATTTTGTGTCATGAGTGTTCGTGCCAGACAATTGAAAATGACGTAACAACCCAAACCCGTCTCGTGTTTCAAAAATGAACATCGTGCAGAACAGACAAGAGTGTTTCATTTAATTTATATCGAGATGAATTTTCATATAATAAATCTATCAATAATATCATTTATACTCTTACCACAAAAAGCACTCAAAGTTGAATCAGTAATCGATAAGAATAATGAAAAAATGGCTTTACCATTTATAAAGTTCAAGTGAAGGTCAACTTCCGATATTTCCAGAAGTAGCAGGCCAACGAAAATGTTGTAAACTGAATATTATTCAAGATGCAATTCGATTTTTGTGTCATTGAAATCGATCAAGAAATTCAGGAGCTAGAACTTGGACCGTTTCTCACGTAATTAATGAAACATTTTGCTAAACCAATTGATAGATCCCATTCCGTACCTTCCACTATTGTGAATATATTCAATATTGAATTATACTCAGAGTTGGGAGAATAGCGTAGGGAACTTCGTCTCTAACGGAGACCTTACGACTGTATTGATTTCATCAATGAATGGTTTTACTTTCACGAATGTGAATCTAAATTCAACTCTGTCATCTCCTCCTATTCTGTATTACTGACACTAGTCACATACGAGACACGTCCTAGCCTTCATGCCATTTAAGGTATTACATTACCTACCTTTCTTGCACTTCTTCTGGATGGTCTTGGTAGATTCGCAGGTAGTTTGATTACCCTTCTTCAGTGTCAACGATCTCGATCGCATGTTTGTCTTCGGATCACACTCTGACCACGCGCCTTTGCCATACCTACATTCTTCTGAAATGAAAGAAAAATAATGCATATTAGAATAGAAGAATTTCAGACTTTATAGTATTTATTTATGAAATAAAACAAAATTTTACGATCAAGATCATTTTCATAAGATGTAATCATTATCATTTATCTAAATAATTTAACCTGACCTAAACTAATCGTTATCATTTGAAAATGGAGCAAAAAGCTCATGCGAGAGAGAATCTGAATAAAATGATAACCTCGAAAATTAAATTCCTCAAAAAATTGGTTTTATTTGGACGCCCAAATACAACCTACTGTCATATATAGGATGTTGCATAATGAGAGGCCATGAAAATAAAGGCGTATTCTCCAACAAATTCAGATTGAAAAGTTTATATGAACGCGAGAGAGACAGGTAACAAGATTGCAGGGCGTCAAAATTGAAGAAAAAAATGGACTCTTCGTGATATCTAAAAAATGCGTTTGCTGATTTGCCGATATTAGGAATTTATGCTGGTTGTGACAGGACGTTAAGCCGACACTCAATAAATCATAGTTCTGAGTTCCAGTTAAATGCAAGTGTGTAGTCTCACGATATAATCATATCGTTTAAACCATACATGCCCACAGCATAACAATCACACTCTATGCTACAGAAGTGAAGTCGTGATCTATCATACAGTTTTGTGAATGCAAGCCCTCCACTCCCCAGAGTTGAAACATAAAAAAATAAAATTAACGCACCACATATAGATATGATAGCATAACCTTATCCGTTACAATTACCTCCAGATAGTTCCCACTTACCTACGACAATACCATACCTACTCATATCAATCTAACCACACATTATCGAGGAGATGTTTCGATGAATTATCAAATGAAATAATAACTACTATTTGAGAAATTATCAACAGAAATAATTTTGCACCGTTCTGAAAGCAATCAATCAATTTCGTAACGTAGTGTAAGGTAATGTTCCGTTTCACCACGGTCTTTCTATGAGATAGAATTATCGTTCGTTGAATTTGGCACGTAACACTGTACTATCTTTGAGTAACACAATGTATATCAAATCTTCCGAACATCACTTGTTGAAGTAGTCGTAAGAACATCGATTTTATTTTCCTCTTCATTTTTCATTATAACCTGGCCTAATCTAATCGTTATCATTTGAAAATGAAGCAAAAAGCTCATGTCACAGTGAATCTGTAATGATAACCTCGAAAATGAAATTCCTCAAAAAATTGGTTTATTTGGTTCTTGAGAACCAAATACAACCTACTGTCATATACAGGATGTTGCTTAATGAGAGGCCATGAAAATAAAGGCGTATTCTCCAACAAATTTCAGATTGAAAAGTTTATATGAACGCGAGAGAGTCAGATAACAAGATTGCAGGGCGTCAAAATTGAAGAAAAAATGGACTCTTCGTGATATCTAAAAAATGCGTTTGCCAATTTGCCGATATTAGGAATTTGTGCTGTTTGTGACAGGACGGTAAGCGGACACTCAATAAATCATAATTCTGAGTTCCAGTTGAATGCAAGTGTGTAGTCTCACGATATAATCATATCGTTTAAACCATACATGCCCACAGCATAACAATGACACTCTATGCTACAGAAGTGAAGTCGTAATCTATCATACATTTTTGTAAATGCGAGCCTTTCACTCCCCAGAGTTGAAACACAAGAAACAAAACTAACGCACCACATATAGATATGATAGCATAACCTTATCGGTTACAATTACCTCCATATAGTTCTCACTTACCTACGACAATACCATACCTACTAATATCAATCTAACCCCACATTATCGAGGAGATGTTTGGATGGATTATCAAATGAAATAATGAATACTATTTCTAAATTTCTCAATAGAAATATTTTTGCGCCGTTCTGAAAGCAATCAATCGATTTCGTAACTTAGTGTAAGCGAATGGTCCGTTTCACCACTGTCTTTCTATAAGATAGAATATTCGTTCATTGAATCTGGCACGTAACACTGTACTATCTTTGAGTAACACCATGTATATTAAATCTTCCGAGAATCACTTGTTAAAGTAGTCGTCAGCACATCGAATTTATTTCCTCTTCATTTTTCATTATAATGTACTTATTATTTTGTCAACTTATGTCCTCTTGATGATAAAATCATATATTATATTTTATTTCAACAGTATAAGCAGATGTATACATGCAATGAGACTAAAAAAAGGTAAATTGTATAAGAAGTATGAATTGAACATATTTTTAGAGATAGCAGCAAAATGTCTGATGGCAAAATATATGCCTAGCTCGAACATAAAGTTGAACCTTTGCAACGAATGCCAGAAAATGGAAATCTGAAAACTCTGAGAATAGAATCCTTCAGAGCCAGTACAAATTTAGTGTCACTAAAAGAAATTGATAAAACTGTAGGCCTCCTCATAAGATAGGGCCACCTTCATCATCTATATAAAAGAAAAACATCAGAGAAAACCACAAAGACTCAATCAAAAGAGTTATTAGACAGGTGGAGCATCTGAACACGTTGACGTCATTGAGGCCTAAAAATTTGTGAAGTAATATTCAGAAGTGAGCTGAGGTTTTGGCCAGGCTCAGCATCATTTTATTGATTGAATACAAATCGATAAGAAAATTTAATTGAGATAGTTTCGAAGATACAGTCTCAATATGTTCTGACAAAATTGTATGAAAGATCCTCACTGTAACAACAAAACTTTATAGCCAGCTATAAATTATTTTCAGAACCAATTTTATAAGCCTAATCTCCAAACACCGTATGAGCAAATTCCATAAAGCATTCTCTACTGCTGAAGCATGATCCACGCATTAAACTATATCTGACTTTTAATTCAATAAAAAATTCAATATACAAAAAACTAAATGCTTTCAAGATATTAAACCAGACGGATAGGAATACTGTGTTCAACTCATTATTCTTCCGATTGCACTTACAATACAATTACGAAAGAATTATTTATGATAAATGCAGAATTTGAAGTCAGGCACTTTTAATCATAATTAAAGACACAATGATATATTTGGCTTATTATTTGTTGATGTGTTTGTAAATATTCTCGAGAACATTCAGATCGAAATGAAACTGGATAATTAGAGAAGGAGTCGGAAAATCTAAACAAACTATAGGGATCACAGTTTTTCTAGCCATAAATTCATCATCGAGAGTTTTATGTCTGACAGAAGGCTTTGTTTCTTCGGAAGAAAGAAGTGTGGTCACATACGCAATGTTAATAATAACTTCTATTTTATGCAGATGATATTACTCGATATCATTGTCATTATGACTTCGAAACTAGATTTTGTAGCTGAAACTATCTCGCTTATATCTCATATAATGAATCTGCAGCTGCCCAAAAGATTTCTTCTTCTAGAAAATTGTCTCATCCAAACAAAAGGTTGCTTCTGTTATAGATCTATTTTTATGAACTTCTTTTAAAATTATTAACTCAAACACTGTCGCTGTTGTAGTTTCTAGCAGATTCAGCATAATAACATCAGCTTTGCCGCTTCTTGTTTTCAATATAAGTTTTTTCTTCGGAAACTTTCGGAAAATTTGATGATTTATAAATACTTTAACAAGAATTACTGAGCGAGCTAAGGGTAGCTCGAGATCGACGGGCTTGAGGATCACTGCATTAGACAGATCTACCGTGAAAACAGAATATTTGGGTTTGCCGAATACTGCGCTCTAGTATCCTCATATTCTTGTCATCGTCCTATAGATGCTAAGAAGTCACACTGACGAAGATACCAATTAAGCATATCACTGAATTCAGACTTGGGGAAGATATCACAGTGGGGCCGGTTTAAATTGTTATATTTCAATGCGAACAAGACGCAATCTATGCGATGACAATGCTATTGCCTAATCTGCTTCTACTAAACTCAGTGTTCTTTTCAGGACTTCCATGGTGAATGAAAACTGAAAGGCTTGGTTTCAGGAATAATCCAGTTCCGAAGGAAAACTAGGCAAAAAAAATCAAATCAGTTGACATTCCAACTAACTTTGTCACGTAACTCTCTCTATTAAAATTTTTTCGTTTATAGTAGGGCAAGTGAGCTGTGGAATTTGCTTTGCATCAAAATGAAAATGTTGTCCTCTTCAAGAAGACAGTGAAAACAACACATTAAATCATCTTGGGCGGTCACACATGTGGTATGACAGGCATCGGTTCACCTAGGTCAGAAATGCAGTTATTTTTCATTTCTCTCAATTCAAAGACTTTCATTTTCAGATTTTCTAGCAGTAGACTCAACGGAACGCGCTCAAAGGGAAATGGAAACTTGAAGACTGGTGCAATTTCATGATGAATCTAGGTTTGGACTACACTACAACCTTAATGGTCGAAGGCTTAGGGATAACCAGAACGAATACAGCTACATAGGACATACAGATAGTTATGAGTTGAATTCCCTTCAATCTTAAAGCGAATCTCATTTCGATTAACAGTTCTTTATATACAAACTTCTATGGTTATCAGATTTTCCAACTCTCTGTATAACCATTTGCAGCAGAAAATGAGAACTTTCTTTTTAGGCATGATAATACCCTCTTCACGCTGCAGTTTCAACAATGGATTTCCTAATTTGCTCAATAACCTGAACTAAATGAGGTTGAACTTTCTTGACATAAAGATGATTTAGGCAACTATAAAAGATGTAAATAGTAGTTTGATGCTCTTAATTAACTTCAATTCTTTAATGAGTCATATCAGAATTTATTCGATGGGATAATTATGTTTCAATATTTGTAGAATAATGTTTTCCTGGAAGAAGTGCTATCCTGATTTTATTATTGTTAGTATTTAATTTCTACTCAATATACTCTGCTTCATCGTTCACAGCAATTTTTTCAACACATAATACTGATAATATTAATTACGAACCAAAAATATCCCATCATTTTCGCCATACATTCATTCAAACGTATCGTTTGAAGAGTTTTTTTTTCGATTTCGATATAGCTGATTTTCAGCATTATTTACGAAAATGATCATATGACAAATTTTTAACTTGGAGGAAGTAACTAACTTGAAATTGTTTCATACAGCGCTAAAACAATTCGTCAACCGTAATGTAATTTTACACCATATTTGTGCGAATTATTCATCTACCTGATGTGAACCAAATTTTGCTAGTACGAAATTTGTTAAAATAGTTCATGTACACAACAGGTATACTTACGGAAAAGATTTTCAGAAATTTCTAGCAAATTTGTATTTTTTAATATCAATCATTTTTTAATTTGTTTTTATAAAAATCATCAAGGATGACAAATGATAAAAAGTTATAAGGAGCTACTTCTTCAGTCTGATGTCTGCTGGTTAAGTATTGAAACGTTTTGATGTCCTATCTGATCAATTTTTCTTGATTTCGAAACTGAGAAATTCAATCTAGCTTACAGAATTTTTTTGTTTTCTTGAGGACATTACAGAAGAATCTAATGAATTCAATTTGCAGCTGCAGAGACAGAAAAAGAACTAGATGAAATGTTTTCGGTTATAAAGGCATTTATCAAAGAGCTCGAATTCTAGGAACAATGCCTGATCAGGAGCGATGCCAAGTAATTTCCTGTTATTTTCCGAGAATATATTCAAAAATCCATCGCAACCCTATGATAGTAGATCTCATGTTAGATAAACTGTGGCACCATAAGTAAGTTATGGTGTCAGGAAGGATTATTCATTGATTTACGGATTTTGAATATATATATATATATATATATATATATATATATATATATATAAAGGGTTAGATTAGCCACGACGAGTTGCCCATATATATATATATATATATATATATATATATATATATATATATATATATATATATATATATATATATATATATATATATATATATATATATATATATATATATATATATATATATATACACATATTGCTATTACAATATATTATTAGTTGATAACATTGAAAACACTGTTCAAATCAAATTTGGTGTGTTTAGTGTGATACAACGCCCACGGTTGCAGTCTGCAACATAAATTATTCAAATTTATTGTAAAATAAATACAGGTATGTATGTCGTTAGCATTTTTGCATTGTTTCATTTAGGTTGACTACGCAACTCACTTGAATCATTATTTATTTCGAATGAATCATAGTAGCCCAACACATTGAAAAGTTTGGCGACTGCTGGTATGGAGCATTCCATGAATAAGTAGCAGAAAATTAATTCGTTGCAAAAATCTAAGCTCGTCCCACTATTTTAAAATGAATACATTCTTATTTATCACTTGAGTCTTACTTCAAATGGAATTTATCTGATCTTATTGAGTAAGATAATTTTCAATTGACTTTCGGAAACTTTTGATAATTGAAATAATTTCATACTTTAGTTCCAATAGCTATAGATGAGTCTTATAAATTGCTTTGAAGCACTGCTTAACGGAAATGAGTGTGCACAAATTTCGAAGAAAATTTCAGCAAAGTTTGGTAAATTACACATAAATACTACCATGAAATTGTTATCAATTTTGAAATTCCAATAACCGCGATATTTACGCGTATATAATACAGAGAGAAAAGTGATTGAAACCGTATACTATTGCGATTTTATGGTTATTGAAATTGAATCCGTGTATTTTATTAGTACACGGTGCAATTGGTAATAATACATATGCAAAGCCCTTTATGGATCGGCAATACTGTTATATTTCATTGAAATCTAAACGTAATGCGGCACAAAGGTGTCGTTCAGCGTAGCTTAACGAGGATAATAAACGAAATTACACCTCTGAAATGGAATTTTTAATGCAACTGTCAATTAAACGAAGTCGTTATATTTAATATTTCATTTATGTCAACAGAATGTCGGTTAACCTTTATGGAGAACCATAAAAAAATTTTGCATATTTGAATTATTGGAAAAATATATTGTTTTACGATGATATCAATAAGCATTGATTGTTCAATTAAGGTTCGGGGTAATTAGGGGAGTCCAATGCAGTCATGTAAATCAATTGAACTAATGCAATTGTTTCTTAGTTGCAGCATACTCGACAGGCTGATGATTTGAGAATAGTTGAATATTTTTCCTTGATTGAACTCAAGACATGTAATATTTCAAAATCAAGAGTGTAAAACAGGGCTTCATAAAATGAACACAGAATGTTCACACCCCAACATCTTAGACTGTATTTGTACATAAAATAGAACTGTAATATTGTGACAAGAGAGTTTACCTCAGTAATGAATAGCGGTGATGTCATGTGACAATTTCGGATATCAACTCAATGAATTATTCCTCTTCAACATATGTTGAAATACTGGCTCGGTAGCTTGAAGGTTAGGTCGCTAGACTTCGGCCAAGAGTTATCTGGGTTCAAACCCCATAAAGTCAGTACGATTTTTCTGATTTTGGGAATCGCTTGAGCGTCCATTTTTCGGAAATGTAAAGGCGTCGGACCTGTCTTACAGGGATGTGTTAGACACTAAAGATCACTTCCTTTGACTTGAGAGGGGCTCGGTAAAATTCCTGGGTTAGAGAAGTGACAGAATCTCTTGCCGTGTCATTAGCCGAAAGGCAAAATTAGAGCACGTTAGAGGTTGAAAAAAAGGATATCATGAAACAATACTGTAGAACATCATTTTAGTCCAGTGAAAATTCTGTTGGTTTTCCGAGGAAATTGTTAACGAACTCCCAGCGACGTTGTCGGTGTGAATAAACATGTTTTAGGGTCAACTCTGAATCTACAAGTTGAAAATTAGAAACCTGTTGAAATTTATCGTCTCAACACCCCGTTAAGTGGACCCTGTTAAATTGCCATTCTGTAACAAAAATTTTAAGGATGCCGTTAATTCAGGGAAGATTTAACACTACCTTCGATTTGAACGTTGTTGCCAAACTTTCGATAGTTTGATTAGTGCTAGAGGACATAACGTATTAAATATGTCAAAATAATAAGTACCATCTATGGTCATGACAAATTTCTAGAATCTGAGGCTGTGGAAGCAATTTATATTCATTTCGGTTATTGATTGTTTTAGGTTAGTTCCAAAAAGCATTTATTGACTTTGTGATATTTTCGGCTCGTGATCTTAATAAAAAAGTGTAACTTCACATAGATACACAAGATGTTTAAAGAAATATATATATATATATATATATATATATATATATATATATATATATATATATATATATATATATATATATATATATATATATATATATATATATATTACACCTTTTAAGAGCTATCAACTCCTATGCTGTTCCTATTCTTACATCTTCTTTTGGAATTATTAAATGGTCTAAAAATGATCTAAATGAATTACAATGTCAAACGAGGAAAATGCTCTGTAAATATCATAAGCACCACCCAATGTCAGCTGTTCAGAGAGTTACACTACCTAGACATCTTGGAGGTCGTGGATTAACTGATTTGAATAATCTTCATAGTAAACAGATTTTTCATCTACGTTCCCATTTTCTTGATAAACAGAGAACGTCTAAATTACATGATATTGTTGTTGCTTCAGATTATAATCTTACACCTTTGCAAAAGGTAGATTTTGATATATTTGATGATAATTCTAAAAGAGAAAGTTGGATGCAGAAGGAATTACACGGAAAGCACCCTAAAGAATTGAAAAATGATTATATTGATGAAATCGCATCGAATAAATGGTTAGTATCTGGAGAATTGTTTGCTGAAACAGAAAGCTTGGCAATTGCGATCCAGGATCAGGTTGTTTTCACGAGGAATTATAGAAAACACATCATCAAACAAATTATAGATGATTCTTGCCGTAGATGTTTCTGTTCTTCAGAAACAGTTTTTCATATATTATCATCTTGCTCAGTCCTTGCTTCAACAGATTATTTAGAAAGACATAATGCCGTCGCTAATATTATTCATTTTAATCTAGGAATTAAACATGACCTAATTCCCAAAAGAAAAAATTTCACAAATATGAACCTGAGATTATTTGTGAAAATGACAAATATAAACTTTATTTTGATAAAACAATTCTTTGCAACAGAGCTGTAAAACACAATAGACCAGATATCATTCTTAATGATAAACAGAATCAAATAACATATATAATTGATATTGCTATACCCGACACACATAATATACAAAATAAATACAATGAAAAATTTCTAAATATATGATGCTTGGCGACGAGATTAAAAAATGTGGAAAATGAAGAAAATATTTATTCTACCGATTATTATTTCCACAACAGGTGTTATTCCTAGAACTCTTAACAAAAGTATTGAGATTTTGGGTCTGAAGAAAAATTTGTTTGAACAGTTACAAAAGATAACAGTCATCAAATCTTGTAATATTCTTCGTAGGTTTCTTTCCGAAAATAATAATGAGGTAGAGTCATAGGTTTTCTCTTTAGTTTATACTGCTCAGAATCTCATTTCATATTTTATTTATTTGTTTATATAAATGTAATATAATTAACTGACAATTTTGTCATATTTATATTTAGAGCAGTATTCTATTCGATCGTTCACCACTTCACACAAAGGAAACTATTAATGAGTAACATTCAGTGTTACTTGACTAAGGTCCGTACACTGGATTTTTCCGGGAGAAAACCTCTGACACTACTCGTTGGTACATTGATATCATTGTCTGATGATGCTATAGTATGTATATATTCTGGTAGATTGATATATTCTCATAACATTTAACGTTATCCTAATATATAATTATTCCAGGATATGTTTTGATTATAATCATTGCCTGGCAATGGTATTGATTACCGGGTGGTGGATTTATATTTCTTCATGTGAAATCAGTTTGATAGCATGAACAGATATATGGGCAACTCGTCGGGGTAAAACCCTATATATATATATATATATATATATATATATATATATATATATATATATATATATATATATATATATATATAGGATAACGTTAAATGTTATGAGAATATATCAATCTATATATATATATATATATATATATATATATATATATATATATATATATAACCGGTGTTATAGCGTCTTCCGCCTTCCGGTCCTCAACTTCCAGCCTCTTCTATTTTCCCAGTCTCATGGTTGTAAATTTCTCTCTGACATAGCTTTATTCATTCCTGCTATCCACGTTGTCTTTGGTCTTCTTCTCTTCCGTCTCTGTGTTGGTGTCCATTTCAAAGTTTGTTTGGGAATGCGTTTGTCGGTCATACGTTCTACATGACTGCACCATATTAGTTGCCTCCTTTCAACGTCATCTATTATTGTCGTATCCACGCCCATTATTTCAGTTATCCTGGTGTTATTTATTCTTTCGAGTCTTGATTTTTCTGCAGCTCTTCGCCAAATATCCATTCATAGCGCAAATAATCTCTGTTCTTATTCTTATTCAGTCGCCATGTCTCACACCCATACAGAACAATACTCTGAAATATAGAGCTATACAGAAGATGTTTTCTTTCCTTCGATATGTTCTTCGACCATATTATTGAATTTAGGCACCCTATAACCTTCTTGCCTTTGATTATTCTTCCTCTTATTTCCTGTTCTGTGTGCCTGCTGTTATTGATCTTTGTCCCCAAATAAATATATTCCTCGCATGTCCCTATCTTTTCATCCCCTTCCAGTTGTAAGTCTTCTTTATTTCCTCCTATACAAAGAGATTCAGTTTTGTTAAGATTCACAGCTAGTCCCCAGTCCTTGCATTCCTGGAATAATTTTCGGGTCTTGTATTCCAAGTCGTCTTTGCAATGACCACTTGATCATCTGCAAAATGTAGGGTGTACAGCGCGGAGTCTTCGTTTTAAGGCAGTCCCATTCCGCTGCAAAAATCTTCTCCATTGTTTGAGGGCTTCATTAGGGAATATTTCAAAGAATGCTGGGGAAA
Source organism: Cryptolaemus montrouzieri (assembly GCA_013387265.2). NCBI lineage: Eukaryota > Metazoa > Arthropoda > Insecta > Coleoptera > Coccinellidae > Cryptolaemus > Cryptolaemus montrouzieri. The sequence continues at coordinate 11,948,490 of JABFTP020000083.1, read as the reverse complement.
GGCAACACCCTGTCTTAAGCCTTTTGTAACTTCGAAGGGTTGTGATATTCTAGTACCCAGTTTAATTCTAGATGTTGCTTGATGATAGAGTTGTTTTATCGCTTTGATGAGAGTGTTATTTTTTGGAGATATTTCTAATACTTGCCATAGCTTTTGGACTGGCACCGTGTCATATGCTTTTGTTAAGTCAGTGAACAGTAAAATGTAATTCGCCATTCGTTGCTACCCTTTTCTCATTTATATATTCCATGCTAAGAATGTGGTCGATGCAAGAGCGACCGGCTTGCTGATGAAATATATATATATATATATATATATATATATATATATATATATATATATATATATATATATATATATATATATATATATATATATATATATATATTTTTTTTATAGTTATTACGAAGATATAGAAAATTTATTTCTCAATCAAATGAATTGAATTGGAAATATTGACCCAACTATGAGACCTAATCTTCCTAAAATTCATCATTCAAAGAAAATCATCGATTGCATGAATGAGCTTAATGAGAATATTCTTGCAAAGCAACTTGTTCAATAATGAATATTTATACACTTCATCTGATTATATATTGTGCCGCCAGTACAGTAGTTAAACATTGTGGATGTAAATTAGAAAATTCTGGATCTAATAATAATATCAAGAAAAACCTTCATGTCAAAGAAGATTAGAAGGTAAAATTTCTTGTATCCGATGTGATTTAGGAAAATTGACTCAATATTCCAAAGGTAATCGATCAAAAAACTTATGGCACATATTGGAAAAGTATTCCTCAAATATAAAACCAATAAAAATAATGAGATAAGTAATAGACAACAGATAGAACACATCGATATTTCAAAACAAAAACAGTATACTCCATTAGACTACGTGAATATAAAATAAATTGAAAATTCCAAAACAAACTATTCAAAAATAATGAAAAACATTTTTACAAAGTTATTTCAGGTTCAAATGAAAATTTTTCTGGAAATGGAGTTCCTAAAATTGATATTCTAACTGATTATTGGTCTTCTATTTGGGCAGTGCCAAGGCAACACTATTCCAGTGCAAGTTGGATTTTAAATTAAAGGTCTCGATTTTTTAAAATAGAATGCGTGCAATTTGAAAAATTTTCAAACGAAGATATAACATCAGTTATTAAACACACAAAAAATCGGAAATCTCCAGGTGTTGATGGTATTCATAAATTTTGGTTCGAGAAATTCCCTTGCGTTCATGAAAAATTGGCTGAATATTTTTCATTTATAATAAAGAACCCCTCAGCTACTTCATTATTTTTCACACAAGGAATTATTTATTTAAAACCGAAAAGTGCTAATACTATTGATCCATCTGAGTATAGACCAATTACTTGCCTCCCAACAATATATAATATTCTAACTGCATGTATTACTCAAAAAATTTATGCACATTTGGAGAATTATAATATTTTTTCCGAACAACAAAAGGGAAGTGAAAAAAAACACCTTGATACTAAAGAGCAGCTTGTAATTGATTCTGTTGCTTTGATTCAAGCTCAAACTAAAAAGACAAATGTTCATACAGCCTTCATTGATTACCAAAAGGCTTTTGATAGTTCTCCTCATTCATGGCTTCAAGATATTTTAGAAATTTATGAAATTGATAAGACACTTCGTCTTTTTCTTGAATTTGTCATGAAAAATTGGAGAACCAATCTTCATTTGAATATTTCAAAACAATCGTTAGAATCCGAAGTAATTCCAATCAAAGGAGGCATTTTTGAAGGTGATTCTTTAAGTGCTCTATGGTTTTGTCCTTGCCTTAATCCATTATCTCATGACTGAAATGCTACTATTTTCGGCTTCAAAATAAAGAGTCTATCAACTGAATTCAAACTAAGTCACTTAATTTATTAAGATGATATTAAATTATATGCCGGAACCAGATCTCATTTGAAAAGTCTACTTGAGATTACTTTCAATTATTCCAATGATATTCGTATGAAATTTGGGCTTCCAAAATGTAAAAATCTTTCTATTGAAAAGGGAAAGATCACCTCTGATTATATAAAGATTTCCAATATCGAAATCGAGCCAATGCATCGAGGAGATACATGTAAATATCTTGGATTTGGTCAAGAGAAGACAATTAACCATAGCAGCACTGAAGAAAATATTAGAAGTTCATATTACAAAAGTTTTAGAATTATCATCAAGAGTCATTTAACTAGTAAAGACCTTTCAGAGCTATCAACTCCTATGCTTTGTAAATATCATAAGCATCACCCAAAGTCAGCTGTGCAGAGAGTTACACTACCTTGACATCTTGGTGGTCGTGGATTAACTGATTTGAATAACCTTCATAGTAAACAGATCTTTCATCTACGTTCCCATTTTCATGATAAACAGAAAACGTCTAAATTACATGATATTGTTACTGCTTTAGATTTCAATCTTACACCTCTGAACTTGACAATGCAAAAGGTAGATTTTGATATATTTGATGATAATTCTAAAAGAGAAAGTTGGATGCAGAATGAAAGCAACCTAATGAATTAAAAAATGATTATATGTAAATTACCTATTCCTTTGAAAATACAGCTTTTCTTTTGCAGGTCATATACTGAGATCAAATATGCCTTGTTGGAAATCTCTCAAAGAAATCACTTACCTGTGGCTTGTGGCATTAATTTAAATAATTAAATTAAAATTAAATAAATTAATTTCTCAATGCTACCTATGTCATCACCAGGCTGACGATCTTTTCACGCTCGAGTTATCAGTCAAACACGGTGGCATACAACATGAAACAGCTGATGGTACATATAGTTATAGCTAATGCTATAATATACCAATGATAACATTTCATTGTTTTTTTGAAAATGCTCACCAATATGGAAAAACGTTAGGAAACAAAACTATCATTTACTTGTCATTGAATGCCCAATTCAATAAAAGTTTATGGGTAAATGATTGACATGACTATAGAGAGTCCAATATACTGTGATTTTCGAAACTCATCAAGAAAATTGAATTATAAGGGATTGCAACTTATCTTTTTAAATTCATAGATAGTTACCTCGAAATCTGAGACATTAATTGAAGATGAATTATCGTTTGAAAATGTGTACCTCAAAAATGAGATGCCTGCATACCCGCTTCGTTAAGAAATGTTATTCCAGAAATCACCTGAAAAATAGATACAGCTTTCCTCGAAGTCAGTTATGATTACATGTGTATAACAGGATTACCCCGGGTGCAAAATTCGAAATGTGCAAAGTAAAAAAAATTAACTCACTTATATCAAACGACTATTAACTCTAATCAAATTAGAGTACGAGCTGAGCTCAAGTGGAGCAGTGCCACCTCAGGCTACTATTCTTCTACGTCATTACGTTCGATTGACGATTGAAACTTATAAGAATTGTCGCAATGTTCGTGACACTTGTAGCATTGAACAATCAATTCAATACAAACTCAAGTATTTGAGTTAACAAAAATAATAAATCATAAACAGGTGATAGACATAAAAAAACTCTTTCCGGCTGATCCTGCAGGCAGAGGTAGATGTTGTTTTCTAGTCTGGGGAATCACTTCAGCAGATTTCGATTGATTTTGGGAATTATTTAACATCTTTCGTCTGATGAAAGTATAGATTAAAATAAAATGCTCACGTGAGGCCCTATATCTTACGTTAATACTCGCTGCTATTGGTAACCTACATTTTTCCTGAATTCTGGAATAGAAATTCTCTCAGAATCAAAATTTATTCTATATAAATCTGAGTGTTTGAAGCCATAAAATTTAGCTAGGCTACTTATTCTCTCGGAGTCAGATTTGGAAAGAAAGATGAAATAGTGATCATCTTCCAACTCCTTAGTACCAACTGTAGCTTAATCTATGTCAGACATTGAACATAAAATGTCATTATGGACCTAAAAATTCGCACGAGTAACCTGATCAGATGAGAATCGCGAAACATGATAGGGAGAACCAGACACAATCCATGACTTACATAAACTAGTCGATTAACAGCAATCAGCCAGTGATTCAAATAGAGAATCGACTAGGATGAGAATTTTTAAAAGCTAACCTTCAAACATGTTTATTTCCACCGACAGAGTCGCTGAAATACAGGAGATCGTTGACAGTTTATTCAGATAACACGTGAAATTCTCAAAGTAAAATATTGGAAGCGGAAAGAATTCTACAATAATAGTTAGTTATCGAGAAATAATTATTATTGATTCACTATCTAACTTTATTCTTTGAATTGCAATATAAGGCATAGCTCTCTTGATTTAAAAGTACTACTTCTCCTACCTGAGAAAATTATCCAAAATTTCCAGTAAAATATTAAAATATAGTGACGATATTATGAACAGATAAGTTGATAAAATAAGTAAAATCCGCAAAATATGTACAACAAATATCTTCCGTTGAGCTTCTCGCGTCAAATATGCATATATAAACTTGAGGCAAGGATAAACCTTCAATAATCCTTAGATTATGAAATCTCTCACAGAAAGCTACTTATCAAATTTTTCAACTTTCACGGCAACAACTGGGACCACGTTAATTGAAATTAAGTATAAATGAGCATGGGAATACTACAGTTTTGTCCATATGAGTGTGGCTTATCGCATTTCAATATCCTGAACGATTATATCTGACCGCCATAACGATTCTAGAAAAGACGTACCCGATACATACCTACGAAAGACCTGTATAAAACGAAACCGTGAACACCTTAAGGCACATGGAGAAAAACGACGAACACAGTAAACATATGTGACAACTCTTAATCCCAGCGCATGAAGAGTACATTCTTTCTGGAATAATTATGGACTCAGAAGTAATTCGAAGGTCTAGAACGCATTCGTGAACAGATTTTGGTCGATGTACATTACCTGCTTTCTTATAGCTTATATCATAATGATAAAGCCCGAATGAGCACTGCGAAACTATCGCCGAATAATGAAACCATGGTTACAGTTATTTATTCTTTTCTCAAAAAAGGGATTATGTCAGCTACCTTCTTTCAAAAGAAAAAGATGCATCACAATAATTCGTAGGTTGAAATAGGGTTTCAGAGAAGGAAGAACCCATATCAATTCCTATCAAGTGACTGGACCCATAATTTACAATTCTGATATCTGACATTGGCTGACGTTGTTTTAAGTTGTTAACGTTTATCCCTTAGTTCTGAATTTACATATTTTCCAAGGGTCTAACTTAATTCAAATGGCATAAAATGTTCGCATTTTCTTTCAAGCTGAGTATTGTTTCTTGTTCTGTCGTCCCTTCAAGTTATTTCTACTTCATGGGAGTTCTAGAACAGATTACAAGAGTGTATTCTTTGAACCTTCAACTGAATATTTTAAAATTAAAATTTGAAATCTGTTGTCTAAGTTTTCTGGTTTCATTATTCGTTATGGAACAAGATAATTGAATTATGAGAAGAAATAATGCAGCAACGAAAAAAGAAGATCACACTCAAGGAGATTATATATATTATGAAATATATAAAAGGTTTGCCACTTCCAAAAATACAGGAGTTTAACTTTTCATATGGTAAACCCTATTTTCAATTTTGTTTTCGATTACTCATTCAATTTTGATTAACTTCTTCTGAAAAAATATCTTGTATATATATATATATATATATATATATATATATATATATATATATATATATATATATATATATATATATATATATATATATATATATATATATATATATATATATATATATATATATATATATATATATATATATATATATATATATTTTGATTAACTTCTTCTGAAAAATATCTTGATATATATATATATATATATATATATATATATATATATATATATATATATATATATATATATATATATATATATATATATATATATATATATATATATATATATATATATATATATATATATATATATAGATATATATATATATATATATATTTTGATGAATGTTCTTAGCAAAAATAAATTAACGAAGAATTACACATACCCAACTCAACCCTGTAATTGATGGATTAGGCGTCTGTTTGGCTTTGTGTTGAAATTTTTCTGTTCATGAAACTGCTTTGGTCATTACTTCAGTTTCGATAACCAACATTATTTTGTATTTGGGCAAAAGAAAACGAATCAAAAGATTCCAATAAACCGATAGGTGAGCTTTTTGGCGGAATACCATTGAAAATCACAGAGCAATCTTCATAGAATTATAATGAATATCATTCGACAATAATAAGCAGCAGGATATATAAAAAATCAGTTAGTTAAAATATATAAGTGATGATGAAATAATAATCAAAAAAGAAATGCAGATTTGGAATGCTTCTAAATCTAAGCTTTTAAAGATGATTGATCTAGAGAACTACCAGAGTTTCTCATGAATGGTATCCCAATAACATATAAATTTAAACACACATGATCACAACTAAACGAATAGAAATCTTCTGACTCTGTTTATGTTCCCTCATTTTATAAATTCTTGAAGCATTTTGGCGATCAAGGCGTTCAGTATTTGACAAAATATATAGTATCTATAGAAGCGATACGAAATACCTCTATATAACTACCTAAAACACCAAACACTGTAATGATTTTCGTAGTCTTATAAATCTGTATCCAAATGTCTTTTAAAAATAATCCATCATAGAGTATTTACAATATACAAGGAGTATATGGGACCATACAAAAATTAGTAAGAAAAATGTAGCTACTGAAGGTATCAACATAAATGTCGAATATAGTTATACATGAGAATCAAATTGACAATTATATTACAGGATAGATTTTCTTTGAAATGATGGAACTTAAATATACCAGCAACTATAACAGATCAGGTATACAAATTACTCAATAAGGCGAGGAACTTATATATCTCCGAAACTATTTGCGATAGAAGCGAAATTGCGTAAATTTTGCAAAATGAGGCATTTGAGAACTTTTGAAAAAACTTCCAAATTCCCGAAATTATTGATATTTTAATTAATTTAAAATCTACCGATAGTTGTTTGGGCACAAAACAGATATCGTTCAGAAGGGCATCCAAATTGTAATCAGAATATGATAAAAAACTCAGGGTGTGCCATTTAAAAAAAATCTATGTTTGTCCCTGGAGCAAAAATGGAAAACCCTGTATGTACGAAAATAATTTAAAGGAATGCACACGTACTTATCAAACAATAATCAGAAAAAATTTCGCTTCTATCTCAAATAGTTTCTGAGATATAAAAGTTCATCGCCTTATTTACTCACCCGGTATACTAGGTTATTTTTGTTATTGATTCGTTTTGAGTTTCATTCATGGAAAACTAGGAAGTATGAAAGTCGAAAATAACTCGGAAACAGACATGACGCAAGTTTAATTTCTGAAAAAATGGCAAACATTCCAATCATTATTTTGAAAGGAAACCTTCAGAGGTAGTTATCAGTAGCGAGCATTATCTAGAAGATTCACTAACCTTCAGGTTTCAGACGAAAAGAATATTGGGTTTTGTTGTAATGTCTGTTTGAAAGCCATTTTCACACATCTCGACAATTATTACAAGATTTTATTGTTTTATTGAATGACAATTGTTTCTCATTTCATAAAAACTCACCAAACTATTGACTACTATTAACAAGATAAAAATTTGAACTTTACGAATAAAGCAAAAATAAAGTATTTGTTTTGACTTAATTTTTATTCTTAGAAGCAAAGTATTCATCTGATGATACGTTTGTTCGATCATTGAGTAAAAATTCTGCAAATTTTTTAAAAATTTTAAGAATAATTACATTATTTGTGCGCATTGCAAGAACGTGCGAGCAGGTAAGCTTCTATGAGTAAATCAAAATTGTGCCAGAGTGGCTGCAAGATTATTCAACCGAACCATATTGACCGCAACGTTTACTATAATAATAATAATATAATAGTAGTAATATAATAATATCACACTAATGATAATAATAGATAAAAAATTGGTATTGTGAAGGATGAAACAGCAGTTGTAGCGGTATTGTGACATGTCCCACCTATGCCAAACGCGCAATCTGTACGACAAATTTCTGCAACCACCTAATTGGACCTCAATTATTTCCTGGCAATTTGAAAGGCAAAATTTATGTCGATATGTTAGAAAATACTATCGATTCAGTGATAGGCAAATCAATTCCTACTACTTCAACAGCAACTGCGTTTCCAATAAGACGAAGCTCCCGCATCAATTTGCCAATTTCTGAATTTGCAATATGCTTGTCATGGGGAACAATTCGAACAATCAATAAGCAATCATAGGCTTAATTTTTTTGTAAACATATTGAAATAATCAAATCTTTCTGAAATTGTTGTATTTTTTAAAAAGGACATTCAAGAAACATTACAATTCAATCTAATTTCCCCACCTAAAACCATGAGCAACGTGAATGGTTAATGCACTTATAGACTAACTAAACTTGAAGGGTTTGCCCATAAAACAGAAATTTCGAAAAGCTTCCAAATGAGATATCGTATCGTACGAATCATCTATCCTCGATTTTGAGAAGTTGAAGCACTTCTTCTACAGGAGTTGCTCTCAGTCTGAAATATACGTCAGATTACTCAGTGTCGATCTAAATGTAAAATATGCCATTACATTTTGTACTGTTTTAGCGAACAATCTCTTTCTAACGAATTTTCAACTGTAAAAAGAGTTATTTCTGAAACTGACGAATTTTATCAACCCAATTTCTTAATATAACTTAATCCCGTAGTATATGATTTATGTCGCAACAGGTTTCGACACGTTTAATTTGTAGAACAATCATTCTTGTTTGATAGAAAGTAATAAAAACACTGTTGATGGTCACTTTTGTTTAGGATTCAAGCTGCACGGGGTCATGAAAAATGTGTTCCTTATCAGTCGTAGAGAAGCGAAATATCATAAATTATATTGACGAAAATCCCACGACGAGAAAATTGAGCATAGAATAGATTCCCGTGAGTACATTGGCTACAATTTCAAATTCTGAAGAAAAGTTTTCAGAAGACACTGGTTTGCCTGTAAACAGTAAAAGATTAAAATGATGCGAACATAAAGACGTACAGGAATGTGCGACGAAGTAGTTAAAATTATGCAGAGCAAAAGTATCGCAATCGGAGCCCCTTTCCTTCAGGAAAAGGCTCAACAGTTTGAAGTAGCATGGGGACACACAAGCAACGGGTGGCTTGAAAGTGCTCTGTCAGCCAGATATGATCGTGAAAACATATTTCACGCCAGAAAAACTGGACTCTATCATAAATGTTTACCTTATCATTCAATGGCGATAAATGTAATAGTGGACAAACTTCATTTAACAGTAATGCTGAGCACAAATTACACCAGGACCTACAATTTGAAAGCACTAGTCGAACCCTAAGGCGTGGAAGACTAGTGATGCTTCTAGCGAGAGGCTTCAAAGTCGGAATAAAGAGACGAAGAAAAAAAATGAAGAAATTCTTATGTTCATCGATGATTGTACTGTACACAGAAATACCTAACTTGAAAAATATAAAAATAAAGTATTTGCCGCCAAATACCACTTCGAAACTACAACCACTGGATAAGGATTTCAATTGTACCTACAAAATGCATTACAGGAAAGAAGCTGTTAGACAATTTTTTGCTGCTGTTGAACGCTAATTTCAAATACAATCGAGATGACCATTGCAAACTGTTTCAAGAAAAGTGCGTTCAAAGGAACATGAGAAGATGAGGAGGACGACTAACTACTTGGAGAAGCTGGCAAAGAAATTAAGAAGAATTGCACATTCAAAGAACTCAGTTCGAAAAATTCGTTATCTTCCATAATAATTTAGTTGACTGTGGATAACTAATTGATGCTCATTCTCGAACCTGTGTTGCCGGTTACTTATGCAGCGACAGATGAAGACTAGGAAGAGGGGGGTGGAATATTTTGTTACATACCTAATTTCTTCTTTTTCAATAGAAAATACATACAAGAATTTGATTAAAATGTGTTTTCAATCAAAATTAGAAGATTTTTGTTACAACAAGACGAGTAGGTGAATAGAATTAAATTGCAACCTCGATATAACAGACCTTTGACTAACCCTAAATATAACAAATATAACAAAGATTACCTTATTTGATGAATATTGGATGCTTCCTTCCAATTTGTCATATCGAGGTTCCACTATATTGATCCAAGCAGTTTCTACAACGCGAGGAGAAGTTTTGTGCGTCAAATGGGAATATGTATCCGAGAAGAGGGTTGATAAGACTTTGATCATTTTTTGAAGGGTATGGGAGTTAGCTTCTTTTTGATAATTTTTTTTGTTGGAACCTATTAGATAATTTCAGAGCAATATTTGTTAATCGAGTGTGAAAAGTCTAGAATAAGATGCAAAATCATTTTTAATTCAGAATCAATTGAAAATAGTTATATGGGCGCTTAACACATCCCAATAAAGATTGTCCCTCATTTCGAGTCACTAAATACTCCATTTGTAATAGAAAAAATAATGAACTTTGAACCAAAACCAAATCTGATATTCATCACAGAATACGCTGCATAGCTATATCAATAACTATTTATCATTCACGGATGTGTAGGTTAATGTGCATAATTAATTATTCAAAGAGTATTATTTTCACAAAATGTCGATTAATTCGAAAAGAAATCAATAGAGGCATATACTTTTCTGAAGGAACTCACCTAATTTCAGTTCAATTAGTTCGAAAAGGATAAAATCATGATAAGAATCTCTGTAACGGAACACTTGTATATGTAAAACCAATTAAGGATAAGCAGCGAATTAGTGTGTATTTTTTGTATAAATACTTTTTAATATATACAATAAAAAAAACGTTATAGATAGATTACACGCTAAATGGACACCTGGTATATAGACACAAAATAGCTATTTTAAATTTGGGATAGATAATGTAAAATTCAAGATGAGAGTTTTACAAAAGCACATATCCTTAAATTGGGAGCTACTATGCAAAATAAGGTTTAGGAATGTAGTTATATTATCATTCTCCTAAAAATTGTGAATGTTGCTCATTGTTTTGAAGTTTATTTATATATTTTCATGAGAATGAGCAGATATATGAGCCACTTCTCCGCGGTAAAACCCATGTAAACTTCAAAAGAAATTCTTTTTTTACCTGTTATACTAAAATAAACAATGTATTGATAAATGGCGCTTAAAGTAGCAGTTTTTTGTTCGGATACTTGAGGATGAAACGTGATATGGGAGAAAAGAAAACGAAGATTGCTCGAAAAAGGAACGCACACAAAACGCCATTGTCACGAAAATTTACTAAGGGCGATTAAAGCTACCGTTTTATCCTGAATTCTCTAACTTAACGAACACCTTTCAGGACCATACGCAAACACGACTCTCTATTCTGTTGAATTTCTGAATCGTTTTCCCAACCCGAATATTAACCAAACATAAATTAATTTGAAACTTTATATTTGTTTCCACACACAAAACCAGCACTCACTTTCTGAATATTAGAGCAACGTAGGAGAAAATTTATGCATGAACAGAAACAATTTCCTTCATCTTATAACATTAAAGACATCACTAAAATTTAATAGAAGCTTATTTATGGTCAAATTAAGGTGAAGCTTCCTGATACGAAAATTTGAAATAAAGCAAGATGATAAAATCCACAAATTTATTAGGAAACAGCACAAATGCTACAGAATATATACAGTGTAAACTTTTACTTTCCGAAACTTTTTCCTTTTATTTTGAAAGGATCATTTTATGTACCCGATGAAATATAACTTCATCTACTAAAATATTAAAGATTAACTTGGTGTGAAGGTTTCATCCTTTATAATTCATTAATTTAGAAATATACAAATACGGAATATCTCTTAATCACTGTACACACTGATATTTATAGAACTCTAAAATAATGCTTGCCTTACCTGTAGATAGTATTGAATATGTTCTTCGAATATTTTTAGTAGTTTCAATATCATTATTGTACCTTTTCGTAAAAAGCTATGAATAGTTGTTAAGGCAAGATTTAAAATAGGAAATTACTACTATTCATAATAGCTCCAAATACCCAACATTCATGGGATTAGAAAAACCCACAAAGTAACTAGTAATAAATTTATTACTCATTATACGGAATCGATCCCTCGTAGATAAAATTTCACTTTATATATATTTTTACGTAAGATTTGTCCCAGAAGTATAAAAGTAACCTTCATGGAGTTTAGAACTCAACTACATGGTAATTTTTCATACAGAAAAATTCAAATTCATTTTGTATATTCCCATCATCCAAGCAGTTGAGTGTACTATTTATAAGTGTGTATATTGCTTTTCAATGATAAATTCTGTATTGGTTCTTCGAGCTATCTTAATTTTTACCATTAACTTCTTGTTGAGAAAATCACTCAACAATAAATATCGTTCGAATCAAATATTCATAAGCAATTATCATCAGTAAAATCTACTTCGAGGATGATTGACCCACATCTACACAATCGTATCAAAAGAGTGAAACTAACCTAGGATAATTCAAAGAAACATTATCCAGATCTAGATTATCAGGAAACAAATTATGTAAAGGGAATTATTGTCGAAATCTACCAGTTTATTAGGAAAATGTGTTCAAAATTTTTCATGTTTTGATTTCAAAATTAATCTCAGTGTTGCATTGATTTCAAGGTATTACCAAAAATTAATCTCATTATTATTATGAATGTTAAATTTTTGATTTGAGGTTGAAACTACGATCATTAGAAGTTTTTCCATTAATAAAACTATCACAATATGTTTTCCCGAATATATATATATATATATATATATATATATATATATATATATATATATATATATATATATATATATATATATATATATATGCCTCGAAGATTTGGTATTTTTCTAGGTGTTTTTTCCTTCATGAGAAATGAAATGATAGAAATACATTGAGATTTACCAAGAAACCATCACATATTGATGACAGCAATTGCTGATCAATTTCAGTTGAAATTATGACTTGTTGGCGTAAATACAATGAGTTGTTTTATTTGAAAAATCTCTAAATTCTACTAATACATACAAATTCAGGCGCGATTTCGATATTTCAAATTTCTTTTCTGGAAGGCGAGTAATTATTAACATAAATTTTATCTCAGATGTGAATAAACTTGTCGACGAAATCATAGTAGATAATGGAACCCTGAATCGTAAAAGGTACGTTACAGATATTTTGTAAGAACAAGTTGTAATATTTGCGGTAAACATGTGCAGACCCCAATATCATAAAACATGTCCAAGACATGCTCAAAAAATAAGATGCCACAAAAGGAGCCTAACCTAACCTAACCTACTGTGATAAAAGTTCGGAACAGACCGATCGAAATTGGAAGTGGAATGATTCAGAATGCTATGATTGAGTAGGAATCGTAAATTTCATGTGGTAGTTCTCGTCAGTGGTTAAAAGATCTAGTATGATCAGGTTTTTGGGGACCCTGAATTTTTTTCACATTCATCATTATCAGTTTTATCTTAATTTCTATGAGAACTCTTTTCATTTCGATTCTTTTCAATCACTCCTTAGTACTGGCTCACTGCTATTATAATTCTTCAACTATACTTATAATGGAATGGGCGTAGACAAATTGAAGAAATCAATGGAGGAATTCGGTCAACTTTTCGAAGGAGTACTCGCAAAATTATCGCTTTATGTGAGGACATAATGAAGAGTTTTATTCAAGGAACAATATTCAACCGTAGGAAAGTTCAAATATCCTTCCCTAAAAGAGCTGGTTTTCTGATCCACCCTCTATAATCGTCGTCAACCAGGGCCACACAGCAGTGGTACAGCTCGGTAAGATGTCATGAATAGGAGCAATAGACTGCAGTTTCGGTCTCATTTGACATTGTCAGTATTGCCTACTCATTCATAACATCAGGCCAGATTGCCACCTACTTACTTCAATCCGTTGGAGCGCTGCAAAACATGTATAAGCTATTGCGCCTATTTCCTTCGACAGATCGCTTTCTTGCAGACAATGTAGGTAGCGTTGCGGTGAATAGTTCAACTTGTGTGACTTCTTGAGGTTTTCTGTTTATCTACACTTCATTTTCATGGCTGCCCGATGGAGATGGTGGTTAGCCTCTGCGTCGGTCTGTTGGAGGGGATAGTATATAACATATACATGTTTTGTAGCGCTCCAACGGATTGAGATAAGTATGTGACAGTCTGGCCTGATGTTGTGAATGAGTAGGCAATACTGACGAGGTCAAATAAGACCAAAACTGCAGTCTTTTGCTCTTATTCATGACATTTGACCGAGCTGTACCACTGTTGTGTGGACTGGTTGACGATGATTATGGAGGGTGGATCACAAAACCAGTTCTTTCAGGGAAGGATGTTTAACTTTCTTTGGAAGGTTTAATATTGTTCCTCAAATAAAATTCTTCATTATGTCTTCATACACAGCGACCATTTTGCAGGTTTTCCCTTTCGAAAAGTGGACCGAATTAGTAGTTGGGTGTTAACCATAAGGGTTGGATATCGAGTCACGGTTTCCAAACTCGAGAATTCTTCTGTATTCATAGCATTGTCTCATTAGGATATTCCAAACGATTCAGAAAGAATCCTCCGTTTTTTCGTTCGACCGCCGTAAATGACAAAAACGGCGAGTTTTCCCAGGTCATACAGAGTACCGTGACAGAACCTACTATCGGCCTGGGAAATGAGCGCTTTCGAGCTGTTCGAAAACGTATTTCTAGATTGGAATTTTCACCAAATCCTCCATTGACATTTATTTCGATATTTTTCCTATTAGTAATTGTATGCATTTATTTGTGAAATCCAAGTTCTAATCGATAAAATTACTTTCAAAGTCATCTCCTCCAGAAATCGAACTCAGTTCAAAGTTACCCCCGTCACTCAATTTGGCTGCATTCTCACGTCAAGAAATTAACGAAATTATGCGTAGTGCAAGTGTTAAATTTGGGGTAATTCTTTCATTCGTTCTACTTATATGTGGTTACCGGGAGGTATGATTAGAGTATCAAAAGATTAGTACATATCTCGGCTATAGATCCATTAAACAAATCGTCATTTTACGATCTAATTTTTGAACGTGGGACAATTGTTGAGCTCTACGTTTAGGAAGAAGGAATCAGAAACATCCAACTGTTCACCTCTTTCTCCTTATGAACCGAGTTCATCCGAAAGTAAGTACGGCGAATATCTAGAATATAGTGCTCTGTCTTCTGACGGAGAACAATTAGAAGGATAATAGAAACATATTATCAAATTAAACTCTAGAGTCATACAAATACATTCATTCTGTCACAATTATCAATATATTTGGAATATCAAAATATGATGTAATACTTCGTTTCAGCATTCTAAAGCAATAATCTTACATAATTTATTCATTGAACGTTTACAATATGAGGTTACTCTAGCTGATTTTGTAATTCTGAGGGTCCTGGAATGTTGAACTTATAATAGTATTCTGTATGGAATAAATCGAGACTATCCTACAGAAGATAATGAGATTCAAGACGCTATTAACAGGCGACACTTCTGTATATATTTCTTCTCTAAGGAACTTCTGTTTTCCTAAAGACCTTTGGTATGATAGGAATATTGTTATTCACTATATGCCATTGATATGTTATCTATCTGTTCTTTCAACTTCAATAAGATTTGAAAAATTCATAATCTTGTGTGCAATCATTTCTGAATTCATAAAGAGTAGCTTAACCTGTACAATTCTTTTCTAGGATTCCTGGAATGTTGGAATTATCATGATTAGGATTCATACATTCAGTATAATATAAATATCAAAACTTATTCACAACATGGTTGCATCTATTATGTATCTGTTGCAATGAATGGTCAAGGATACAGAAAATTCATGATCAAGTATTTAGCAATGTACGAGAGGTACTGAAATGAGTCAAAACTGGGCTGAATTCAATCTGTTCATGAAATAAATATGTGATATTATTTCTCAATTGAAATGAATTAAAAATAATGAAATGTACTACGCTATTGACTGGCAATAGGATGTGCTATGTATATTTCTACTGAAACAAAATCCACTCAGACATTTGGTGTCATATGAATATTGATATTTATTCACAACACGCGATGTTACCATTATCTTCTTATTGTTATAACTGTCATAAGGTAAAAAAATTCCAAATAATGAACTTAGAAACGAGGAATGTTTGAATGATTTCAAACTAGCTAAATTATACCTGTTTCGCAAGTAAATGTCTGTTATTATTTCTGGTTTCAAATAAAACAAAGTCAGGACCAAGAACAGATAAAATATTATGAACTAGAAATCTGTATATCTGTGATCACTTTATTATTTTTCTTTCAGTTCATCCAAGAGGAAGCATGCTCTTCAATTATTAGATTTCAAATTCAAATGGGAATTTAATATATTTGGGAGTTTATGGCGATTTGAGTATTTGAATCAAGAAAATCTAAATCGAAAAACGAAATATAGTTTAATACGTCTTGCTTCGAATAATCAAGACACTTACACACAGGACAAGCAAGCTTCATGAAAGTGAAGAAGCGTATTTTATTTTTTCTGTAAGTTTTCTCATACGAGTAGAAAACTCTGAAGTTATGGTGAAGATAAATTAAATTCTGTAATATTTTGAAAGTGTTCTTTGTTCAGTACCTATTAAAATGTATTCAGAAAAATACAGGAGATTGAAAGAAAAATTGAATCTCATGCTTCAACCGTATAATTTTATGCTCCTCTCAAATATTTCAATTTCCTCATTATGAACTACATATTCTAAGAAAAATAATTGCTTGAAATTTGTTGCCAAACTAATAGTTATGGAAACGTTGAAATGAAACATTTGCATTGAAGAACATATATATTTTACACAATTATTTCGAATATCAATGTTGATATCCTATACATAGTTAGACATTTCTCAAGAACATGAATTGAGGATGAGTAAAATAGAATTTGAAAAGGAACCATTGAGAAGTATATTAACACAAATACTCATTCCGATATAATGGAAAATGTCATGTGCGGAGGCAATCTAGAGTCTTATATGTGTTATATCATTGAAATGTAATTAAGGTTCAAGTAATTAAATAATGATAATATTCTTCTGAGCAAAATTTTCACTTTTCTTTAGTACTGATATTAAGCTCGAGTAGTATAAAATGTAATACTCTAGCAATAATTTGATTGAAATTTCCAATTTTATTGAAAAAGAGTCTGGGAAAATTCTTGAATATCTATAAATCCAAATACGAATGTCATTGAGTTTTCAAGCATCTCAAGAATAGGGTTAATCCACAAACTCTGAAAGGAATTTAAAGAATTTTTATAAACTTTTCATCCTGAAAGAATTCCAGGTACAGGTGCAATAATAAAATTTGAAATTTCATGAAGCAGCTGACGCAATTGTCAGGTAAAACTGAATTCCACAATAATGTGACGGTGTTCAGTTTGTTCAGTTTTAATTAGTATGAAATCAGTATACAGACAATAGAGAATGGAATGAACTAAGTTCTTTAAAATGCTAGAATCTCCAACATATTTTGTTGTGAAGACTTAGTGTTATCGAGTAATTCGAGGGTTTTTATTCAGTAATTACTGAAAAAAATAATGAGGAATGTCAGAGATAAAGCTTTACAAAAATTTGATAGAATAAATCCTTTCTAACAGTTTTATCCTTTTTCTGTTTTTTACTTCGGGTGGAAAATGGAATTTCGTGACTCTTTCTTGCATTAGGAGAGGTAAGTACGGAGGAAACTCAAAAAGATTGAAAGTCCTAAGTTAAATCGTTGAACTCAGATTAGGAATTAATCTTTTCCTTCTCGTTTATTTGTACTAGTTATTTCACTGATTTGGCTGCTGATAACTGGCAGAATATTTTTCTGGCGACCTTCAAATACAATTTCTCATTCTCCGAAATAAACATGCGTTGTTTTGAATTACTATTTGCATTCTTGATAATTGAATTTCTACGGATATATAAATACAAGTTCAACGAGTGAACTAGTACAACATATCTAATTTTCTTCTGAATGAATGCGAATTTTTGACATTGAGTGTGACGTAGTGTACATCATACTACCACAACTTCAACTAAGTTTGTATACATAAGAGTTCTTTACTTTATCTATTAGATATACACTATTTTCGATGTATTTCAAAAGATTATTATCAATTCGGAATGAGATGTATCAATGCAAATGTTTCAAATGTGTGTTTAGTAATTCAGTTATAATATTTGAACTGTAGCTTTCATCTGAAACTATTTGTTTCTTATCTAAATTACCAAGAGATAAAGAAACATTTAATAATATGTGGATCTTGTTGTACCAAAACTGCCATTTTATGTTGAATAGGATAAAATTATGAGTTACGATGTCTGCACAAGATAGTTAACGAAAGTTGGAGAAATCATGACGATTATTTTATCTAGTAAAAGAAGTAAGAAATTTATTGAATCGTTTTGTTCTACTTCGTTTGTGAATTTTATTTGGATGAAATTGAAATCATAAATATTTCGAAAATACATAGCTGTCGGTCATTAAAACTAAATTATACAATATCATCCACATATCGAAACCAATTTGCAATTTCTTCAGCTGAAGGTTATAGTGTATTGAGGTTTCTTAGTGATTCACGAAAGCAGCTGAGTGGACTCCTCATAATGAGGCGTTCGAACGATAAAGTAATGTCTCGAAAATATAATGATTTTATTTTACATACATACCTAATAACAGAAGTATTGCGTGTTGAATCGAATGGTTCACGTCCTTTAATTCCAATTTTCTTCGATAATACGAATTTGATTAGTTCATTGACCAAAGAAGCTGATTTGGCGGTATGAGGGAAGTGTTTTTTTTTTCTATTAGGTCATACGAATTCTAAATAATTTCTTTTCAAATCGACAGTTTTGTTTCAGTCAATCAATTCATTCAAATTAAGGTTGATAATAATTCAATTCAAATAAACACATTTAATTCGAACTTATCATTTATGCGCATTTGTATCTCTTTCATGACTCGCGGCCCTCATTCCCCTAACGCCTGTGTGCATCGCACACTTCCCACACAGGGGCTGCGCAGCCTTGTGGTTAGACATTCTCTACCAATAGGAAGGATAGTCGTGATCACAAAATCTTCCATTTGTTGTGTGTCGATTCAGCAACCGAGTATTAAATTAATGTCTATAAAACTGTTAAGCCTTACTTACGAGCCCCACTGAAATGATCTATATCGAGTAATTACAGCCATAAGATTAATTTCGCAGGCATTAAAAATAAAATAGTGCGAAACATTGTGAACCGGTAAACGGCAGATTAAATTGTAGCAAAATATCAATCTCAAAAATTAATATTCTCCATAATCTGATCCAAAAGAGATTTCCTATGTGTTTGGAAAATAATAATGTTTTATACGAAGATGATCTTTAAGTTCAAGATATTTTTTCTGAATATTTTATTTATTTTTCAACATAGTCTCCTTGTGACTCTACACACTTTTCCTATTAATGTTCCCATTTCTGTTACCCGTCCAAATAGTACTCGGCGTTTTTCTCTACAAAATAGTGGTTCACGAAGGTGATTGCCTCTTCATTTGACGAAAATCGCTGTCCTTCGAGCGCAATTTCTAGATGAGGGAACAACAAAAAGTCGCTTGGGGCTAGATCTGGTGAGTAAGACGGATGGTCATGCAGTTCAAACTGTAACTAGTGGATTTTCGCCATGGGTACCGCTTAGATGTGAGGCAGAGCGTTGTCTTAGTCAAACAGGATTTTCTTTATCTGTAAATTTGGCAGTTTTCTCGCAAGTTCCGCTTTCAGCTTGTCAAGTAATAATACGTTTTATGCTCCTTTTTGAAGATAATCGGTTGAAATAACTCCATGATATCTCAAAAAACAGACGCTATCACTTTTCCAGCAGAAAAAAAAACAGTTTTTGCATTTTTCCATTTTTGCATTCCACTCTTTGGACTATATTTTTATTTCAGGCGTATTCCAAGTGTATTCAAGTCCATATACAGTGAATAATCGGCGCTGAAAATCGGATTTATTGTGCCTTAACTGCGCCAACAGACCGTTGGAAATGTTCGTTCGAACACATTTTTGGTCTAACGTGAGCAAACGTGGCACCTAAAACGCAGACAGCTTTTTCATACTAAATGTTGACCTTATATGTGATAAACACGTACTTTTAACATATTTATAATCCATGCTATCTCAATCATTTCAATTCGGCGGTCATCTAGCACTACGTGGAGAACCTTGGCGATTTTATCGTCGGTATTGCAGCTTTTGCTGCAGGATGTCCCATGCTCTTATGGCCACGTTTAAATTAAGTGGCCCAAATTATTTTGTGACGTAAAGGTTGGAATTTTTTCTGACCATCCTCGTAGATCGAATGACTTTACAAAAACAATTTTGAACAGCTCACCCAATAGCCTGTTACATTTCCTGTAGTACTTATCTCTTTTTCCTGTAGTCAGGAGGAGAATCCAGATACTATAATGCATTTGAAAAATAAAATATTACTCGAGCTCTTGATGGTGTGATACATCCATTTATCGAATACAAATTATATAATCTTAGGTTGAGCGATATTTTTCTCGAGAGTTTGTTACCCTATAGACGTATGATGCATGATGTCTATTCGAGGATGTCTGTAAGAACTTTAGGGTTATCTGCTAGGTCCACTTATCTTTGTCTATTACACAAACGATATTCACGAGCACATGATTACCGACGTAACAGTTATAATTTGCTAATGAAACGTCTTTGTTGATTACGGCCTAAAGTCTTCGTGAGATGTATGAAAGGTGCATGAACATCATGCATTAGAGAAATATTGTACTGCAAATGTGTTAATATTAAATGTGAACAAATGTTAGTACCTAGCATTTAGTACTAATATTTAAAATAATTTGAAGAATACGATTCTTTCTTTGAAGAAATGAGTCTACTTCTAACGCTTAGGTCGAGTTCATAGGGATGAAGCTAGATTTAATATTATATCGGACAACTCTGCTGTCTATGCAAGAGTGAATTGAAAAATTATCTGCCTGTCGTCATTCGAATTATAAATAATTCTATTGGGAAATTCAATTCATGACAAATGATACTCATAGTTCGAAATCGTATCAAAAGGATTTCTTGATGCTAAAAAACTTGCAGAAAAACTTTCATTAGTTAAAGAATACTCACATTACACTGAATCTACACAGAGAACTTTGAGCATGTCAGAGCAACTCCCTACCTCCACCATCACCTACGTTAATAATAATCGCGTGAAACATGGGTTGAATGGCACAAAATAAAGATATGGAACATGGATTGAGTAGCACATCGTTGGAAAGGTTTTTCGATTATCTATATAAATCGAATATAATAAACAAGAACTGTTGATTCAGAGAAACCAATAAAATATAATTGACACACTGAAAGCCATCCAGAGAAATAATCTAGTCCCTAAAAAAATTGGGAATATTCTCTAGTCAATTTATTATCGAATCCCTAATTAAGGTGATATCAATGCAATTGGGAAGCAAACAGATTGAATTTCTCAAGATAATCAATTCAAAGTATTGTTCGTTTTCGCGCAACGAAAATGAGACTCTTTTCATAGTGCAGGACCGGACTCCAATGAAATATGTCCTTGTTCAAGGAATCGTAAGATTTGAGTATTTCTTCTCCAGTTACTTTGAAAGAACATAACAAACTGATCATTGATCATGGAATGTTTCATTGAATGTTTTCGTCATGTCCGCTCCTTCAGAATCTTAGAAGTTTTACAATGAAATGAACAGCTAAGAAGAACAGTTTTTTTCTAAAGCAAACATATGAATATAATAATCAGATATTTTTAACATTCAACGGACATTTTTTACCAAAAATTTTAGTGGTGACTGAATGTTCGATATATAAATTTATTCTTCTTCATTTCATTTCGATTACCTTTCCAAATGAACGAAGCTCATCATGTAGTTTTACATTTTATATAAGAGCTACTAATATTCCTACTCCAAAGTGAAAATCATAGACAAATTTCACTGAGCTCACAGGCCATAGAACGCCATGAATTTCCTCTATGGTTACTGTGAACCTACTGTCATTAAACGGGGGTTGTCATATTATTGGTGTTCAGTCAACAATCGTTCAATATTCACGAGTTTGAAATACCTTTTCCATTCAGAATGCTCTATTCAACCATGAAGAATATGAGCATGTCAGAGCAACTCCCTACCTCCAGCATCACCTGCGTTAATAATAATCGTGTGAAACATGGGTTGAATGGCACAAAATAACGATATGGAACATGGATCGAGTAGCACATCGTTGGAAAGGTTTTTCGATTATCTATATAAATCGAATAATTTGTTTTGGATAAATTTTCTATACAGTGTTTCAACAGCGAACAGATATCTTGATATACTACAGGGTGTTCCTGATATGGGTAGAATATTAATGGTGAATTTCCGATATGTATGGCATCTCGGAACACCAGATATGAATGTTTTCAGCAGACTCGTAATAGAGTTACACGCTTGTTTCTGAATTTCGTCGAAATTTCGATCGGTCATATCTTCGTTACCAACTCATCAAATTCTATGACACGTACCGGGTTTCTTATTCTGCTAAGTATCAATCGGAACCACTATTCAATTTCGAGAAAATCCCGGTCCGAGTTGTCATGAATTGATAAGAAGTGCTTCAGGATATAAAACACCTGTATGAATCATATTGAAAAATTTATCCCATAGTAAAAAACAACAATAGCTGTTGATTCAGGAAAATCAATAAAATACAATTGACACACTGAAAGCCACCCAGAGAAATAATTTAGTCCCGAAAAATATTGGGAATATCCTCTAGTCAATTCATTATCGAATCCCTAATTAAGGTGATATCAATGCAATTGGGAAGCAAACAAATTGAATTTCTCAAAATAATCAATTCAAAGTATTGTTCGTTTTCGCGCAACGAAAATGAGACTTTTTTCATAGTGCAGGATCGGACTCCAATGAAATATGTCCTTGTTCAAGGAATCGTAAGATTTGAGTATTTTTCTCCAGTTATCTTGAAAGAACATAACAAATTGATCATTGATCATGGAATGAATCATTGAATGTTTTCGTCATATCCGCTTTTTCAAAATCTAAGAAGTTTTTACAATGAAATGAACAGCTAGGAAGAACAGTTTTTTCTAAAGCAAACATGAATATAATAATCAGATATTTTTTGCATCCGACGGACATTTTTTACCAAGTATTTTAGTAGTGACTGAAAGTTCGATTTAAAAACTTATTCCTCTTCACTTCATCTCGAATACCTTTCCAAATGAACGAAGCTCATGATGTATTTTCCATTTTATATAAGAACTACGAATATTCGTACTTCTAAGTGAAAATCATAGACAAAATTCACTGCGCTTACAGGCTATAGAACGCAATAATGAAATTTCTCTATGGTTACTATGAATCAATTGTCATAAAACGGGGGTTGTCATATTATTGGTGTTCAGTCAACAATAGTTCAATGTTCACGAGTTTGAAATACCTTTTGCATTCAGAATGCTCTATTTAACCGTGAAGAATATGCAGACATGCTAATTGTTTATGCTATTTGTGGATGTAATGCCCTCGCTTCGAAGAGGGAATATCGCATTCGATTCCCGAATAGGGACAAGTTTCCTCTAGGCCAGACGTTCAGTGAGTTATATCAATTTTCTCGAAGTACCAGGCACTTTCCATCCGCTATAAAGAAATGAGAATATGCGGGAAATAACCGAAATCAAGAAGAAGTAATTATTAATATGGCACTCAATGATCACTCTACTAGTACCAGAAAAATTGGAAATGAGTTGGCTATTTCCCACCAGAAAGTATAGAAGGTTACACAGAAAGTATAGAAGGTTACAGCCAGTACAACGGTTGGAACCTGAAGACGAAGTTCCTCGACTGAATTTTGCCATTATATTATGAACCATAGGAGATCTATTTCGAGGATAATTGTCACAGATGAATCGCTCTTCACGACAGATGTAATTTGGAATTCAAGTATTAGGCATTTATGGCTCCTGTAAATCAAAGAGCTTACATAAACGGCGATTCCAGTATAAATTTTCAGTGAATGTATGGTGTGATGTATTTGATGACCAATTGATATGACCTCACACATTTGAAGAGTCTTTGAATGGGCAGCGTTATTTGGACTTCCTTAGGCGCGATCTGTCCGAACTGATGGGCCCAGAAATTAATGTAAGAATAGGTACGATTTTCCAGCATGATGCCGTAGGCTCACATTTTGCTTTGGATGTAAAGGCCCACTTAGATCACCAATACTCTAATAGATAGATAGGTCAAGGAGGGCCTACCGTCTGGGCTGCTAGATCGCTAGATCTTAATCCTCTGGAATAATTCCTATGGAGCTATTTGAAGGAGAACGTGTATTAAGAAGAAATCAGAAGAAGGAATGAGTTGATCGAGAGAATAAGACGCTATTGTGACTAGTTACGAGAACCTCCTGGCATCATTAGAAAGACAACAGCGAACATTTACAAGAAGTGTAGAGCTTGCATTGATGAAGGAGGGTCTTATTTCGGGAACAAATCACGAACGTTGTCCTTGTTTATTGTTTGGTTTCATTTTTTATTTATCGTTTGGTTTCATGTTGTCAATAAATTTATTTTCAGGGTGGTTTTTAGTGTGCCAAGTTATTTCATTGGTTTTTCTGAAACAATAGTTGTTGTTTCTTACTATGAGATAAATTCTTCAATATGAATCATACAGCGTGTTTTATATCCTGAAGCACTTCGTATCAATTCATGACAATCCGGACGAAATTCAGAAAACAGCATGTAACTCAACTACAAGTCTATTGAGAACATTCATATAAGATGTTCCCAGATGCCCTCTATATAGGCAATCTGCCAGCAATTTAATTCCACTCTTATCAGGAAGACCTGTATATGAAGAGTTCTAGGAACCTGATGTACTGATTGTGCAGATTGATTTTTTTTAAAGAAGGTGTTTCAGTATGTTAACTGGTAAATGTTGGGATCAACCCCAACACTCAGCATCCCCAAAATTGAAAATTTCTAAAGCAAAGAGAATCATGGGACACCTAATAGAGAAAGTCCCTGAACGAATTTGTTCAACACGTATTAGGGGTTCAGACAGGGTACATCGGGTCGATTTAGTCTAATTCAAATAATGAATTCTATGCTGAAAGAACTCGAAAACGTGTAATGAACTGAAGAGGAAGTAGAAATTGTAACTATTTATTTTCAGAATAACATTTGTGCCACAAATCATTCATGCAAACAAATCGTCAATCATTTCACGAAGTAATGTAACAGGCATTCTACAAATTGTGCAGGAGAGCCAAAAAACAAAAACTGAGATCCTTCAGAATGGTCCAGGCTAAAGAGTATTTACAATATGTCTATGAAATTTTTGTATTATATTCTTCAAGCTTCAGAAAAATATAATTGTTGCACCAAATAGAGATTGAATAGCAGGTTTCTTTTTAAGAAATCATAAAGTAGGTACGACGATTCGTGAAAAAAAGTTGTCTTGAACTATAAGGTCAACCCCAGATACGTCGTAGAACTAAGTAATATATTTCTTTCTAGGTTGTGATTAAAACGTTGTAAAACAATATGTTTTTAGAAAAATGTATGAACAAACATATAAAAACATACATTCATGGCAAAATTGAAAGCTTATTATAAAAATACAAAGAAATTTTTCATTGAATTGAGCAAAAAACAAAGCGCACAGTGAATCTAAATTAAATTTGTTTATGGTCGGTTCTGAATCTTCTGAGAAATCTTCATCGTAATGAGCCAAGAATGGAAAACATTGCTGACACTGGTAAGCGGACTACTGGGGTGTTTCCTTCACAAAGTGATTTTAAGTCTCGATATTTCTTGTTTGTAAATTTTGGAGGATCGACAGTTAGATTTGCGAGTACCGAATCTGAGACTGAAGATCAAACTCATATTATCATATTCGTTATCTAAATGACTGTTTTTGACGAATAATTTATCTTTGGACTTCTGCTTAAGCCTCATTTCCATTATGTCAGTCCTTTTAAGATAACCATCCAAATTTTTGGTTCGAATAGTTAGGATTTTAGGAGTTTTGGACAATGACTTATAATTTAAAATCATTATATGTCTTTAGAATGACGGTATAAAGCTCCGTGAAAGTCGAATAATAGGGTAGAGCTGAGAAGGGAGAAAAATAATATATCTCTATTTATGACACTATGGGCTGTATCCCCTTCACTCTGCCCGTGATTTGTCCATAAGAAGCGCAAAGAAATTTCTTCTATAGCTGGAAACTTGCTTAATGTATAATATAATATTGAAGCGATAATAGAATTTTTATTTTGTCCAAAACATCCATCTGTATGAATAAACAAATTTTACTTCTTTTTTAGCATAATACTCTAAAACATGAGATTTTCAGCTTGCAGTTTCAGAAGATCCACGTTTGCTCATTGCTTCGTGCCAAACGAAACAATAGCATCCTTTTGTTGCTATATTATAAAAGGTAAAATTGCATGTAGCTAAGCGAGTTTCATAAAAAATAGAACTTTCTTTGGTAATTAGCAAGTAAATTACCTGCTGCAGATCGAAAACTCGGCACAACAAGAAAGGGTCTTCTTGAGCTTCCTATCTACATTTGGATTTTAATTGGCGGACTTTCATCTTTTCATAAGTATGTTTATAGAAGCGGTTCTTCAGTGTTTTTTTAGGTCTAGAGAAAGACATGGAAATCTTGTATGAATGCCCAAATTCACCTGCTTCGAAACGTGCTCTCAAAGTGCTATCATTAAAAATCGTGCTATCATGTGCAGAGCATTGGAAGCATGCTATAATGTGGCATACTCGCACTTCAGCATCGCAAACAGCTTCCACCATCTGGTACCTGAATCCTCATGCGAGTGCAGTCCAAGGCCCCTATTACATCAGGAAACCTTCGAATCCGGAAAGATTCTATTTTCTTCTTGTTTATTTCTTCACTAGACGGAGGTATGGGGACATTAATGTTTTTAAATAGTGCTAAATGATGAGTAAACTTCTTTATTATAGTACTAACACTTTACTTATATATTCTCATGTCATCTCCTATGAGCTGTTGGAAAGATCCAGTAGCATAGAAGCGTAACGTTTGGTAAGGTTAGGTTCAAAAACTTTCCAGAATGAATCCTACTGTGTTTCTGTCCAATCTAAACCTCATTTTAAATTGAATGTCATTGAAGCAATCCATACGATTGGTTCTGTCCCTAAAAAGACGAGGTCTTCTCAATTGTCCCACTTGTCTTTCTTCCAAATATTCATCTTCGAATAGATCCGATAACGACAAATCACTCATATCTAGAATGGAATTTGGTTAGTCATCAAAGAATCATGAATTATTCTTTAATTTTTTCTTACCTGTGGAATAAAATAAATGTAAATATGAAATATAATACTTGTTTTTCGCAATTTGAAGAAAACAATCTGTTGGTTAATTTCCCCTATGAAAATTCAAACCATCAATTTCGATGGATTAGCTAACTCCGAAGTATATGTGGATTCAACCTTTGGTTTAACATTTATAGGACCGAATTCAGAGTTAACGTAAAAGTAAATCTTTTAAGAGTGAACTTTTAATCCTAGAACTTAATTTAGTTCTAGGTCAGTATAAACTGCGTTTATAGGACACAGTTAAAATAAACCATAGAGTTAACGGATTGAATTCATCATCAGGATCTGCATCTGAATCTTAGATCAGTGACTCGCTGCGAAATGATGATTTTGGAGCACATCATCATTAATTGTTTTATCAATAATATATATAACTTACTTAAAGGTATATCATCCTTCTCGTCAAATAGATTTTGTGAACATTGTTATATTTTATTTGGAGAAGTATCACTGATACTCTGATCTCAAAAATTAACATTTTGATTATCATTACACAAAATCTGAGTAGCAAGTACGCATTCATAATATCACTTTTCACCGTAGAACATTCCAACAGTTTTACCATAATAATTTCATCACCAACGCAAACTCGCAGTTAATTCGCCGATACTACATTTTTCGTGTTATCTTTTCATTGCACAAGAACATTCATTAAATGAAAATACTCACAAGAACAATTGAACTCGACAAAATCATTGATATTGACAATCAAAATAACCTTTTAACGATCTTTGGTTTAACGTTTATAGAACCGAATTCAGAGTTAACGTAGAAGTAAATCTTTTAACAGTGAACTTTTAATCCTAAAACTTAATTCAGTTCTAGGTAAGTATAAACAGCGTTTATAGGACACAGTTAAATTGAACCATAAAGTTAACGGATTTAGTTCATCAACCAAATATTTAGTCTGTAGATTAAACCTTTATAGGACAGGCCGTAAGTAGTGCTTATCAATAATCGACTCATGTTAATATCTGTTAGTCCCCAAGAAAGGTACTTCTGAATTTGAAAGTTATCCCAAAAATCCAACAACTTGGTCTTGATGGGTTAGGGAGTTTTATGAGGTCCGGCTTCATCAAGAGATGATACTACAGTGTGAATAACAACCTGATCGATAACAACATTTGTTAATTTGTTGACTGAATTGTTCATACATCTTACGACCGGTCTTATAAAGAGACATTCAAACCTGGTTTAGCTAATAAGGAATTAAAATCTAATCAAGAACCTAACTTGAACCGATCCTTTAAATATAACCCTCAATTGAATCTTCAATGGTTAGCTAACATAGAAATAAACTTTGATGGAGTTTTGAACCAATAGAATTGCAGCATTTACGCAATTGTTCATCGAAGTATCGAAAAGTCATTTGAGTTTGAAGTTCACCATTAGGAAATTATCGAACTTGAAAATGGATGAAAACAAGAGGGCATGTGGAAAAAATTTCACCCAACGTGGAATTGAAGATATTTTAGATATTTGTTCCAGGTGAGTATGAATTAAAGAGTTATGAATAATTATTATAAGGTCGACTTACACAGAATTTTGACGCTTATTCTCAAGCTTTCATTTTGATGTATGACAAAAGCGTTCTCAACGATAGATGAAATATTATTTTAATTCATAAAAAAGGCACAGAAACATTTTCGTTTGTAAGGAAACAAACAAAATATCTTTACGAAAGAAACAAATGACATTGGAGAAAGTTCCTGAGGAGTTTAATGTCAGAAACACCAATGGGACGAGGGAGATACCTGCATTGGAAAATGCCTTCACAAATTACAAAAAGAAGGCACGAAAAGCCAGATGTGACTCCAATGTAAGTATAATTCAATTAAAATAGGTATGATCAATTTCAAATTACAAATTTCAATCGAACTGCGCGCGCCACGGCGTGCTCCTTATCGGCCTCGGCAACAACTCTTCGATTTCGAATGAAAGAATCCGTACATTTCATAATTCATTCAATGAATCATGAACTATTCGTGAATTTTCTCCTGCTTGTGCAATAAATTAGATGAAAATATGAAATATAATGCTTGTATTTCGAAATTTGAAGAAAACAATCTGTTTGTTTTTCTATGAAAATTTAAACCATCAATTTCGATGGTTTAGCTAACTCCGAAGTAAATGTGGATTTAAACTTAGGTTTACCATTTATAGGACCGAATTCAGAGTTAACGTTGAATTAAATCTTTTAACAGTGAAATTTCAATCCTTGAACATAATTTAGTTTTAGATTAGTATAATCTGCGTTTATAGGACGAAGTTAAATTTAACTATGGAGTCAACGGATTTAGTTTATCAACTAAATATTTAGTTTGTGAATTAAACCTTTATAGGACCGGTCGTTAGACAGGAGAAAACATGATAAAAGGTAAGAATTACCCGATTTATCAGAATCGACTTAAGAGAAACGTATAAACAAGAAACGTATATAACAAGTAAGACTCTGAAGAAGTACCAGGTTAATTCAGTGTGTGAGTGTATTTTCCGGTACATTGATAGTATATATGGTTACTCTTTGAGTAAAAACTTATTGCATGTATCATTGAATACATTTCATAATTCATTCAATGAATCATGAATTATTCTTGAATTTTCTCTTGCTTGTACAATAGAATAAATGAAAATATGTAATATAATGCTTGTATTTCGCAATTTGAAGAAAACAATCTGTTTGTTTTCCTATGAAAATTTAAACCATCAATTTCGATGGTTTAGCTAACTCCGAAGTAAATGTGGATTTAAACTTAGGTTTACCATTTATAGGACCGAATTCAGAGTTAACGTTGAATTAAATCTTTTAACAGTGAAATTTCAATCCTTGAACATAATTTAGTTTTAGATTAGTATAATCTGCGTTTATAGGACGAAGTTAAATTTAACTATGGAGTCAACGGATTTAGTTTATCAACTAAATATTTAGTTTGTGAATTAAACCTTTATAGGACCGGTCGTTAGACAGGAGAAAACATGATAAAAGGTAAGAATTACCCGATTTATCAGAATCGACTTAAGAGAAACGTATAAACAAGAAACGTATATAACAAGTAAGACTCTGAAGAAGTACCAGGTTAATTCAGTGTGTGAGTGTATTTTCCGGTACATTGATAGTATATATGGTTACTCTTTGAGTAAAAACTTATTGCATGTATCATTGGAATACATTTCATAATTCATTCAATGAATCATGAATTATTCTTGAATTTTCTTGCTTGTACAATAGAATAAATGAAAATATGTAATATAATGCTGGTATTTCGCAATTTGAAGAAAACAAACTGTTTGTTTTCCTATGAAAATTTAAACCATCAATTTCGATGGTTTAGCTAACTCCGAAGTAAATGTGGATTTGAACTTTGGTTTACCGTTTATATGACCGAATTCAGAGTTAACGTAGAATTAAATCTTTTAACAGTGAACTTTTAATTCTTGAACATAATTTAGTTCTAGATTAGTATAATCTGCGTTTATAGGACGAAGTTAAATTTAACTATGGAGTCAACGGATTCAGTTTATCAACTAAATATTTAGTTTGTGAATTAAACCTTTATAGGACCAGTCGTTAGACAGGAGAAAACATGATAAAAGGTAAGAATTACCCGATTTATCAGAATCGACTTAAGAGAAACGTATAAACAAGAAACGTATATAACAAGTAAGACTCTGAAGAAGTACCAGGTTAATTCAGTGTGTGAGTGTATTTTCCGGTACATTGATAGTATATATGGTTACTCTTTGAGTAAAAACTTATTGCATGTATCATTGAATACATTTCATAATTCATTCAATGAATCATGAATTATTCTTGAATTTTCTCTTGCTTGTACAATAGAATAAATGAAAATATGTAATATAATGCTTGTATTTCGCAATTTGAAGAAAACAATCTGTTTGTTTTCCTATGAAAATTTAAACCATCAATTTCGATGGTTTAGCTAACTCCGAAGTAAATGTGGATTTGAACTTTGGTTTACCGTTTATATGACCGAATTCAGAGTTAACGTAGAATTAAATCTTTTAACAGTGAACTTTTAATTCTTGAACATAATTTAGTTCTAGATTAGTATAATCTGCGTTTATAGGACGAAGTTGAATTTAACTATGGAGTCAACGGATTCAGTTTATCAACTAAATATTTAGTTTGTGAATTAAACCTTTATAGGACCAGTCGTTAGACAGGAGAATTCATGAAAAAAGATAAGAATCATCCAATTTATCAGAATCGACTCAAGTATAAACAAGAAACGTATATAACAAGTAAGACTCTGAAGAAGTACCGGGTTAATTGAGTGTGTGAGTGCATTCTCCCGTACATTGATAGTATGTATGGTTACCCTTTCAGTAAAAATTTATTGCATGTATCATTGGAATAATTTAGTAAGTTTTTCAGTTTATGTAAGCATCTAAAATTTAAGTTATTGATTTGAAACCTATGAATAACACAATCATCTGAGATGTTTCCTATCTATCAAATGAGAGTCATTTTCGTTTTTCTGCATTTCCTAAAGTTTCGTCGACAAATGTGCGGAATTCTTTAGCAATATCTTATTTTATTTTGAGAGAAACAGACGCTAACTGAAATCCGTAAACATCTGTGTTTCTTTATGAGCCCATTCAACGTAGAACGCACGAATTACTTTTCTGCACCTTAAATATTGGTCAGAAGCCGATTCCAGATCACGGATTTGCAATTTATTTCTCCGGAAACAGGAAGGAAGAGCTTGGAAACGAAAGCCGCGCTAAACTGCGAAGGTTCGTTGCACTGAGACGCTCTCCACCCCCTCATTCTCTTACACGAGAAAAGAATTACGCTTTGAAAGATATCTCTCATTTGCACGGATTTCTGCATAATAACTATAGTACCGATTGCTTGATGGCTTAACTGTCTGTCAGCTCAAAAATTAAAATTCATAGCCCGTGGTAAAACCAGTCAATAAAACCTGTGGAGAATTTTAAATCCCCATCGTATTGGATGAATGAGGTGGAATTACGAATAAATCTCGATTCTCATTAGTAGAAATTCCGACATATTCAGGTAAATAGAATTTTTTTCAGTGAAATCAATAGTTGTAGGAACTTTCATCAAAATTCGGTATTCGCCTCCATGCTCTCAAATACTTTGATCCAAAAAATTAACGCACAGAATCGAGAAGTCACATGTAATCGAAACTAGTTTGGATATGTTGAAGAATTATTTTTCCAGTTATCCAGTTAACTAAAGCTGAAAATATCCATAAAGAATGCTTGAGAATAAATCGAAATGAAAAAGGTTTCATACAAAAAGAAATAGAACTTATAATGCAGAATGTAAGACTTCTGGAAAAACCCCAAGAACCTTGCTGATACTAATAATACATTTCTACCCCTAGCTTGAATGACTAGAGTATATAAACGATTCATACTCAAAACCAATCACTATATAGCATTTCGATCAATTTCGTTCGAAATTTCGATGATCATCCAGCTTTCGAACCTCATTCGATAGCTGGACGGTTATACTGACTTTTAATTTTTTTCGAGAATGTCTCAGACATGTTCGATGGGATTGAGGTCTAGAAATCGTGCAGGCCTCTTCGTAGAAGTAATTTCTTGATTTTTAAGGTAGGTCTAATGATATGAGCTCGGTGACGTCTGGTCTTATCACGCATAAACAAAAAGTTTTCACTCATATTTGCCGCAAATGGTACATGTTCTTCTGAAATACCTGTTACGTATCTCTGAGTATTCAGGGTTTTATTATTTACGATGACCAGATCAGTGCGGGAGTTCAAAGAAATTCTCTCCACTCCCTCATTCTCTTACACGAGAAAAGAATTACGCTTTGAAAGATATCTCTCATTTGCACGGATTTCTACATAATAACTATAGTACCGATTGCTTGATGGCTTAACTGTCTGTCAGCTCAAAAATTAAAATTCATAGCCCGTGGTAAAACCAGTCAATAAAACCTGTGGAGAATTTTAAACCCTCATCGTATTGCATGAATGAGGTGGAATTACGAATAAATCTCGATTCTCATTAGTAGAAATTCCGACATATTCAGGTAAATAGAATTTTTTTCAGTGAAATCCATAGTTGTAAAAACTTTCATAAAAATTCGGTATTCGCCTCCATGCTCTCAAATACTTTGATCCAAAAAATTAACGCACAGAATCGAGAAGTCACATGAAATCGAAACTAGTTTGGATATGTTGAGGAATTATTTTTCCAGTTATCCAGTTAAATGAAGCTGAAAATATCCATAAGGAATGCTTAAGAATAAATCAAAATGAAAAAGGTTTCATACAAAATGAAATAGAAGTCATAATGGAGAATGCAAGACTTCTGAAAAAACCCCAAGTATCTTGCTGATACTAATAATACATTTCTACCCCTAGCTTGAATGACTAGACTATATAAGCGATTCATACTCAAAATCAATCACCTTATAGCATTTCGATCAATTTCGTTCGAAATTTCGATGATCATCCAGCTTTCGAACCTCATTCGATAGCTGGACGGTTATACTGACTTTTAATTTTTTCGAGAATGTCTCAGACATGTTCGATGGGATTGAGGTCTAGAAATCGTGCAGGCCTCTTCGTAGAAGTAATTTCTTGATTTTAAGGTAGGTCTAATGATATGAGCTCGGTGACGTCTGGTCTTATCACGCATAAACAAAAAGTTTTCACTCATATTTGCCGCAAATGGTACATGTTCTTCTGAAATACCTGTTACGTATCTCTGAGTATTCAGGGTTTTATTATTTACGATGACCAGATCAGTGCGGGAGTTCAAAGAAATTCTCACCACTCCCTCATTCTCTTACACGAGAAAAGAATTACGCTTTGAAAGATATCTCTCATTTGCACGGATTTCTACATAATAACTATAGTACCGATTGCTTGATGGCTTAACTGTCTGTCAGCTCAAAATTAAAATTCATAGCCCGTGGTAAAACCAGTCAATAAAACCTGTGGAGAATTTTAAACCCTCATCGTATTGCATGAATGAGGTGGAATTACGAATAAATCCCGATTCTCATTAGTAGAAATTCCGACATATTCAGGTAAATAGAATTTTTTTCAGTGAAATCAATAGTTGTAGAAACTTTCATAAAAATTCGGTATTCGCCTCCATGCTCTCAAATACTTTGATCCAAAAAATTAACGCACAGAATCGAGAAGTCACATGAAATCGAAACTAGTTTGGATATGTTGAGGAATTATTTTTCCAGTTATCCAGTTAAATGAACCTGAAAATATCCATAAGGAATGCTTAAGAATAAATCAAAATGAAAAAGGTTTCATACAAAATGAAATAGAAGTCATAATGGAGAATGCAAGACTTCTGAAAAAACCCCAAGTATCTTGCTGATACTAATAATACATTTCTACCCCTAGCTTGAATGACTAGACTATATAAGCGATTCATACTCAAAATCAATCACCTTATAGCATTTCGATCAATTTCGTTCGAAATTTCGATGATCATCCAGCTTTCGAACCTCATTCGATAGCTGGACGGTTATACTGACTTTTAATTTTTTTCGAGAATGTCTCAGACATGTTCGATGGGATTGAGGTCTAGAAATCGTGCAGGCCTCTTCGTAGAAGTAATTTCTTGATTTTTAAGGTAGGTCTAATGATATGAGCTCGGTGACGTCTGGTCTTATCACACATAAACAAAAAGTTTTCACTCATATTTGCCGCAAATGGTACATGTTCTTCTGAAATACCTGTTACGTATCTCTGAGTATTCAGGGTTTTATTATTTACGATGACCAGATCAGTGCGGGAGTTCAAAGAAATTCTCTCCACTCCCTCATTCTCTTACACGAGAAAAGAATTACGCTTTGAAAGATATCTTTCATTTGCACGGATTTCTGCATAATAACTATAGTACCGATTGCTTGATGGCTTAACTGTCTGTCAGCTCAAAAATTAAAATTCATAGCCCGTGGTAAAACCAGTCAATAAAACCTGTGGAGAATTTTAAACCCTCATCGTATTGCATGAATGAGGTGGAATTACGAATAAATCCCGATTCTCATTAGTAGAAATTCCGACATATTCAGGTAAATAGAATTTTTTTCAGTGAAATCAATAGTTGTAGAAACTTTCATAAAATTCGGTATTCGCCTCCATGCTCTCAAATACTTTGATCCAAAAAATTAACGCACAGAATCGAGAAGTCACATGAAATCGAAACTAGTTTGGATATGTTGAGGAATTATTTTTCCAGTTATCCAGTTAAATGAACCTGAAAATATCCATAAGGAATGCTTAAGAATAAATCAAAATGAAAAAGGTTTCATACAAAATGAAATAGAAGTCATAATGGAGAATGCAAGACTTCTGAAAAAACCCCAAGTATCTTGCTGATACTAATAATACATTTCTACCCCTAGCTTGAATGACTAGACTATATAAGCGATTCATACTCAAAATCAATCACCTTATAGCATTTCGATCAATTTCGT
The DNA here is from genome assembly GCA_013387265.2 of Cryptolaemus montrouzieri. NCBI lineage: Eukaryota > Metazoa > Arthropoda > Insecta > Coleoptera > Coccinellidae > Cryptolaemus > Cryptolaemus montrouzieri. Next base: position 11,912,533 of record JABFTP020000083.1, on the reverse strand, counting down.
TCGAAATTTCGATGATCATCCAGCTTTCGAACCTCATTCGATAGCTGGACGGTTATACTGACTTTTAATTTTTTTCGAGAATGTCTCAGACATGTTCGATGGGATTGAGGTCTAGAAATCGTGCAGGCCTCTTCGTAGAAGTAATTTCTTGTTTTTTAAGGTAGGTCTAATGATATGAGCTTGGTGACGTCTGGTCTTATCACGCATAAACAACAAGTTTTCACCCATATTTGCCGCAAATGGTACATGTTCTTCTGAAATACCTGTTACGTAACTCTGAGTATTCAGGGTTTTATTATTTACGATGACCAGATCAGTGCGGGAGTTCAAAGAAATTCTTCCCAGCACCTTTATTGAACCTTCACTAATTCATAAAAAACGCCGATCCCAATGAAAAAATACAATCTCGACTCATTCGTGAAAAAATTCTCTCCCAGTCAGCATCTGACCAATTGACCTGTTTCCTGGTGAGAATCAATAAGGCTCATTGATGTGCAGTGTTTAGTGCTGGGGCTCGACCTACGACTACCAGTCTCCATGTATGGTAGATCATCCTAAAATTAGTTGAATGCGACACCCCAAGCCTTTGCCCTAGGTCATCTAACACTCATTCAGCAGAATTCAATGCGTTTAGAGGCCGCACGGTATACAGGGTGTTTCCAAAGCATGTGGCAAATCGTAGTACATTCAAAAGTAAGAAAGTCCGTTGTTTCAAATAAGACTCTTGGACACACCATTACTCGTAAAATTAATGGGCACCAATCGGTTATAGGTTTTCCTACACGTTTATTCCCAAAATTACGATTTTTCGCGCGAGGACCCTGAAATTAGCAGAATATATGACCAGAAAGCTTTGAAGTAATGCATTTCGATCTGTCAATACAATGCCAATCTCAAAATCTTCATCAGAGTAATTACGGTCAGCAGAGAAAATTGCGAAATCAATTACTAATGGAGTGGATTGAATCTGACTTCTCGTTTTTCTCTTTTTCTGGTAGGTTTTCTCGATAACATCAGTTACTTTTCGAGAAAGTCATCTTCGAATTACCAGAAATACCTCACTGAATGAAGCATGTAGATTTTCTTTAAGGTTAGTTGTAGGCTGATAATATTGCCAACCGAAAAACCCATGGACGTATTTCTTAAATTATGCTGAAAAATATCAGAGTTTTTAATTTGTAAAATAATATTTGAAATATTCTGATTCAGGACAATTTTGGTTTCAGAAAGTCTGGATTTAAAATCAATAACAATTCGAAGATGACTTTCCTGACAAGTTAATTATGTAATCGAGAACACATACTAGAATAGAAGAAAAATGGGAAGTCAGATTCAATATTAATTGATCTCGAACTTTTCTCTCGGAATTCTGACCAGAATTACTTTGATGAAGATTTTGAGATTGGTCTCTTATTGAGAGATCGAAATGCATTATTTGAAAGATTTCCGGTAAAATAATCTGAGAATTTCAGAGTTCTCGCGCGAAAAATCGTAGTTTTTGGGACGAAATCATGAATAATTCGGTAACGATGCATTTTACGTATGCTTTGGAAACAACCTGTATACCATTAAACCTCCGAATGCATTGAAATCAGCTGAATGAGCCCCTTCACTTGGAATGATCGAGAAATGATCGATATTGAATGACATCATGTATTTTATGATGCCTTCTAAGGGACAACGAAAACTCGTAAAATTCCGATTGAAGAATTCATATTTTCTTTTCGATTGATTTCAGGTGGCAATGATATGAGAAAAAATTTAATTTTTTACAATAAGAAAAAATAGAAACATACATTATGCAATTTGAAATAACAAAGCTGGTGTCAACTTCCGGTATAACCAGAAGTACCACAGAATTGAAAATATTTTCGGAACTCAGTTCAAATAATATTCAAGACAACAAGGTTTGTTTTTTTCAATCGGACCTTCTTTTCTCTAATATTTTTTATGTTTCATATCGCATGGACACCTGGTAGACTTGGTTAAAAAATAAGTCAGTGTTTTTGATGTGTTGGCTAAGTTTATAAGCTACGAAAAGTTTCACTCGTATATATATATATATATATATATATATATATATATATATATATATATATATATATATATATATATATATATATATATATATATATATATATATATATATATATATATATATATATATATATATATATATATATATATATATATATGTTTGACGTCTTTCAAAATAAGCGCCATTTTTAAAATTAATTGAATTTACCTGATGGATAGCATTCCACTGAATACATAACGAAGTGTTATATATAAGTTTTCCGTTAGGGTGACAGTTATGTATTCTCACGCAGAATGTGTAGTGCAGAACTGGGTAATGCCGGTCAGGTGATAATACTTGTCACTCCAATTTCTCCCATTTCATTGAGCTACTGTGTATACTCAGGTACTAGCCGGGTGGCGTGATCATAACTTAGTATATCAACTCGTCCACACCGATCGGTAACTTTGATTTGGCAGTCCACGGGCAACAGAGACGAAATAAACCGTTTTCATTTAAGTAGGTGGGAAGTGATAGATATTTCATTGAAATATCTGTTTTGCATACGGTATGGGAATATATCTTCAAATACTATTTTTATGTAGCAGCTTAAGAGGGTTATTGAAAATGTATGATCAGTGAGATTAAGATAAACGTATTTAGTATTCATGTAGCAAAATAAAAGTTCCGTAGTTTTGAAGAGTGTCATTAACTAGATACAGGAAAATTGAAAATTGATGTATAATTAAATTATTTCGTTTATTAAAGACGATTTTATCATAACTTTCGATGTTAGAGACAAAAGCTGAGAATATAAATACAAAAACTTACAGTTGGTAAATATTGCATGAGTTTCACCGTATAAGTAATTTATTTTTGTTTATTTTATGAAATTCCCATTTTGTTTTCAAACTACGGTGAACAGGAGTAATTATGGTTTGGGATTAGCGTAGATCCGATAATATTTCCTAAATCCAACAGTCTTAGGAAAAATTCTCCATGTATACTCATTAAATCGTATTTCTAGTAACTGTTAACAGTCTAAGATTCGGCTGCTTAGCACTCATCGGGTGTTTGTTCAAAAACAATTTTACGCAACTTTATGATTTGGAAAATATATATATATATATATATATATATATATATATATATATATATATATATATATTGTAGTAAACTGGTTAAGATCATTTCCGCGACATTCGTGTCAAATTTTTATTGCTTCATTCAATCATTTTCTCCTGTCTTATAATCATTTTCTCCAACTCCTTAGAATTCACGCACGTTTCAGGTACGATTTCAAATCATAGCTTCTGCCTGGTCATTTCAACATTTCGGAAGTTTATTGTTTTACCGTATAATCTGCGTGAGAAGGTACATGTGAACATTAGATATTCCACATATCGAAGTCGATATCTGCACTCAACACTATGCTGCCAATAGAGACAACAGACACTTTGCTTTTTCGCCGCCGTTTTCTGATTATTTTGGATATCCGTCATCTTCCAAATTCCTGAATTATCCAGAGTTAAATTTTATTCTGCTTATGAGACTGTCCATGACCTTTAAGTTTAAGCTCACCTTTTTACTTAAAACTCAAATTCGTGAGTTTAGTGTACGAATGATTTGTTTCTATTTTTATTCAGCGAAATAATCCACCTGTATTGCTGAATTCAAATTTTTCAACGTCAAGTTGCGAATAATGTTCCTGATATACAATGAATTTGATTTGATTGATTTTCCTGATCCATTTGAAGTATAATGTTTGATATAATTTTGAGTTGAATAGAGTAATTTTACTTGATGTGACTACGTTCCTCATGTTTATTTCGAATTTGTCTTCACAACGAATTTTGGTTTAAATTTCATGAAAGGTTATGGCATAAAATCGACCCGTATTACTGAGACACTAATATAGTAGCGTCACAATGTAATCGGACTGTCACAGAAAGATTGAATTGAATATGAAAATAAAAGACACGATCAATTATGAGAATCCTGTTCACTGATTCACCAAAAAATCTATCCCAAAACTCGACAGCCATTTCGCCATCCTAGTGTTCAAGTGTCTAATCTATCACACTGCAGCTTACATTGAGTGGAATCGGACTTTTATATTTATTTAGTGGATGTTTTCATTTCATGATATGGATAAATACTATGAAAAGCGTACAGTAAATTTATTTCGCGTTTTCAACATTCTGTTTCAATTTCTCAATCTCGAAATCTATTTAATTGTCTTGATAAAAAGAATGTTGGCAATGTAGAATTTTTTTGTACCACATTTAAAAAGTACTTCATATTCTTTTCATCTGGTGCTAATTGAATATTCAGTTCTGGTTTTTCTTCTTTTCACATCTTCTACAAAGTTTTTCATGAATACAATTCTTATCCAACGCATGAGTTTTGTCTGTTCAGTTTTCGAGTAAGCTTCCTAAGGTAAAATTTGATTTGTAGGCTGATTTTATATCCATATTTTCCATGTAAGCTTTTGAAATTGAATTCGATTTTGAACAATATTATGCTGATATTTTGAATATCTTTTCTTTAGATGAATCGCGGATCGAAAGATAGAGAAACGAATTTTACGTTTTTTTCATCAGATTGAAGAAGAGTAACATTCGACAATGTTTCCTATATTTGTGTCCATTGATCAATTCATCGACTGACTCATCTTTGTAACTATTGAAGAAGGCTATATTCCTTATCAGAAACCTTTCTTGATTCAAAAGAGAACTGATTAATCTGCTTACTGTGAAATATGAAATAGTTATTTCCTGCAGGTGTCAATGAAATTGGTAGATAGAAATGATCCCTTGTGACAGTTTTTTTCCTGTTAATATTAATAATAAGGATTTATTGATGACAAGTGTGTTCAAAAAACTAACCGGTTATCTTTCTCTTCTTCACCTTCAAATTTAATCGAAATCATTTAATTTGTTAAGAAAATTTTAGAAGCTTTTTGGTATCGAAAACAATAAATATATCAACAATATAATTGTACCTCCCTCAAGGTCTATGTATCTGATATTTATTTCGTATTTATCTTTATAACGAATTATGAATTTAATTTCTTTGTCTAGAATTGTTGCCCCGACTTCATACGTTGAAGCTTTGAGAGGCACCTAGAAAGGCAAGGTATAATTGACCCCTATCACTGAGCCACAAACATAGTAGCTTGGCAATAGTAATCGGACTGTGTGCACATAAGAAATGAATTGAGTATAAGAATAAAAGATGCACGAGTAAATATGGGAATCCTACCAACCATTATGGGACTACTATGACTCGTGTCCTGATATTAGCAAATCTTGTAGGGCTGTTGGGTCGACGGGAATCAAGAGGACATGACACAATTTAAAATCCTTTACCACTCACTCACCCTTGCTTATCATCGCCAAGAGGTTTACTTTCGGTAGTAAATGCTAGTTCTTCACGCGATGCATTGTTTACTTAAGGATTTTAGGGCTGAATATAATGAAAAAGTATGTGACATTGAAGAGTCTATAATAAGGAAGAAAATTTAGTCTATCGCCTGTTGTAGCTTCTATTTGCTATATTTCAGAACGAATTGATTCATAATTTTCAAACTGATGAAGTCTGTGAGGGAAAATGATTCTAGAACAAAAACCAATAGATTCTAGGATACTATGTGGAAGTTATCAAAACCATAAGCCATCAAGTTGTAGTAACTTACTGAATTATTAAGTAGACTTTCATGAAGGGCTCCAGTCGAACCTGATTGAAGCTTAATTCGGTAATTCGCACAATCCCACTAACTTCCGTAATCTCTAATCAAGAGAGAATTCTAAACTACTCTCACCTAAGTTTAATTGCCATTTCATCAAAATGATTTCAAATCAATTGGGAATATCTTCGTTATCCCTCAGGACTTTCTCCAAAAACTACTTTAAAATATTGCAAATAAATCTCGTCATATTGTGTACAAATTGTAATTTGCCCAAAGCAAAGAGACTTCTTCAATGAGGAGTCACATGATACTCTTTGCTATTGAAATTTTCATGTTTGGGGATGCCGCGGGTTGGCGGTTAATCGCTACACTTTTAAATTAACATGCTGAAACACCATCTTCATGTTCATCATACAATGATGAAACTGTCATTTCAATCAAAATATAATTTGATACTCACAAGTATTTATTTAGTAATTTATTATTTATTTAATTGTATATATATATATATATATATATATATATATATATATATATATATATATATATATATATATATATATATATATATATATATATATATATATATATATATATATATACTCATGCTCTGGCTCGTTACATTGCCACAGAAATACAACGTGAAGTAGGAAGAGCGAAGTCATATGTGAATAACTCATCGAACTTCATCGAGAGAACAAACGAATTACAGCTAGACCCTACCGATATACCATAGTCGCATAGTCACCTGACGTAGCAAATTTATCTATGAAAAATTTTGAAGAGAAAGCTTTAGAATCCCCCTAATTGAAACCAAAGATCAGGCAATGATATGTGGACGACATATTCATTTTCTGGCCTCATGAAGAATAAGCTCTCAAAGAATACGTGACCTACCTTAACACCCAAATATAAAATTCACGAACGAGATGGAAATCAACAACTTCCTTACTTGGATTTACTAATTGTAAAAACCAACACTGGACCTCCACAGTTCTCAATATACGGAAAAGCCGCTAACATAACAGATACCCATATGCTAGATCTCACCATTATCCAAGTTATATCAATTCAGTAATTCTTGCCTTGTGTTCTCATCTGTTAGCTTAACAGAGAGTTGTATCAGTGAACTAGACACTAACAGATGAGAACACAACGCAAGAAGAAATTAACTCCTTAACAAATATTTAAAAAAATAATGTATAGATAATGAAAACAATTAATTCGACAATAGCAAAAGCAAATCCAAGGGAAAGTATTGAATCAACAACTCAAGAAACTATCAAAAAAAAAAGTTACCTTGCAGTACTTTAAAAGGATGACCGATAAAATTGGAGCGATTTCCATACAGAACAACATGAAATTTCATATGAATATCGTTCGAATAGTTGAAAGTAATCTCAACTAGACTTTTCAAATGAGATCTAGTTCCAGCATACAATTTAATATCATCTAAATAAGTGTAGTGCCTTAATTTGAATTCAGTTGATAGACTCGTTATTTTGGAGCCAAAACTAGTAGCATTTAATTCAAAAGATAATGGATTAAGGCAAAGAAAAAACCAAAGAGCACTTAAAGAATCACCTTGAAAAATGCCTCTTTTTATTGAAATTACTTCGGATGTTAATGATTGTTTTGAAATATTTAAATGAAGATTGGTTCTCCAATTTTTCATCACAAATTCAAGACAAATTCGAAGTGTCTTATCAATTTCATAAATTTCTAAAATTTCCTGAAGCCATGAACGAGGACAACTATCAAAAGCCTTTTAGTAATCAATGAAGGCTGTATGAATATTTTTCTTCTTAGTTTGAGCTTGATTCAAAGCAACATAATCAATTACAAGTTGCTCTTTACTACCAATATTTTTTTTTCCACTCCCCTCTTGTTGTTCGGGAAGAATATTATAATTCTCCAAATGTGCATAAATTTTTTGTGTAATACATGCAGTTAGAATTTTATATATTGTTTGAAGGCAAGTAATTGGTCTATATTAAGATGAACCAATAGTATTAGCACTTTTCGGTTTAAAATAAGTAATTTGTTGTGTGAAAAATAAAGGAGGAGACATTTGTCCCCAAAATACAACAGTATTTCGGTGAATGTTCATTCGAAATCGACAGATTTTGCAATCACTGAAAATAACCCTTCTTTTGACGAACCAGCCTGTATCTTTTTCCGAATATATCAAAACTTGAAAATCATTACAAATTTGAGTTGAAAATAAAAAGGGCTTTCCAATGAGATATCACTCGACCCATCGTCCCTATTCAAAAAATTGAGTTTTGTGTTTTGATGTAAAATAAAATTAAAGTGTGTTAAAAGAAGTCCTCTTCAAACAAAAGTTTATATGTTTCTGCTTTTCGTCCAGAAACGAGTAGTTTGACACTTATTGAGTATTTTCGTTTCAATTGCCCTACCCGATGTATATATATATATATATATATATATATATATATATATATATATATATATATATATATATATATATATATATAATTGCAATTGAATGAAAAATACTCAATAAGTGTCAAACTTCTTGAGTTGTTGATTCAATACAATAGCTTTTGCTATTGTCGAATTAATTGTTTTCATTATCTATACATTATTTTTTAAATATTTGTTAAGGAGTTAATTTCTTCTTGCGTTGTGTTCTCATCTGTTAGTGTCTAGTTCACTGATACAACTCTTTGTTAAGCTAACAGATGAGAACACAAGGCAAGAATTACTGAATTGATATAACTTGGATAATGGTGAGATCTAGCATATGGGTATCTGTTATGTTAGCGGCTTTTCCGTATATTGAGAACTGTGGAGGTCCAGTGTTGGTTTTTACAATTAGTAAATCCAAGTAAGGAAGTTGTTGATTTCCATCTCGTTCGTGAATTTTATATTTGGGTGTTAAGGTAGGTCACGTATTCTTTGAGAGCTTATTCTTCATGAGGCCAGAAAATAAATATGTCGTCCACATATCATTGCCTGATCTTTGGTTTCAATTAGGGGTATTCTAAAGCTTTCTCTTCAAAATTTTTCATAGATAAATTGGCTACGTCAGGTGACTATGCGACTATGGTATATCGGTAGGGTCTAGCTGTAATTTGTTTGTTCTCTCGATGAAGTTCGATGAGTTATTCACATATGACTTCGCTCTTCCTACTTCACGTTGTATTTCTGTGGCAATGTAACGAGCCAGAGCATGAGTCGGTGAATTAACTGCACTTACTATAGGTCGAAGGGGGTCGTCAGCTCCGTGAATTTTTCGTTATTCTGAATATATAAAAAACGTTATCAAATAGAACAGGAGTTTGAAAGTGATATCCAAGTTAAGTTTCGAGAAAACTTCAAGTTCATACACGCTTCTGTTAGGTCGGGCCTTGAATATCAATCGGCAGAAGCATCAACCAATTAAAGAATTCTTGAGTATATCATGCAAAAGTCTCTTTACGATATTTAAAAGAAACTAATGTATCTTGCAATGAAAAACATTCGAATTGTTTGTATTTTTATGTAAATTTGAACGATAAAATGTATATTGACATTTCAAAAATTTTCGAAAGGCGCAATGCATGATTCCTTATTAGACGGAAGTTTTCTAGATTAATATCAAGATCTTGTTTTAAAAATATTGTTTAATCATTGGTCGATTAAAACGCAGGACCTCATTTTTGACGTCCTAGTATCAAGAACTTGACAGCTAAGGATTATTTTAATTGGGTATATATTCTTTCAAAAAGGTACCGGGAATTAATCAATGAAACACAAAATATTCATTTTATTCCTAAGTTATTGTATTGCCTACAAAGTAGGTTAATACCGAAATGATACATTCACGCCAACGAATAGTCCATTCATCAAAACATTTTTTAAGGACTCTTTCCGTCGCGAATTATCCTCTTTATCTTCTATCTATTCAAAACGGTACCTCGTAATAGTAATTTGAGTTTTGAAGAAAAAGCCGGAGACGTATCAGATGAATACGATGGTTGTTCGACTTTATTTGTTCAGTTTGTGGTCAGACCTTCTGGCAGAAATTTCATGTGCACATTACCACGATAATCCAAGAAAACAATCAACATTCCCTTGACTTTTGTTCGACTTTGACGTGGTTTTTTCGTTTTCGATTCAATTGAAGAGCCCCATTCCGGAGTTTGTTGACTGATTTACATGTCAAACTCATAAACCCATGTCTCATCACCATTTACAAAATGTTTTATGAATGTGTGGTTTGCATTGACTCGTTTTAGCATATCTTCAGCGAACTTTATTGTATTCATTACAACTACATGCGAATTCAATTTCTGAAGAAAATTCAGGTCAACTAATACTAGTCGAGCGGCAACGCGTTTCATGCCCACACAATCATTTAAAATGGTACGAATTGACTCGTGCTTATAGGTCTCAAAATTAAATGACAATTTTCAATTACTATTCCGTTCACTTTATCGATGCTAACTTCAGTGGAAGCTCCTGATAGACAACCAGAGCAAGGCAAATCTTCCACCACATCTCGGTCACTGTTGAATGCTCTAATGAACGTGTTCTTGATAAAGTCGATTCACTGTTAGTCTTCTGTTACATTTTCAGCGATTCAGCACACGAAATTCTTCTTGTAATACAAAATTTGAGACGAATTCTTTGTTCGATATTTTTATTCGTTATAAAAATCGCAAAACGCTCATGTGAGAACTGACAAAATCGAGCACTGTGAACCACTTAATCGACAGATTGCGTTCAACGTCCGTGAGAATATAGAAAACAGTTGTGACAACCTTAACAAAAACAAAAATTTGACATTCGTTTTAAGATTTCATAAATATCAATTTCCGATACTTTTTTGACAGAATGTATATCGAGATCATCATTTTGGTTAAGTGTTCAATTTTGAAATAGGTGGAGTTTATCGAAATTCATTTAGATATCGAATTAGTTTATTGTGTCTTCTAAGAATGAACATGCTTTCTATGCTAATAGCTACATGATTTATTGATTCTCAATTCATTCATTTCGACTCATCTCATGCCTACTAATTTTAAGAACAAATGTTGAATCACTTTTTGTGATTATGAACTCATCACATTAATTCATATTATTTCTCGGAAACATCATAAAAGATTGAATTACCTTTGAATGGTGAATTGAATACGCTTACAATTATCAAAATCATTTTAGCAACCAAATAGTAAAAAAAAATTCCAGATTAGTTGGTACGGCTTGTATCTTTCCTTAATTGGATATTAGTAGGAGTAGAAGTCTTCCTTCGTATACCTCAATTTTCACCGCAGAATGTATCGCTAACCTAGATGCTTGTGAAATTGCAACACAGAATAAATCAATGAGCTTTTTCGTTTTCACTGATTCCCTGTATGTGAGTTGGAAAGTCTGCAAGTCGATTCAATTCTAATGTTAATTGCTGCATTTTCAAATTTAAAGAAAAACTCTTTGAGCATTCTAAAAACAATGTTTTCAAAACAACAATAGAGTTCGTATGGATTCCATCACACAGGGGGATAAGTAAAACGAGAAGGTGGATCAACTTGTAAAAAAAGCTACTGAACTACCCAGCAACGACATAAAATACCCCATTCCCTATCAAGCTCTGAGAGAAAGTTTTAGGCATACTGAATATGTAGAAACATCCAATTCAATAATTGAATTGAGGACGAGGAATAAAGGAAAATTTTATTTCAAAAATTTTTTGAAGTTGAAAAAATCAATGGTTTTTTAGTAAGAACCTAGAAAGGAGTTTAATTGTCGTGATAAACCGATGCCGTTCGGGACACTTTAATTTGAATAAATCTTTATTTTCGAAAAATGTCATAGACAGTCACATGTGTAATTGTGGACACGAGTTTCAAACTCTGAATCATAAAGTGTTCCAATGTTCGCTTCACGATAATGGAAGGAACAAAGTTATCAGAAAATTGTTAGACATAGGGCTGTTTTCACCTTTCGACATCAAGTGTTTATTGTTTGAACCTAATATCGTAGGTATGAGAATTGTCTTTAATTTCTTAGATAAGTTTGATATACAGTTGCGAACACATGTATTTTTGAAATTGTCACTCTTACCATAGAAAAAAATGTAATTTATTGCTTTACTTTCTAAAGTTAAGCTTAATAACCCTTGAAGGGTTCTAAAGCTTTAATAAAACAAAAGTATTAAATAAATATAATGAAAATAAAATTTGACTTCTTTCTTGTGTTCACATATTAGCTGTAATCTTGATTCAGGTAGGAAGTCACTGAAATTGGCGTTTTCATACTGGAGAGGTTAAAATGTTGTTCCTGAATTAGTCGGTAGATTGTGAATAAACTGAAAACGATGAATAAAATAGTATTTTACTAATGAAATGGTCTTATATTATATTTTTATTCTTATTCTAGCATTCAATTAAACATCCTCTTATCAGAATATTTTCGGTGATCAAAATAATATGTACCGAAATATGAAACTTAGTAACTTGAAGGTGGCCAATTATTTCAGATGGAAACGCTTAATCAAAAAACTTTTTCCGTTAGCAGTTCTAAAATTCTGTTCTTTCCACATCGATGTTGCAACGCTCTGTTAGGAACTCCAAAGTATTAATGGCCTTAATGAAATATTTGTTGAAACAATTCACGTTGTTTACTTTGTTCATTCGTCCACTTTATTTTAATTCTTCAATGTTATTTATTTTAACGAAAGAGGTTCGCCAGCTGAAATACGGATGATATTAGCTTTTTAAGTGCTTCATCCATAGAAGTAATTTATGGATGTAAGTATAATAATTGGACCTTTTCCTAAGCTGTATACAAATGATACAATCATAAGGAAGATGTATGGTGGCAAGAGCTTCTTCAATAAGTGTTAAATCAATTTAGGTAAATATAATGAAAATAAAATTTGACTTCTTTCTTGTGTTCACATATTAGCTGTGATCTTGATTCAGGTAGGAAGTCACTGAAATTAGCGTTTTCATACTGGAGAGGTTAAAATGTTGTTCCTGAATTAGTCGGTAGATTGTGAATAAACTGAAAACGATGAATAAAATAGTATTTCACTAATGAAATGGTCTAATATTATATTTTTATTCTTATTCTAGCATTCAATTAAACATCCTCTTATCAGAAAATTTTCGGTGATCAAAATAATATGTACCGAAATATGAAACTTAGTAACTTGAAGGTGGCCAATTATTTCAGAGGGAAACGCTTAATCAAAAAACTTTTTCCGTTAGCAGTTCTAAAATTCGGTTCTTTCCACATCGATGTTGCAACGCTCTGTTAGGAACTCCAAAGTATTAATGGCCTTAATGAAATATTTGTTGAAACAATTCACGTTGTTTACTTTGTTCATTCGTCCACTTTATTTTAATTCTTCAATGTTATTTATTTTAACGAAAGAGGTTCGCCAGCTGAAATACGGATGATATTAGCTTTTTAAGTGCTTCATCCATAGAAGTAATTTATGGATGTAAGTATAATAATTGGACCTTTTCCTAAGCTGTATACAAATGATACAATCATAAGGAAGATATGATGGCAAGAGCTTCTTCAATAAGTGTTAAATCAATTTAGGTATATTTGGTAAGTAATTTCATATATTGCAGTAGTCCTCATGGTGAAATTTCTTGCAGTTTTCTTCACTGAACATGAAACACCCCCTCTTCAAAAGTTTAGATAAATATTCAGGGTTCGATTGTTGTGTTGGGCAGCTATGTGAAACATTCCAGAAACAAAACAAAATTCTCGGTTTCCATTTTCGAGAAAATCTAATTGGTGAAAACAGTTATTTTTTGTTATTCTAGAATTTTAGATTTTCCGTCCTTCGAAAAAATAGCCATATCTCGGGTAGTAATTGACTTACGTAGAAAATATTTTTACATTTTAATGGCTCTTTTCTGAATAGAATCCATGGATGCATTCGGAAAAAGCTTTCAAGCTATAAGGTAAACTGTCTTTTTCAAAACAAACCATACACAAAATTGGTCGCGTTGAGAAGACTTTTCGAAACTTTTTCTTTCCTTTTTGAAATTATATAATATGATAATAATATTCTTAAGGCGTATTTTTCAAAAAACTGAAATGTCATTTCCTACCGAATCTCGTTATGATATGAGAAATGGGAATCGTGGTATCCGCCAAGCATTCTATATGGAACTATTGGAACATCTATAAACATTGAGAGATCACAGAGTGATTAGAATGAACGCCAAATAGGCGAAGATAAAAACCATTCAGAACGTTTTCGGTTCTTTAGTTAAATTATGTTGTTTCCGGAAAGGAATTCCGTAGTATTAGAACGACAAAAAGATAATATATAGAATAATTTATTATTGAATTGAAAGTGGAGGCAATGGTTGAGCTGCTGGTTATCACTATATCGAAAGAGATGTGCTCATGATTCTTGCGAGAACCGGGGAATAGTGAAAACCAATTTCAACAACATTCACTACTTATTAGGAAAAACTATACTCTCACGTTTTGAAGAAATTTCGTTCTCGAAATATTTTATAACGTTGAAAACTGTAAACACAATGTCGAAAGTAACTTTCTCATTACAGCTGTTAACCAATAAAAATCTTATTGCATAAGAAATCAAAAATAAGTGGCTTTTCTGTGTTGAATTATTAAATGGTGATAGGAGATTGATGAAAATGTAATGTTAGTTTCAAAGTTATCAATATTTTTAGACGAATTTTCTGATTCATTTTCTATGCTTTTCATGAATGGGACTAGGTTTTCATCTGAAATTTCAGAATTTAAATGTTCTTCTTGTTGAATGTTGTTTTTAATTGATTTTAATTCTGATTCAGATATAAAGTTTCTATTTTCAATATACCGTCTTTGATTCTTTGTTCTGAAATACAGCAATTGGGAATTTTTCTTTGAACATATTATATAGTTTAGACATGTACCCTTTTTATTTGTTCCATTATTTGTTATGCTGTAATAACAAAACATAATGAATTTATTCATTTCATGAGTCCATTTCATGCGTTTTATTTTTTATTAGATTTGTGAAGATCTGAATTAGGTGATGAAGATATGATAAGATTATATATATATATATATATATATATATATATATATATATATATATATATATATATATATATATATATATATATATATATATATATATATATATATATATATATATATATAGATATGATAAATATGAATGAGCAAAGCATGAAAGATTTTCACGAAATAATAATATATTATCAGGATTTCCTTAGAGAATTTTTCGTGATAAATTGAAATGTAGTGATCTGGAAATACATCATTTCCCAAATGTGATGGTTTCGTAATTTGATTTTCTACCCCCACGAATTTATCCATCATTGTGTTTACTTCAGCTGCCATAGATTCAATACGTCATTCGCAAAGTATTGGAAAATTCTGCCTGTCGAAATTCGATTCTCTTCTGGGGTTTGATTCAGGTTCAAGATGTAGTGAAGCGAATTAGCAATATTGGATTCGATTTATTTCGCAATTTCTGCGTCATGCTCTCTACAATGATTGGTTTCAATTTAACTATTTATGCTAGTCACTGTATATCAAAAAAATTCGGGGTGTTTGAAGGTTTTGGTAATAATCAGTTATCGTCGAAAATATGAAATGTTACTAAAATGCCATGTCATAGTGCCAATCGGAGTAAATTCATCTTGATTTCTAAGTATTTCAAATAGCGGAAATTCGTTTGGCGATAACTTGTAAACTATGAAGAATAATTTGCACTATTATAATTATAAAGATGAAATACGTGTTTGGTTGTTACCTTTTATATCAAAAACCAGTAAACTGATTTTCGAAATTTCTACAGCGGTGCTAAATTTGATTACGGCAGGTAGCGACCATAAAAGTATTTGTCTAATTGCAACCAATGTAGATTTCTCCCGAGCCTTTCAGGTAAGTAAACCTACATAATTATCTTCTTGAGAGAGTAATAATGCATGTCGAATGAACATCAACGAGTATTTGGTTAAAGAGGTTTCGAGGAATATGAGTTTTTGAAACTTAATAATCCCTTGTACAGTTTTTATTATTGAAAAGAATGCAATGGATATTGTATTATGGTCCAATTAGAATAATTTCTGTATTTATGCCCTGCTTCAATAGTGTTTCAAATAATTATAAAATCGGTTATTTCTCCTATTTTTCAATTGAAGCATTCACATCAGCATTCTTGCGACGTATGAGAGAAAAAGAATAATGATTGTTAAAATTTTGTTAACTGAATCTTGAAAAAAATTAGTGAACAACGATGGATCAGCGTGGATGAAATATCTAAGTCATTTATTCTTATATTGGCAAATGCCAATACAACAGTGGTCAGACATATATCAGAACATAGCCATGACTCAAAATTACATCACTGTACCGAAAAATTGTTCAGTATGCAAGGAAAAAGCTGTTAAGGATTAATCTGGAAAGACAGCCAAGGTAATTTGACGAACTTTTCGAAATGACATGCCACCGTAACCAACAACAATAAAGGGAATCTTTCCTGCGCTATACAAAATAGACAATCGAGCGAGCAGAAGTGAGGAGTTTTTAAGCATAGCTGGTGGAGAGGAAAATATTATAGTTTCAGTATTATATGGTATTATAAATAAAATGGCAGACACATAAAATAATGCATTTTTCTTGATATAAAGAAAATCAAAACGAAAACATGCAGATGACTGTTTATGAAGTGGATGTAGATTTTAAAATTGGCATTCACAAGATAATTGAAGGTAGATGTGAATTATTCACCCCTACTTAACTTGTTTAATTAGTTTTTATTACATTTCATACTAACTGTACTATGGCTCGGTGTGGATTTTCCTGTTATTCATCCAACTTGTTCTACGATTTGTTTATAATACCATACTCTTCATTCTGTTTGTCATTCTTGATAAAGCTGCTGTGTCAGCGAAACGTCGTCGAATTTTTTCAAATAAAGTGTAGATTAAAGTTAAACCTTGTGTATTTTATCTCATTTATAATTGAAGGAGTTAAGAAATTTTCAAAACTTCTGTTTGTCCGAAAATTATAAAAACAGAATGAGTAAAATTGGATCATGGTTACCAATGACTCTTGGGCATTCACATTTGAATCCACATAAAGTGGTAAATTGTTTTGTTTTTGATTTGCTGCCAATATACATTGACAATAAAAGACTTCAAAAATACGCTGATCAGTTAACTGACAATTATATAAATGAAAATTTATAGGTTAGGGAACAATAAATTGAACCACAAATACTTGTGAATCATTCAATAGATGAAAGAATGCCATAGAGAAAAAAACTAACATTTCCCCTTTCACAAAATGAACTTCAAATTTCTTATCACAATGTTGGTGGTATTATTACTAGATTGAGTAATTTGGGAAAGTATGCGTCAGCTTCCACTTGTGATATTATAATTCCTGTGGAATCTTGGCTGAATGACAATCACTTGGATGCTCAGTTGAATATTCTTGGGTATGATCTATTTCTATGTGATCGAATCCTTGCAGCAGTGGAAAGAAGAGTGGAGGTAGTGTTCTTATGCTATATAAACACCTTAATTGTTCATTGGTCCCTAAATCAGTCCCCCACGTGGAGCCTCTTTTTGTTGCAGTTGGTTCGGTAGATGAGAAAGTTATTTTTGGGGGAGTTCACATACCTCCAAATTCTCCAGAACTCAATTATCAGAGACACTATGTAGTGTGCACTTGATGAATTGAATTTACAACAGCCTCATCGTTTTGTGATTTGTGGTGATTATAACGTGACTGATTTTAGGTAAGGTAAATGACCAATTTGCCTTGTGTACGCCTTGAAGTCACCTGCTGCAAAGCTGCTGATGATCTATTGTTTTGTAATTCGACACATCATGTAGCTTTCTCTATTTCATTAAAAATATCATTGGTAGTAGTCGATGACGACTGTACTTCTCGAATTGCCGAGTATGACTTTGGTAGGGCAAATCACGACGTTCTTAATAATTTACTGGGGGTTTTGTAGTATTTCGGAGGATGTTGACCACATTGTTGCCAGATATTATAATACCCTTTTTTGCGGGTTTGAAATGTTGAAATGTAAATTCCGAGAAAAATCATTAGAAGTTTCAACTACCGTATGTGGTTCAACAAAGCACCCATTTCTATAATACATAAAAGAAAAATACAATAAGAAATTCAAAATTACTGGTGAACCTCAGGACTACTTGGCATTTAGGTGTTTGAGGTAACAATCTGAGTCAAATCCTCAGTAGTTTTGGACCTACATCGATCTCAAAAAGTGAGACAGCTTCCACATACCATGCATTTTTAGAACAAACATTGCTCGAAGGGTGAATAAATAGCTGATTTGTTTGGTGAATTTTTTTCTGAAGTTTATGTTAAGGAACATATTGCTCCTAACAACTCAAGTATTTCCGAAGGTTGGACATTACTCGGCTTAGCTTTAGTCAAATTGAAGTCGTTGAGATTATATAATTATAGGGATATATGCATTCATTCAGTAATTGCCAAATTACTAGATAATCTACCTTGTAATTATTTCCTATGGAAGCGTATGTCAATTGTTATTGATGAAGAACATGGTTTTCAGAAGAACAGGTCTAGTGTTACTAATCTTCTTCTCTATATCAACGACATGACGGCTTCCATGAATGGTAGAGTTCGGATTGATGCAATTTACACCGAAGGTTAACCATAATCTGTTACTTGATAAACTTTTTAAAGTGGGGATGAGAGGAGCAATACATAAATGGCTTTGCTACTCTTTGAGAAATAGAATGCAAGCTGTGAGGTGTATTGGTTTTATCTCTAGTTCAATTCCTGTCTATTCCGGGATTCCCCAGGGGTCCCATTTGGAACCCTTGTGGTTTCTTATTTTTGTCAATGATATAGACTCTGTAATTCAAAATAGTTAATATCTTATGTTTGCGGACGACTTGAAGCTGTATCGTTGCTTTTCATCATTCGATTACTCATATTTGCTACAGGAGGATCTTGCTCGAGTTGAGGATTGGTGTTACACCAATAGAATGTTTTTGAATCCTCATGAATGTGTAGTTATTACTTCTTTCAGGCTCAATTTAGGCACTCACTACGACTACTTCTTGAATAACTACAAATTAAAGCAAGTTCCAGAAATAATGGACGTCGATATGTTATTGGATTCGAAATTGATATTTAATGCTCATACACGCCTGGCTTAGTTATCAAGAACTGTCGGGAGTTCTCTGTGGCATCCGTGAAGGTATCATGTTGCTCTTTAGTAAGGAGCATATTAAAGTACGGTGCTGTTGTCTGGTCTCCAAGGGGATTTATTGCTGGCAACATCCTAGAGAGAGTGCAGAATAGGTTTCTGCGATTTATAGCTTACAAGCAGGGAATTTCTCTAGCTAATACTAACTATGCCATCCTCAGGGGAAGCATAAACATTCACTCTCTCTCTCATTTAGAAGATCTATATTGGTTCTTCTTCTTTTGCAGAAAATATTGACTGGGTCCTCTTCCTCTCCTGAACAATTAGAACATTTGTGATTTAGAATTCCAATGCGGAAAACTCAATTTCAGGGTCTATTTTTCCCTCGTAATCCATAAACTTACTATAGGCATAATTTTCTTCATGAGATGTAGGTTGTAAAACAAATTGTCGTCCATTCTAAATATTTTTGGAACATTTGGTGTCATATGTTTAAAGTTCTCAGATAATTTGTATCTTTCTCAAAATATTATTTCTCAGTACGGTGCAAATTTGTTGCTTTTTAGTTTTCGCTAATATTAGATTAATTTGAGATGAATTTTTCTTTGCTTAATCAAAATTATGAATTAATTTTGTAAATGATTATCCTGTCTACCATTAATATTACCATGCTGGCAAATAGGATATAAATAAATAAAAAAATAGTTACATCAAAATTAAAAGTGTTCATTTGCGAAATAATATTCATGATAAAATTTAAAGAATCGCCAAACATTTATTCAATGAATGATTGATATTTACAATAAAAATCAATTTGTCGTTTTCATTCAATTGAATATGTATTATTCCACTGTGGTCATAATTAATATATGAACTGTGATTTTGATATTGTGTCCTATTTGAAATTGCGCATTTCAAGCGATTTAACGACCTAACGATAGTCGGGACCAAACTTACCTACGAAATTTTTATCTTTTTATCCAAAGAGCAATTTCCGATATTTTTCGAGATTTAAATATAGCTTAAAACCTCTACCCCAAAAAAAACCGAACTGTTTTAAAAAACAGTACTAACAGTATCATCTGTTGTAATATTGTACTCGTCGATAGCTTGGTGCTTCATTGATAGCTGTTAAAAATTTCAAAAAATTTTTATTTAAGCAACTCGAGTTATTGCATCATGTTTGTCAGTGTGTTTGGTGCATCGGTCGGAAAATAAGTTTCAAACTATAAACAGCAATTGAGTTTTGTGTTAACCTTGGTTAATATTTTACCGAAAGCACTAAACGCTACAAAGTGCATGTGGTAATGATTGTCTATCCTGTACTCAAGAGTACGAGTGGTTCGAGCTATTGAAATCGGGTAGAAAGACCCTGAATGATGACGAAAGATCAGGCCGCCCTAAGACTGGATTATAGGAACGAAATATCGAAGAAGAAAAGCGTGAATTAATAAAAAATAATGAAAAATCATCGGTGAAATTTATTGTGATGGCATAAGCAATTCTTCAAATAACTCCATACAGCCGTTTGACCAAAATGTTGAGACCTACGAAGGTTAACTCGAGGTTTGTACTACTAAAATTGTTTGGAAAGACCCAAACTTTTTGAAAACGATCGTGACTGGTGAGGAGACGTAGTGTTTTCAGGGTGAGCCCAAAACCAGGCACATTGCTGAAACAACAGCGTTGGATGCAGTTAAACCCATAAAAAGTCGCTTGGAGAAGTCAAAAGTGAAGCTTATGCTGATTTGTTTAAACGTGGCCCGACTGTAACACGAGACTTTTATATGGGTTTCCTGAAGTAATTGCGTGCAAGAATTAGTCGTTTTCGGCCTGAAGATCGGGAAAATGGAAGTTGGTCTCTTTTGCACAATAATAGCCAATCACATCTTTGTAATTTAATTTTTGATCAACCATCACATTAGTGTCTTGCAACATTCATCTGATCTGATTCTCTTTGCTGCAGTTAACAATGAAAGTAAATCGATTGAGGCGATTGAAAGTGCGGTGCCTGACGCGTTGAAGGCTATAGAGAAGTCGTTCCATAACCTGTTGGTGCGTGCAAATTCGTGTATCGATTCAGAACGTGAATACATATTTTAATGAGAAAAATCTGTATCAAACTCAATACTGGTTGCTTTTTTCTCAAAAAGTTCAGTTACTTTCCGAATGTATGGCACTAACATATAATGTGAGTATCTGTAGGTGTAATAAATTGCAATTACGATTGTTAAAAACGCTCCATAAAATACAGATTTCGTCATCACCAGCTAAGAGCAGACTGTACATCGTCGGCGAGATAGAGGGGAATTCACGGCTCTAATTGATTTTTCACGTGAATATCAGGAAGATTGATCGTATGTTGAATAGTCTGCCATTCTTTTATCGTAGACTCGAGAAAGTGTAATCGCGTGTTCCAGTAACAGTATCTAATTTGGAAACTAAGCTGGTTTTAGTATGTTCACAGGATTTTCGAAAATCAAGATTTCTAGCTTCGTCTTCGACTTAATGTGACATGGACATTCGTTTATTTATGGTAGAGGTCGATGAAGCGAACTGCAAACACAAAACTGGAATTCTTATATACGACACAAGTTTCCAATTAATTTACAAGGAATCGAAAGAATATACTGAACCAATCAGTCAGGATTAACAGAGAGCTTTACAATCCCATTAATTAGGCTTCGAAAACAATTAAAAATCAACTAACTGAAATAAAACAAATAGGTCCTCTCCAAAGTTCAAAGGGTCGCAAATAAAAACTTGGCAAGACCACAGTGCTCAATTTATTTTGTGTACCTGACGATGAAATTGTCAGATCATATAAGAAGAAAATCAATAAGTTTCAGTGATGTAAGTTTGATTTCGAAATTTTATTATGTAGAAACTAGTAATTTTATTTATTATTATTGTTAGTAATTGGAAAAACCTTAAGTATAGAGAATGTTATCATTTTTGTTTATTGGAAAATTTCATTCGAATTTTGAGGTTTGTGGAGATAATAGAAATTGTCAATCTGATTGGATATTATTGTTGAACATTATAATAAATTTTTATATATATATATATATATATATATATATATATATATATATATATATATATATATATATATATATATATATATATATATATATATATATATATATATATAATCCGGCTGGAAGAGTGCTCTCTTCCTCTGTTTCGAGATAAACCTCCCGAGACAAGACGAATTATTCAAAAATCTGTAGATCAATGAATAATCCCTCCTAACAAGAGATCGTTCCCAAATCTGCCTGCCATGCACGCATCCCCCAATCGCCACAATAGTGCAACTAGGCAGGATGCCGAGAAGCGAAGCGGAAGACTGCAGTTTCGCCCTTATTAGGAGCTCATCAGTGTCGCATATCGCTTCTCAGTATCCTACCAAGCTACATCGGGGTACCCTATCAATTCCAGAAAGGACGCACCTCGTACATATGCATGAGAGTCGCCCTCTATGGACCAACACGGCGAACCCGCTACCGGACTTCGAGAAAGATACGAACAATAACGAACAGATTTGGAAACGTTAAAAAGTCCAAATATTTGGGAGATATCTTTCGCCGTTCCGTGAATCACATCAACGGTAGAAAACGAGCGAAATAATCCCAAGAGCACTATTCCAGCGGAATCATTTCGCTCGTTTTCTACCGTTGGGGTGATTCACGGTACGGCGAAAGATGTCTCCCAAATGTTTGGAATTTTAACGTTTCCACATCTGTTTGTTATTGTTCGTATCGTTCTCGATGTCCGGTAGCGGGTTCGCCGTGTGAGGGCGACTCTCATACGTATGTACGAGGTGCGTCCTTTCTGAATATATATATATATATATATATATATATATATATATATATATATATATATATATATATATATATATATATATATATATATATATATATATATATATATGTCATATAATATTATTGAAGATTATTAGTTACCATTACACTTTAGAGTTCTTTCATTTCAACAATTCATTTTACTAAACTCTAAAATCTGTCAGATTATGAAATACACTCATTCAACATATCAGAAAAACTACTCAAATGGGGCAGGAAGCAAAACGAAATGATAAGAAAAGCAAAACTTTATACACTTGTGTGAGTCGTTCCTTTTTATTTATTAGATTGCTCTCCTCTGAATTCAATCCATCAAACTAATGCAGATTTGATATGCGGGCGATTCCCCTTCGTGCTAGCACTTTAATTTGAAATGCTTGCATCGATACAGTGAATATACCTATTATAATATACAGGGCGCAAATGAGTAAGTGCAGGCCATTCTTCAAGCCTTTTTGTGCAAAAAGTTCCCATGAACATAGCTCCGCAAAATCTTGGTTACCGAAATACAGGGTGTTGTAATCTTCTTATTTTTCGGTTTTTTATTATGACTACTACAGTTTTTCATATACTTAGTTCAAATTAGGCACAAAGGTGCCTTTTTGAAACCAACATTATGAAACCACAGAAACAATTATGAAAATCTACAGGGTGGTGCTTTTCGAGAAGTCACGTGTCCTTTTTACCCCTACAACTTTTTCTCAGTACGTTCTGGGCAATTAGAAATACTTTTTTATAAGTCGCGTTGTTTCCGTATCTGACACAGTTTTTGAGTAAAAATATAATCGGTTTTTGTGTATGATATGTGTTGGATAAGAACATAATGTAATGGAAGCGATCACAGTAAGTGCTGAAAATGGCCTCCTTCAGCCATTACATATGAGTCTAGACGTCGACACATAGATCTTTGTTTCCGATTGAAGATTCCTGGAGTATTTTGAATGACTCTACAAGAAATGATAATGTGACGTTTCGAAAAATCATTTTTCCATCTTCGGGGTTCTCATTTCCACCTTTCAGTCGGTAATTTCAAGGATTGTTTTTCTTTGAACACCACTGGTTCTACAACCTACCATTCCTAATTGTGCAATTGAAGTGAACCAATAAACTCTTGATTGACTATAAAAAACCAATAGGTTTCTTGACTCTACCTTTCAATAAGATGGGATTCATGAAGACAATTCGAATGACATATGGAGATGAGAGCCCTGAAGATGGAAAAATAATTTTCCGAAACGTAGGCAATTTCAAGGATTGTTTTTCTCTAAACACCACCGGTTCCTCAACCTACCATTTCTGAATGAGCAATTGAAGTAAACCACTAAACTCTTCATTGAATGATAATGCGATCTCTTCTACGTGTTGTACATGAGTCCTGTGAACTATCAATTACAAATGTCCCCAAGTAGAAAAGTTTATTCGATTCAAATCAGGTGAACGAGCTGGCAAAATTACTGTTGTGGCTATCAATAATATCTCTTGAAAATTTTTCTTTATCCGTAAAAAAATATCCTCCAGAAATTAAGGTTGTTGCCTTATAATATCTAGTTTCCAAAGCAAAACGGTTAGGAAAATCACGAGGTAACAGTGCTCGGACTCTATATGCGTGACATGGATATAAGAGCTGTTTTTTCAAGATGACAAACACGGTCATATGATTAACATGTAGCTGTAAATCAATTATCTTGGTGCTGGTATCTGGTGGCTCGAGAATTGAATTAAGTGAAGCCTCTACTGATTATTGTGTTCTAATATCCCGGTAGCGGCCACAATCATGTTTTCTAGTTTTGAAGCTGCCTGTTTCTCGAAGTCGTTGATGAAGCTGTTCAAACAAGGTATAATGAGGAGCGATACGTTGAGGGTACATTTTAGCATATCTTCTGGCCGCTTCTAAGGAATAACCGTTAGTGGGGCCGTAGACGAAATGTATCTCGACCATTTCTGCGTTAAAATAAAGCTCCATCTCAATAAAAACTCGAAAGAGTTTTTTCAACTATAACTGCCTATCCGCGAAATATCAACGAAAGTGAATAAATAACAATTAATAAAATAATCAACATAATAGCCGTCTACTAGTGAAATAAATCACTGAACGATTATTAGGTTTTCATCGTACCACATAAAATTGATCATTTTTTCACACAAAACTGTGGCACATACGGAAGAAATACAATATATAAAGATTAAAAATTGATTGGAAATTTGTAAAAAAAAAATGCAAATTGCCAGGGCGTACTAAAAAAAGTTGTAATCTAACCAGACCTCTGAAAAAGTACTAGCCTGTAGATTTTCATACTAGTTTTTATGATCTGATTATGTAGATTTTAAAAAGGCACTTATTCATTTACATCCTGGATAAAAGTACTTTGGATGTGAATCTATTGTCATTCGCTTGAAAATGAAAATGATAGCAAATTATAAGGAAGGTAATAAAGACATTCGGAGAGAATCATAACTGGTAATGAAATTTTTCTTCTCGAATTTACAAAATGAATTTAAATCATCAAAAAACCGAAGTTTTTCACCATGGTGCAACACTAAATATTTAATATTTCAATTTTCCATGAAATGAAACTGAATTAAATAGCACTCTGACCGATGTCCTCAACACATTACTCGACTTGCCAGTTTTAGATATGGGGGATAAAAGGGAGAGACCCTAAGGTTTGATTCGTCTAGGAGAAATACAGCAAAGTATATTGAATTTAGTTGTTGATTTAAAAATATTCCTTTATGTTCAAATACTCAATGAATTAAAAAGCAGAAGCACTTAAAGAAATATATATTTCTATCAGTTTTGCCTTAACAGAGAGTTAAAATAGGGTCTAACCTTTTCATTCCGAAAAAAATATTCTTCTTCACTAGTCACTCTACATACATGTTATTGAAGGTGTTATAATAAAATTAAGAACAAAAGTCATAAATCAACACGACATCTTCTCCATTGAAATTACTACATGCTTCATGTGCTCATCCAGGACAAATCATGCATCCAATCTGACATTTTTTTTTGCTGAATGACCATAAAGTTCACTGAAAAGGATAAACAGTCCGTTAGAGTTTTATTGCTCATCCGATTAAGAATCAGTATCATGTTGAATAAGTTCACCGTTTTCTTGAAATAGAGTTGATTCTGTTTCGTCATTTACTGTGGTTTCTTGTTTTACAGGACTTATTGCTCAATTGTATCAGAAGGGGCATACAAGTGTTCTGGATTCCGGAAATATGTCCCTATTAAACAAAAATATTTCTGTATCTTATATTTTTCGAAGTTCAATTTGCATTACGGCTTCAAAACCAGCCCCCATAGTTTAGTATAAAATAGTAACATGTCGGCCTAGATGTTGACTAAGCCATCTTTTTTTTTGCTGTTCATAACATGCATACAAAGGTGCCATAAGTGCCCTCAAGGGGCTGAATTCAGTGTGTAACAGTGTAGACATATGATTATATTCAGTACATCTGAATAGATTGTTATCTTTAGCGATAAAGATGGTCTACTATATATTCTTTGAAATTTTTGGACGGATTTTTTCATGATGTTGCATCGAAAAATACATACAAACCTAAATTTTCACCTTCATACCATCAACCCCAACTTTTTATAGCGATATCAGTAATTTAATAATATTCAACGCCGGATAATCGATTAATAATCACTTCATCAGTTGTCTCCGCTCAGTCTGCTTTTTACCCAGTAGACACCATGGAGAAGGATGAGATCACTCTCTCATAATAAGCCTATTTCAACTTATTACTGTTTTCGGCGAATGTTATTGTTTGTGCATTGATCGTCATAGTGACGTTTACAATTATCAGTTTATTATGGATGTTGTCAATTTGAATCTGTCCCACTCATATACGTCATCCTCACAATTTTACAACAAGTTAGTAATTCTCTTATAATAAAATAATGAATAGAAATAAGTTATGTTGATGAACAATTTCAGCTGGAAAATATACATAATTAAGGCACTTCACTGTAGACGGAATAATTCATTCCGTATGTTGCAACGACAGAAGACAGAATCAGTATTTGATGTTTCAAAAACTTTGTTCGCCAGAACGTCATATAAAATACTGCATATGGAAATGAGATGATTTTTTTCTATTTCAGTTCAATAAACTAAGCCATGTAGATGTGAACTGAAAGTGATATGCCTATACCAACTATCCTGGAATTATTATTTGTATAGAAGAGAAGAAACAGATGGTTAAATCTTAAAGATGAATACCGCTAAATTCTTACAGAAAAGGAAGATTGTATACAGTCAAACGAACAATAAATGAGAAGGATCCTTGAGTTTTACCTGATCAAATACAATATAGAAAAAGGTTATCATGATACAGGTATTCACGAAACAATTGTATATTGCAAAACAATTAAACAAAGATATACCGAGAAATCGGGATCAAAAGATTATTATAATGTGAATTATCATGAATAATGCGGACGAATTTAAAGATTAAGAAGGACCACTGATGAAATTCTAAGGAACACCTGGTAAAAAAGAGTTTGTATGAATTTGGACGTATGAGAAATTTGATACAGCCAATTTTCAACTGATAAAGTTCGTATCTTATATCTGTAGTCTCAGTAATTCTCGCTTCTAAGTTTCACATTTTCACGCTGAATTTTATTTTATTCAATATAGAGAATTTTATTTTTCAGTATGTCATGTATACACAGGCATGTTGTTCTACCTACTACATTTGCAGATGCCATTATTCTTCACCGATGGTTGGAAGTTCATAATTAAATCAATTTTAAGCCTTTATTATAGACCTATTCGTTCGAATTTCTAGCAGAAATAATCTTGATGATCCAGAGAAGCAACCAAATTGCTCTTCAAAACTAGATAGTATACCTGAGCTAACTTGAAATCTATGGTACCAAGCTCGCAACAAATCAAATAGTTTCGTGATTCCGCCGTTACTACGTGATAGACACGTATGATAATAATAAGAAACTGAACTATGTATTATACTGCGGTAATGCGGGGCTCTGCCGCAGTGAACGTTATGTCTCCGCTACTCGTGAGAACAAGATGAGTGATGAAAATAAAAAACCAAGGGCAGGTCCTGCCCCAAAACGACCAAATCCAAAAGGCGATGAAGATCCTATGGAACTGGAACAGGAAACAATGCCAGACATAGAAACTGACAACGCCTTACTCGAAAGCAGCTCTGAAGGAGAAAATCCAAAGGCACCCAAAGAGAATTAAACTGGGCGGAGCTGCTCCTAAGAGGATGAAATTCCCCATTAAGATGGGGATGACGGCAGAAGAGGCTAGAATTAAAGCCTCACAGGCAATGAGTCTCCAAGATAAGGGAACGAAAATAGCTCGATCTGATGGCAGTACGCCAAAAGGAAGAGAAAACGCCCCAAAAAGGAAGCATCCGTTGCTCCAAAAAATATGCAGGAGGCTTCGGTTAGTCAAGCGGTGTCTGGAATAAGGGTAGGAATCCTGCATAAAAATTTCCCGAGTGAACTCTTAACTGGGGACCAAGTTACGTCTCTAGAGGAGTTCATCCTGGATAAAGTGGTAGAGGAAAGATTGATGGCGGAACTGAAGCCTAAATTCCATTAGCGCCACAGTAGGCCAGGATAGCTGGGATAGCTGCACAGTGGCTGAAAAGTATCTAGTCGCAGTTGAAACCTTGGATCGGTCCTAGCCTAAGAGTGGTGAATGTGTCAGAATTGCCTCACCCAGAAATCCTCATAGGGTACCTACCAGGAAGCCAAGACTACTCTAATGAGAAAATCCTGGGACTAATTGGGGCCCAAAATGACCTCACTGCAACTAGATGGAAGATTCTCAGGAAAAATCATGTGCAAACTCCCTAGAAGTAACCATTTCGGCAGATATACAATCTGCCGAAAAGCTGAAAAATACTGGCAATCGGGTTAGCTACAGTTTCGGAAATATAGAGCTCCGACTAAGAGCACACCGCTCCAAAGAAACTCCAACACAGCTGCCGGTGGGGAAAGCTCATCCTGGCTAACAAATTCGAATGCCTTCAGGTCAACCTGCATCATGCAAAGGCTGCTTCAAGCACCCTCTGCATGTTGGCCACAACAAGGCAAATACGAGTGGGTCTTATTCAAGAGTCCTGGATTAATAGGGGAGAAACTAGAGGTCTGCCAACTAATTCATATGAAATAGACTACAATAACAGCTGTGTAAATGTAAGAGCAGCACTAATGCTCAGAAAGAATATAGAATTTGCTTCTGTTCCAGAATTCATCACTAGAGATCTAGCAACAGCTCTGGTAGAGGTGTCAATGATAAGGGGTAAGAGGTACAACATCATGACCTCAGCATACTTCCCAGGAGAAACACCCTCTCTACCACCAGAAGAGGTACAAAAACTTGTAAGCTCGTGTCATAAGGAAAACAATCATTTGATCCTGAGCTGCGATGCGAACGCTCACCACACCATTTGGAGCAGTACAGACTTCAATGAAAGAGGTAAATATCTGTTCTTATAACATAGACATTGTGAGTAGGGGTAAAAAACCAACTCTCATAAATCCAGTTAGGAAAGAGGTCCAGGATCTCACCCTTGCCTCGCCATTTATACTACAATCAATTAAGAAGTGGCGGGTGCGTCGTGGACGAAATATCTATGACGGATCACCAAAATATTGGTTTCGAAATTGACTCAGATAAGATTCAAACACTGGAATATCGAGCACCAAAAAGTGGACTGGCATCTTTTTGAAGAGAGGTTGAAGTCTGAACTAGATGATCTCCAATATAACATAACTACAGTAGAAGAACTGGAAAATGCTTCTACTAACCTAATACAAACACTAATATAAGAATTTGAGGAGAGCTGACGAATGAGGAGAAAACACTCCTCAAGGAATACGCCTTGGTGGAAAAAGGAGCTTGCACAACTCAAAGCAGAAGCAAGAAAAGCATTCAATAGAGCAAAAAGAGCAGGTCAATGGGACGCCTACCAAAAAGCTCTAACTAAGCACAACAAAGAACTCAGGAAATCGAAATGACAATCATGGAAATCCTATTGCGAGGGGCTTAATGATCTCGCCCCAGCTGCACGAATTCCAAAGGTTTTAGCCAAAGACCATTCTAATGTACTTGGTCTTCTTAAGTAGCCTGGAGGAGAGTATTCTAAAGACTTCGGCGGAAACTTGAGTGTACTTTTAAATACTCACTTCTCGGACTCGAAAATACTCCCCATCAATAGCACCCAACAACAGGAGCTAGAACTCTATAGCTATAGTAGGGTAAGCAGAAATCTAGCGGGCCGAATCTTTACCATAGATGGGATAAAGTGGGCCATTACAAAGAGGCAACATATATATAGTCCCATGTCTGAGAGCTATATACAAAGACAGCTGTTCACTGGACTACAGACAGCAGTCATGGAGGAAAGTCAAAGTATTATTTATACCGAAAATGGGAAAGAGGTCTCCAGAGAAAGAAGGTCAAGCTTATCGCCCGATAAGCTTAACCTTCTTTCTCCTAAGATCAATGAGGGAAATTCTCGACAACCATATTTGAAGTTTTATAAAACTGCACAAAAAAGACAAATATGCCCACCAACCGGACAAGCCTACAATTGATGCCCTACACGATCTAGTCTAAGAAGTGAAATGAGCACTAGATGCTAAAGAAATAGCCTTAGTTCTATTAGGAGACATTAAGGGAGCCTTCTATAATACCCCCTAAACATCCATTAGCAATGGTGCAAACAACAAGGGTGTCGAAACACCTACCATCAAATGGATCAAAGAAATTCTCAAGGGCCGGATCATAACGGCCACTTTTGGAGACAGTGAAATATCGGTGTCAGCAGGATACCCTCAAGGAAGGCATCCTATCCTATCGCCGCTACTATGGTCAGTAGTTGTTGATGGCCTCTTAGAAAGAATGAACAACGCTGGCTTCAACGCAAAAGGCTATGCTGATAATCCAGTTATCATCATTAGGGGAAAGCATGATGAAATCTTATTAAACCTGATGCAAAAAGCCCTTAATATCGTAAATGAATGGTGTGCTGAAGAGGGACTCAGCATCCATCCAGACAAAACCATTCTAATTCCCTTCACAAGACGTAGAAAGTTGAAGTGAAAGCCCTCCTTTCTGAATGGACATACTCAGAAATTTTCGGAACATGATTAGTATCTTGGGTAAACCTTAGATGAGAGACTCAACTGGAATTTACAGATTGACCAAACTCCTTCCAAGGCTAGATCGTACTGAAGACTCTTTGGAAAGATCTGGGGGCTACAGCCATAAATAACTTATTGGTTATACGCAGCGGTTATAAGACCCATTGTCACATATGCATTGTTAGTATGGTGAACGAAAACATCAGAAATAACTACGCAAAACAAGCTGCAAAAACTGCAGCGGCTGATGTGCGTGGGTATATTAGGTGCTATACGAAGCACTCCGACTACTGCCCTGGAGGTAATCCTAAATCTCCTTTATTTTCATATTAAATTGAAAAAGGAGGCGTTGATTACGACATTAGGGGTCCAAGACACACAAAAAAAATATTACCTGGTGATCTGAACGAACACCTTGGAATTCTGGGTTACACAGCGCCAGAAATCTTATCACAACCATCGGATATAATGCCGCTTAAGTTTAATTGTCACACCCTTCGAAGTGGCCATAGAAGACCGCACCGTCGTAAAGGGAAAAATAAATCAATTAGACCAAAAATCCTCCATTCGGTACACGGATAGATCAAAAACGATTGATGGAACAGGAGCAGGCATATATGGACCCAAGTACTCGTCATCAGTGCCTCTTGGCTCTACTCCCACAATCATGCAAGCAGAAATACTTGCTGTAAACCTTTGATGCCAGGAGGTACTACGGAGGATACTCAAATGTGAAAAGATTTACATTTTAGTGGACAGTCAGGCAGTGATAAAAGCTCTAAACTCTTACAGTTATCGAAGCGTCTCTGTCTGGGAATGCGTTAATCCTTGAAGAACAGACTTTTCCTGTGGTGGGTGCTTGTCCACGAAGGCATACGAGGAAATAAAGCCGCTGACGAACTAGCCAGATTAGCTGCTGGAATCCCAACCATAGGACCTGAACCGTTCTGCGGTCTAAGTAGGCTGCACAGACGACAGGAACTGAAACGATGGGAAGAATCTTGCGAAAAAGAATGCAGGAGGAAAACTTCAGGCCCAAAGGACTCGGAAAAGTTCATTGACTATTCGCCAAACAACACAAAATAGCTTCTTGATCTCTCTATGGACGTGCTGAGGACCATAACAGGCCTCCTTACTGGACACTGCCCACTGAGATACCATCTCAATAAAATGGGCAAATCGGAAACGGCAACATGCAGAATGAGTAAAGGGGGCGATGGGACTGCCGCACAAATTCTTTGCAGTTGCATCGCAACTGTCCGTCAAAGACATATACACTTCGGTAGCGACAAACTAGAGCCGCACGAAGTAAAAGCGAAAGCTCCCAGGGAGATTCTTGATTGTGTAAGGGATCCAGACCTACAGGGAAATGAATAAGAAGGGTTACGAACAAAATACCAATTTGGTCGCAGTTCGGGAAGGTTTGCAAGCCAAACGACCCCCACGAATGTAATTTAATGTAAAAATGTTTATACTACAAGGATTGCAATTTCGGTACCTCGACCATCTTCAACTGACAAGTACCGAACTGAAATCTTATGCTAGTATAATATATACTTTGATTTCTTATTGTTATTAAGTCACTGAGCCTAGGACTATGAGTGAGCATATTTCAAGCAATACTTGATCAACGTGCTCTTGATGAGCTCTTTACTCCAATTGTTGTACTTCAAAAACGATATGAAACTGTAGAGCTATATACAAAAGACTAGAAGTGAACGATAGATTCCCTCGTCGATTACCCTAGAATATAATGAACTGAGAAACCTTTAATTGACGGATATTTCACTTTTTCCTAAAATCTGGTAATCGTGGTGATTTCCGTCTATACAGACGTACTGAAAAAAAAGCAAGCGCTCCCTCACGTTCTATCAGATCGTATTGAATTCATAGACTAAATGATAGTACCGGTATATATCATTTATAGTAGTATATCAGAAAACAATTGTAGAGCACACTGAAATGATGTAAGGATATGACACCCAGTTTGCAAATGACTGAATCTATACCGATAAAGTTTCAGGTTAGAATGCAATTTCCTGAGCGGGCATTCCATGGCTTATATGGAACAAGTTACGAACAACTAATTAATATTAAGCACGAATTTCATCATTGTCCGAATAAAATATTTGAATTCGCTCATCACCTTCATATTCAAGACGACTAGATCTAGACTATATTTAGCATCTCTTCAAATTAGTAGTATTCGTAGTTAGTCGAATAACGTTTATAAACATTCCAACATAAAAAGAACGTGCGTGCTGTTTTATTCTGCATGGAGAATTTTACTTTTCAGTGTTTTTCCAGTATGTCATGTGAACGCGAACAAGTTAGTCTACCCTGCTTTCTCTCTTTACCGACGGTTAGAATTCAATTCTCTTCAAAACCAGTATTATTGTCCGACCTATTTGTTTGAATATTTGCTAAAGTTATTTTCAAGACTGCGACAAGCTTCCAGATTGAATTTTTGCATATGAATTTCTTCGATGATTTGCAGTAAAACCAACCTCTGGCTGATGAACTGAGAAAAGGAATGATCACTTCTTGCTTAGTGTATATGGGACTACTATAGGCTCGTTGCCTCGAAAATTTCGAGTACAAATTTATACAATATGAAAGAGTTGTCTCAGAAGGAAAGGGTGTTACGTTGAGGAGTTTATTAAAATATCAATAGTATATATCGAAATCGTCGAAATAAGCAGAGCTCTGCACCTTGATAAAGAACACGGGCTACTCATTTTAGTAGACGTAGGTTGCTGATTATTGCTAAAATTGTTTGAGAAGAAAAAACAAGGTCTAGAATGCTACCATCATCGATAATTGTATATGCATTTGCATTTTCACCTATCTTTTTATGTTGGGTTTGAATAATTGATTCAAAATCAGGAAATTGAGTATATTTTGGTCGAAAACCCCAATTACTACGTAATAGATAAAGAGTCATGATTTGCATATAAAGAGACATTGATTCTTCAATTCTGTTTTAAATGTTATTGGATCGGTAGAAACAGCATGAAATTTATTGAGAGCCAATTATTTCTTAATGGGAGTTGTTATTTTCAAATTGTTAATTGAGGTAAATATGGTACCATGTGGTGAATATTCGAGCATTGTTCTTTCTCATGTTAAATCAAGGCTCTTGAATATGAATTATTGTGATTGCGATATATGCAAAGTTTATACCAAGTCTTCTGAAAACTAAAATAATACTCCATACATTTCAGCGTATACGAGTTTATTCAACGTGACAGTAACTTCTTGTATCACCGAGTTTGCGGGTTTGAAAAATTTCTCATCAATCAGCTTGTAGAAGAACAAATTTCCAATCAATCAGCTTGCAAAAACACATCTTCATTCACCAAGTTTCAGAAAGAATGATCCATGATAACAAACTGTTTTAACTCTGCCAGGAAGTTATTCTATTTATTATCAGAGAAAAAACTGATTTAGCACGAATTCATAGCAAGTAAACTTCCATCTCGCAAACTAACAAACTAAACTCTTCGAAAATTTTGACGAAAAACATTACAGATGAATCAACTTTGAGATAAAACTACAATTCAACAAAATATCAATATCTAACCGAACCTTCTGAATCGTATTTTTTGACCTCTAAGGAACTTGACATCATTTTATAATTGCAATATATGTCAAATGAGGTATTCGAAACGTATTTCCTGTTAACATCATCAGCCGATGGGATAGGAGAATGTTAATTTTCATCTCGGATGCTAATTTTTTCATGATCTAGAAAATCAAAGGACTGTAAGTGTTTTATCCCATATTAATTTGAATTGAATGTCCTGCCAATGGAGTTCCTCGATTAACTGAAGAAGTATAGTCTACGTATTTGAATGGAAACTTAATTCGACAAAGAAAGTGTTTCCGAAGGCAAGGCAATGGCTTCAATTATCTTGAACAGACAAAACCCAATGAATATGCTTTCACTACGCTAATCTGCATCTAATATTCCGGAAAATATATAGAAGCAGTTCTTTCTTATAACAAACATTCCGAGGAAATCAGAAGGACAGTAAATGAGTTTGATTGCGAAGCGAGCCAATTCCAAGGAAGCATTGAAAGATGACCAAATATTACAGAGGTGAGCACTAATAGGCATTAATTTCTGATAAATACAGAGAATGATGAAAAAATTGGAAGCTCAACTTTGAGCGCTGAGTCAACAATTTTGATGAATGGAATTCGTCCATGGAATTTACCTTGGTATCCGATTCCTCTGAAATTGTCAAATATTAGACAAGAATTCAATTTTTGAAATAAGTTGTTTTACAAGAGCTAGGTGTGAGTTTTCACCATAAAATATTAGTACTAAATTGCACCTGCATTCAACTATCGGTACGTCGGACACTATAGAACGACAATTGGGCTTTAATAAAAATCCTCTGGGTTGATCTAAAGCATAATTTAACTACATATTATTTGGAGCAATATAAGATTATATTTACTTTAAATCAACGAAGGCCTATCCTGGTGCAGACATTTCGTCAGACCACAACCCTGTTATTTCTCAATTTCAGATTAAACTCAAAAAGCTGAACAAAGCTCTCCCAAAGAACCACATTGAAATCAGAAGGTTAAGAGATGAAAATATCAGAGAACTAGTCAGGAACACAATTGGCACATGTTTGGGAAAACTAGAGGAAGAACAAGAAATAACTCCAGGAGACAAGTGGAAAAACCTAACCAAAACAATGGATTCAACATGCAAGCAGTACTTACAGAGGGACAAACGACCAGACAGGGAGTGGATGACGGATGAGATTAAGAACATAATGGACAGAAGAAGAACTGTAAGGAATAGAGCCTCACAAAAATATAAAAATATCAACAAGGACATTAAAATCAAAATAAGACAAGCAAATGAGGAATGGATGAACCAATGCCGGGAAATATTATTTCCTGGCAGTATAATATGAGCCAGGATGTGCACATTTGTTTCATTGATTTCTCCAAGGCGTTCGATAATGCCAGGCACGACAAACTCATCCAGATATTAAAAACATCTAATATCGACGAAAGGATATAAAAGTTATCACCAATGTGTACTGGAAACAGCGTGTGACAGTAAAATTGGATAATGTGAACATCTCGGAGGAAATGGAAATATGTCGTGGAGTACGACACTGATGTGTTCTCTTCCCAACACTGTTCAACCTGTACTCAGAGGGAATCTTTCGTGAAGCCCTAGGAGGTCAACAAGGTATAAAAGTTAATGGACTACCTATAAACAACATCCGCTACGCAGATGATACTGCTATCATAGCCAGTAGCTTAACAGATCTGCAACAACTAGTAGAAAGGGTTAAAGAACACTCAGAAAGATACGGCCTGAAAATGAATATATCAAAAACAAAATATATGTTCGTAACCAAAAGAATAGGCATATTTCACTGTGAATGGGGAGAGAGTACAGCAGGTCCACACATTTAGCTATTTGGGAACGACTGTGTATGATTCGTGGGACTACAAGGGAGAGGTATTGTGCCGAATTCATTGTTAAGAATGAAAAAGATGTTTATTACCAGAGACCTAACACTTAATCTTAAGAATGCTTAAGAATGCTCAGGTGTTATGTTTTCTCTGTTTTGTTGTATGGAGTAGAGTCGTGGACTGTCAATGAGACAATTATTGATAAACTGAACGCTTTTGAGTTGTGCTTCAGACGTATTCTCAAAGTTTCATGTACGCAGCATGTTACTAACGAGGAGATCATAAATAGAATGGGCAAGAAGAGGGAAATTGTTCAAACACTGAAGGAACGGAAGCTTCAATATCTTGGCCATAATGCGACACGACAAATATCGACTACTACAATTAATCCTTCAGGGAAAACTTGAGGCGAAAAGAGGCCCTGGAAGAAGACGTCACTCGTGGATGAAGAACTTGCGCGATTAGTTCGGATTGACTACAACTCAAGTTAACAAAATGAGAATTGCCAAGATGTTAGCCAATGTCCGGAACGGATAAGGCACCCCTAAGAAAAAGAAGATTTACTTTAAAGAATAAAGATTTGCATAATGAATAGTATCGTTAGATATTATAAGTAGTACTTTGAAGTCGCAAAGTTGCATATGCTTTGATTTCCAACATATTTGGAATATTTTTAAGCATATTTACGTGCATACTCAAGTTCTCTAGGTAGGGTCACTGAGTGATGACATCCTTATTCACAAACTATTGCTTTTTCATTAATTAATGTTTCCTTACACATGGTTTTGAATTATGATATAATTTTTTTCAACGTAAGACATATGTAGAATAGAACAGAAAGAGTATTTAATATGCTCGTTCTGAATATAAACAACATATTTGAAATATGTTCGCATGAATGTGTTTTATTATGGAAATGAAAATTCCCGAAAAATGCTATGGTTTCATCTAGTATACTTATTATTTTGTGTGCATAGTGGATCTGTTTTTCTTCAACGTTTCGTATCATACATAGTTTCATATTATTTATGCCTGAAGAGACGATTTTAACAGGTGGAACAAATCGAATATTGAAACGAATATCCCTAAACTATTTCAGCATCAAATATGAAGCATCCGTCACAAAAGGCTCGCATGAATTTGAAATTCGAATTCGTCTATCCGCTGAATCAAATCAACATGTTTTCTTCACTTTTATTGCCAAATTATTCCATGTCTTTTTGCGAAAGACGAGTAAGCGAATCTTTCCATCTAAGCTCATATTTACAAGTCACACAAAGTGAATACAAATAAAATGAAAACATTTTACATTTCTTGAATATTTCCTTCCACATCTACGACTGATGTCGGATATATTTTTGTTTTCTAAAGGAAATAGTGCATAAAACGTTACTCGTTCACTTTGAAATATTCAAAGTGAATTCTATGCAATATCAGGATACGCGTATTTTCAATGGCTACATATTTTTTTGGCATATGTTTTCTCTCTTTTTTCTCTTTTTTATTTTCTCGTGAAATGAACACGAACATGCTCTGTGAGTAACAATTCAAAATTCAATTTGCCTTCTTAATGGTTTGTATGCAATTTGGAAAAATTACCATCAAATAAGATCTTCTATTGTTTGGTTGGTTCACATTGAAATCGGTATTTTTTAAGGGTTCAATGCAAATTAGGTCGTGATATTAATATAGAAGGGAATATGTTTGAATCTGAAACTAGAAGACGTATTGTTGGAACTTACCTAACATAAAATACTCCTTTCCATTCAGTTTAATTGAGCATTTAATCCAAAACTTTTATAGCCATAATTTCATGATGATTCCTTAGTATCGCAGCGGTGTGACGACGAGCATTATCATGCATAACGATGAGATTTTGCCCCACTGCTGTTGCAGAAAAAAATAGTTCAAGAATCAGGTCTGTACGGCTTACAGAGTTTATAAATCTCTTCAGCAAAACAACATAGGCTCATCCGCTATCTCTTATAGTATAATAGAGTATCACATTCTTAGTAGTTGTGAACATCCTGAGCGTTGCCGTCTTTAAATATATCTAGTGTATGAGTTCATTTTGTATTTGGAATTGAACTGAGACTGAATTATCAGCTGAATAGTACAGAAGTTTAAGGTTGGATGTCACTTCATTCCCATACTATTATTTGTCCTAATTTCCTATTGACAAGGGCAATGTACATAAGGTTCAGGAACTCTACTCCTCATAGTTTGGTTCTTTATTTG
This sequence comes from Cryptolaemus montrouzieri, assembly GCA_013387265.2. Classification (NCBI taxonomy): domain Eukaryota; kingdom Metazoa; phylum Arthropoda; class Insecta; order Coleoptera; family Coccinellidae; genus Cryptolaemus; species Cryptolaemus montrouzieri. Next base: position 11,873,956 of record JABFTP020000083.1, on the reverse strand, counting down.
TATGAGGGGAGGTTTCGGCAAAATATAACTCGGTGAAAACTTTAACATTTATTTCTAAAACTATTAGATTCCATCATTTATAGGTCCGTACACTGGATTTGTCGGAGAAAAGCTCTAACACTACATACACTATATATATATATATATATATATATATATATATATATATATATATATATATATATATATATATATATTTCAAGGCATGTGGAAAATCGTACATTCAAATGTACAAACGTCCGTTTTTTCAAATTAGACTACCTATTTTCGTACACACCGATTAACTCATAATATTAATAGGAATCGATTCGTCATAGATTTCCTATACCTATATATATATATATATATATATATATATATATATATATATATATATATATATATATATATATATATATATATATATATATAGACTATAGATACCTTTCTTTCGAGTTATCACTGACCCATCTACCCTCTTCCAAATTTTCAAGGGTTGTCACCGTGCTCCAGGGGTTGAAATTTCAGATGAGGATGGTACTTGATGATGATTGTCATTGATCAGCATGGATCTGTTCCATTTTACCTCACTGAAACTTGAATAGTCTCAGGGAAATAGTCTTCCCTATCTTTCAGTTGCTCACCCTGTATCTTTCACAGTTTTCAATTAAAAATGGAAATTCCTTCAAGGAGATGTAGACAAAGATACCTCCTTTCTTTTGAGTAATCACTCGACCCATCTTCCCTACTCAAAATGTTGAAGGATTGCAACCCCCGCTTAGGGGATTGATATTGCAGGCAAGTATTGTACCCCAAAATATGTCCCCCTTGAAACAAAAATTGACCTGTTTTTGCATTTTGATCAGAAATGAATATCTTGGTAGATATAGCCTCTGTTTAGTTTTCGTTGAAGCGCCCTGTATATCTAAAAAGCAATAGTAAACATTGACTTCGAAATAGGATTCCGGGTATGAAACTAGTAACAGAATTCAAATTCGTATATTTGAATTCAATCACATATTTGGTCAAGTTAGGTTAGTATTGCCTACTAACAATGTACATAATAAAAATATAAAGCAAATCATTTTTTATAAAGAGTCTTACGTGCAACAGTTCATATAAACTTAAATATTTCGATAATTTTAAAGAGGATTCTTGAAATAACAATTTATTAATATTACTAATACTGAAAAAAAAGTGAAATATATTCTTACATCTCTCATTTTCCCAATCGTGTCGGCATTGATTCAAAAAGGTTTTCGTTTTCGTTTTTTCAGAGGGAATTCCAAATTGGTAGATACTTGAATCCATCTTCGCTTGAAAATTTTTAAGAATGAATAATTGAAAGATATTCTCCACAGCATTTCAATTCTTTTTTCCAAATCGTCTAGAAGTCAGAATCATCACCTCAAGGAACAAGCAGAAAACTGGAACCATCAAACTCATTTCAATTTTTCAGTTCGTTTGGCAAACATTCTGAATCTCGTTAACCCAGAAGCGATATCGACATAAATCTCATTATCTGTATATTCAGCAGTCTGTGTGTGTTTGAAGAGCATAAATCGCTTTCAAAATCTGCCGACAGGATGGAATTTGAAGTAAATCCTTTCTATTCCGAGAACATAAAGGCCCGTGGAGTAAGTTCCGCTATCAGAACCAGATAATGCAAAGTTCGCGTTCGGATTTGTAATCAAATATAAAGGCAGGATTTTAAGGGTATCAGGAAATGAAACATGAATGAATGATACATATGTTGGTTCAGAGGCGTGCATCAAATTGCATGCTGTGAGATATCAATTACGAAATATGCTGAATGCAGTATAAAGATAGAGTTCAAATCACTCCGACTTGTTCCATGCACGTAAATCGTTTATGACAACGGAAACACTCAATATGTTAGTAGTTCGAAGTAAAACTTTGCAATTGTTCTAGTTTTGTTTTCAACAAGCTTGCTCCCTTAAATAAAAAACAACAAAAACAAAAAAGTGTGTCATTTTAAGTTTTGATGTTGATTATTCTATCAGGCAAATGAGACTGAAGATATTTGGATAAAATTTGCGACAGGTTGCTTATTACAACGATCAATGCGTAGGATTTTTTCATCCCGAGGAAAAGTTGGGTTCCTGTAGAATTATCGAGTAATGAATTATAAAACCTATCTGAATTTAGTCTAGCTAGGAAGATTTGCGTTTGGAATTACACAATTTATTAGCTTAAGGCTTCGCTCTAGCTGTTAATTGGATTGTTTCACTACAGAATAGTTTTTCCGGACAAATTAAAATGCAACAACGATAATATCTGAGTTATAAATGGAAATTTGAACAAAACTTTGCAAAAGAACTTATGACTTCCTTGAATGAAACCATAAAGCTATTGTAAAGATTATTCCCTGAAGTAATTCAGTAGAGGTGAAGTCAACTTGTTCTTTGATATTACCTGAGTGCTCGTTTGTTAAGCCTTAACTGGAGATTCTTATTTGACGAACGTAAATGGTGATCATGCGTCAAAATGACTTCTGCTTGAAAATAATTTGTTTTAGTAATCCACAAGGTAATTATTGGGTTCTGATTCTTCAGTGAAATATGGGTTCAATGTTCTCTTATATTTTTTTTCAGAATGAGTTTCGAATGCTAACAAATTAGAGAAAACAAAACATTGGAAGTGCGCATATGAAGTATGTTTTCTGAACATGGATGTGCAAATGAAATGTTTAACTGAAAACCAAAGATGAACTGAATTTTTTTTGACTTAATGAAACTACAACATACAACATAAGATCGATAATTTGAAGGGATTAAAATTGAAAAATATAACATATTCAAAAAACGTGCAAGGCATAAAATCAACATAACATAAACAACGAGAATATTCAGTCTTTTTCGTCAATATTACAATTTCTGCAAAATTTCCTTGCACACTGCGAGTATATTGGCCTATGACATTTTGTACAATGACACGCAGAGTTTCTTCTTATTTTCGATGGGTAACAATATTTTCTTTTCTCTACTTTTTCTCGTTCATTTTTGTTTTCGCTGTCTGGTAAGCCAAAATATTTCGTATTTTAGAGGATAGCATTTTATATCGTCTAAGCAGACTAGCTCATCTGCCAAATACTTTATAAATTTGTATTTGGTAAGAGTATTGTCCGGCCGGGAACTGAAACAAATATAGGCGTTTGTGCAACATTTGAGTACCATTGTATGAAAAATTGCTGTTGGCCATCTTCTTGTTCTGCGACTGGAAAAATACTTTGCACACGTTTCATCCATGGTGACGATCGCTTCTTTGGTCAGGTTATGAAAAGAATTAATTTTCAGTTATCCATTTTCCTCATCTTGTTTAACATTATGATGATTTGATGAAATGAATATGACAGTTTCATTTTTATTTAAAGCACGCGAAAGGAAGGTCATATCTTTTGTGAATCCATACACATTATTACCTACACCGCGATGCTTCCCAGGAAGAAATCTTTTTGGATCTTCTCTTTTATTTGTCCTTAAAGTACCGACATACGTCGGATTATTTTTCCTTCGGTGACTGACTAATTCCACCGAGCGGAACCAATTCTCTTCTGTAACGTTTCTGTGGCTGTTTGACTAATTTTATCACTGCTTGTGATGGCTTGCATAGTCATTTGTCTTCAGGTGTAAGAGTGCGTCCGTCAGATGCTTTTCTTGCATAAAAGTTAGCATTGGGTGAATATCTAGTTGTAGCATCTGTCATGCATAATATTTCTATTTCATATTTTCATGATTTACTAGGAATATACACTTTGAAGCGACATCTGCCTCTAAATATCACAAGCATCTCATCTACTCATAGTTCTTGGATTGCAGCCAGCGAGATTTTACTTTGATCTTTGCTTTTGTCTGAAGCATTATCAAATCTTAGAGCAGCCAGTATGGTTAAAAACGTTTTTGCGACATCACTGCGATCTACTTTTTTCATTCTTTTCAAGTAGACCTCGTACATCTTCGCGATTTGATTTTTATATCGAGGAATAAAGAAGTAACCCCATAAATGCACCGAATTCTATGTCGTCTATATCGGCTCCGTCATATTTCATATATTTTGACGAAAAACCGAAAATTTTTCATTTGTTTTTTGTACCAGAATGTCGTACATATCTGAGGTGAACAATTTGTTGGAAAATTAGACAGGATTTTTTGAAATGATAATATCGTGAACCAGTGTACAAACATTCCTCGACGCTCTTTTTTGCTCCATTTGAATCTATTTTTTCCGTAATAGTAACCAAAGGACTGCCCCCTTTAAGCGCCTTCTTCAACAGTTAATTCCATAGGAGTGATTTCCCCTGTATGGTCCTCACTTCTTTTTCACTGTTCATTTCATGTTCACTTTTAGAAATTTATCTTCTTTCCAGTCATCGTCACTAATGTCACTATTCACCTCATGAAATCATTCCATGCATACTTCTCCAATATTTGCGTCTAACAGGTCCCCTTTCTTGGGAGCCACTGCCATTATAAAATTACACTAGTGGTGTTCGTGCATCAAACTGACTCCGCGATCTACATATCTTCTAAGAAAAGACGAACTAAACTGCCCTTTCAGCATTTGAAAGATTACTAATACTAAGGTCTCGTCAGGTTCACGGAAGTGCAATATTCTGAGCAGATAGTGCTGGAAGTAGTACTGCGTAAATGACGACGCAGAGTCATTTTGGCACAGGAACACCTGTTGAGGGCTTATCCCTAGAATTTCGAAAAGGATCTATTTTATAGTAACTATCATCTCTTTGTACAATTTCAAACTCGTGCTAATAGTGATCCTTTCAAAGATGAGATGCAAAATTTGAATCCGATTTGTGATAAAATAAACTTCTTTTATGGTAGATATATCTCGCTTAGCACTTGAAGAAACAGTACTTAATAATTGAAATATTGAAAAAGAAATACTAGGCTTAGGTTCCACAAAATATGACGAATAAAAATGCCCGATATATGTTTCCCGTTTAGTCTCATTTTCAATAACTAAGTGAAAATGAAATACTAAAATGTCACTCATAACTAAGAAATAGATGATAAAAGGAGTGGTACACGAAAATTAAGCTGTTCGTTAGTTATTGGAAGATTGTGTTTGGGAGTTACTGAAATTACTGCGAATTCTAATAAATATAATCTCTTGATTTTGTTACCTGAATGAAAAATTTGGGATTTCTAGAAATCTAAAACAATTATCTGCAAAAGAAGTAAATAATTTATTATAAATTATGGATTCACCAGTTTGGCCTATAAGAAAATCGTGATAATCGTGACAATATAATTTAAAAGGATATTTTTGTACCTGAAAAAAGTCAATTTTTGTTATTGACCAAAAGAGAAACATTGATTTTTCTCATTCGTGAATATTTTGTCTACTTTACTGTTTCAATATACGGCATACTTTAGTACCACTTTGTGGAAATAATTAATACCACGATATTTTGTTGTTTCGCGAACCTGAATTGTGAGATAAATAGGGGACAATAATAATTTGTTTTATTTTTTTGCTAAAAATTAGTCAACGTTGTTGTGTATTTTTTAACTCGGTAGCATGTATCGTGAAAATTGGCAAAAGAAACACAAGAAATAATCGTATGTACCTTTCAGGTATATTAGATTCACACTTCTCAGAAAACAAAGATTAGAGTTGCAGAAGAAAACTTGTATATTGCGGTCTTCACTAGGTATACATGAAAACTCCTCACTCCTGCGCGTTCGAATATCTAGTTTTCTGAACGCTAGCTTTTCTGATGAATCGTCAACAATTATTTTTTTGCATGCGGAAGTGGCAATTTGACTATTCAAAGATTATCATTTATGGTTATGGTAATCTTCTGAGATATATCTGGGTACTGTTATATTGGCATCCACTGGCCCCAATGAGTAACTTAGATTATATTCATAAAAGTTAAAAACAATTATAAGTAACATTCATTCCGAGGTTTAAGGAGCAAGTGAAATGCTTTTTTTGCCCATTAATCATCAAACATAATATAACTTCTCTTTGAAATTATCGCAATTTTAAGTTTCCACTTTTATGTCAAAAATAAATCTGAAACTATCAATAACAAAGATATAAAAGATTCATTTCTTCATTAAATGAATTTAATTGAAGAAAATTGATCCAACAATAAGATCTCAACTTCCTAAAATTCATTATTCTGAGAAAATTTTTTGTTGCATAAATTAGATAAATGAAAATGTGAAACAAAAATGACACGTCTGTCACTTTTCCATAATTCATAAATTAAATTATTTATAAAGTTTGGAAATGTGACATAAGTGTCGTTTTCGTTTCACTTTGAAGATGCAATTCCATAAAATAAATAGATCATCAATACTATCAATCGAATGAAAATATTCTTCTACAGCAGCCCGATAGAGTAATGAATGCACTTAATCTGATTATATACTGTGCAGATATTAAAATAGTAAAACATAGTGGGTATAAATCACGGAATTTTGGATACAATTATAGAACTACATGGAAAAAAGATTTGAATGTGAAATTTCTTGTATCTGTTGCGATTTGGGAAGATTGACACAATATTTCAATGGTGATCGATCCAGATAACTTAAGACAAATATTGAAAGGGACAATTGATAGAATATATTCATACTTTGGAACAGAAACTGTTAGAAAACTTTTTAAGACTATGTGAATGAAAAAATCAAGACAGAAAGATTCAAAACAACAAACAAAAATGATGAAAAACTTGTTTACAAACTTATTTCTGATTCAAACAGAAATATTTCTGAAAATGGAGTTTCAACTTATATTCTGTCTAATTATTGGTTCTCAATTTAGACAGATCCAAAGCAACACAATTCCAACACAAGTTGGACTATGAATGAAGTCCCGATTTTCAAAAATAGAATGCATGCGATTTGAAAAATTATCTAACGAGGATATAACTTCCGTTAATAAAAACACTAACAATGGGAGATCTCCAGGTGTGAATGGTTTTCATAACTTTGAGTGCAAAAGACTCTCTTCCATTTACAAAAAATTAGAATGTTTTTCATTCATAGTTAAGAACCGCTTAGTTACTCCCTTATTTTTTACACAAAGAATTGCTTATTCAAAACCCAGAAGTTATTTTACCATTGATCCGATCCAATATAAACCTAATACTTGTCTTTCAACACTATATAAAATTTTAACTGCAAGTATCACCCAAAAACTTTAATCACATTGAGAAAATTATAATATTTTGTCCGAACATCAGAAAGGCTAGAGGAAAAAACCATCTTGGCACTGAAGAGCAGGTTGTAGCTAATTATGTTGCTTTAAATGAGGCTCATACAAAGAAGAAAAATTTTCTTCTTCTTCTTATTCATGACTTCAATGAATTTTCAAATTTATGAAATTGATAAGGCCCTTCTTCTTGAATTTGTCATGAAAATTCAATCTTCAGTTGAATATTCTTGAATGATATTAACTGGAACTAGATCTCATTTGAAGAGCTTGGTTGAGATAACTTCGATGTTTTCCAGAGATATTTATATGGAGTTTGGGCATTCTTGGTAATGAAAATGCTATATATATATATATATATATATATATATATATATATATATATATATATATATATATATATATATATATATATATATATATATATATATATATATATATATATATATATGTATAAATATCTAGGATTCAATTAACCATAGTATCACTAAGAAGACAATTAGAAGTGTATATTACAATATACTCAGGACTCAATTATCGCCACTTGACTAGTAACAACTTCAGGGCTCTCAATTTCTATGCGTTTCCTATTCTGAATTCTTTTGGTATTATTATTATTAAAGGATCTGAGTTAGTCACCATGTAAAATAAGGAATATGCTATACAAATATCATAGCACTACCCACAGTCATCAATTCAAAGAGTTACATTATCTAGACACCTTACAATAACTTTTTGAAACAACGTTTATAATAAACAAAATTTTTTCTACATTTTCATTTTAATCATAAACTGAGAACGTCTGTACAGTATCATAAGCACCAATCAAAGTCAGCAATTCTTAAAGTTATACTACCTAAACATCTTGGATGTCGTGGACTGATATAAAGAGTCATAGAAAACGTTTCGTTATGATTTTCATAACAAACGGAATCATTAATGAATTACATGACATTACTGTTGCTTCAGATTTTAATCTTACAGCTCGAAATTCGAAATGCAACAGGTTGATTATGATATATTGGATAATAAATCTTAATCTGGCCGTTTCAGAAGGAATTACATGGAAAGCACTCTAGAAAATTAAAAAATATTATATTAATGAAATCGCTTCCTATTGATATTTAGTACTGGAGAATTGTTCGTTGAAATTGAAGACGTGGTAGTTGTGTTCCAAGTTGAGATTGTTTTCACAAGAAATTATAGAAAACTCAACATCAAACAAAATATGGATCATTCTTGTCGTAAATGTTTGAATTCTTCAAAAACTTATTGTCATCTTGCTCAATACTCGCCTCGATTATTTGGGGAGACAATACCATGGTTTATATTATTCATTTTAATTAAGCAATAGAATATGGCCTCACTTCTACTTAGACATATATGAACCAGGAAATATTAGGGAAAACGGAAAATATCAACTTTGTTTTGGTGAAACATTTCTTTGCAACAGAGCTGAAACCACACTAGACCAGACATTGTTCTTGAGTTATTTCTAGGACCCTTCACAAACATATTAGAATTTTAGGTCTGCAGATAAATTTATTTGAACTGTTGTCGAAGATGAAAGTCTTCATATTCTCCATAGCTTTCTTTCCGAAATAAATAATGAGATGTTTTTTTTTCAGTTATTACTGCTCAGCATTTTATTTATTAACTAATTATGAATGTAATATAATTTGTTGAAATCAGTTATTATCGAACCATTATTCGATTCGATCATTCACTACTTCACACAAAAAATAATAGTAATAAGTGTTACTTGACTAAGGTCCGTGAACTGGATTTTCCTGAGAGAAAGTCTCTGACACTCGTCGTTGGTACATTGATGTCATTGGCTGATAATGGTTTGTTTATATTTCTGGTAAATTGATATATTTTCAAAAAATTTAAAGTAATCCTAATATATTATCAGTCCAGAATATGTTTCAATAATAATCATTGCCTGGCAGTGATTTTGATTACCTGAGCGTTGTGAGAAGGAGCTTGAATCGTTTTTCGATCCAGGTCTGTCAATTTTCTGGTTGAGTCATTAGGGCATTGTAAACTAGAATTCTGAACGGTAAAAATTCAGTACTTCCAAAAATTAACGTGGATTCATGTTGAAACATGAACTATGTCATCATTCTCCGGACATTGGGCGAATGATGCGACCTTTGGTCGTTAAATGGAAAACGGAAAATCGTCTATTTTTCAATTCCACGACCATACGATCACAAAGAATCTCAACTACTTGATGACCAGAGAACAACGACAGAGTCGGATGAATTCTATATTTTGATGGAAGATATTGAACAATGTTAGAGGTGAGCATGAAAACACAATTATTCAATATTTTCAATGGTATTATATTTTGAACCATTTAGTCACCTAACATTTAACTGAAACTCTTAAGTTATAACTTCTAATACCTTTACCGTTACAACAGATAAGTGGTAAAGAAGACTACCTAAGAGTTGATTAATTTGTTTCAATGAGATAATATATCTGTAATTGAATCTGGTTTCATTCTAATATTATTCAAATGAATTCGAAGCAATTTGATATTACTTTAAATACGAGAATTTTAATAATTCAATCGATGACAGACGAATCCGCGTTTCCGAATTTTGGAAAGCGAAATATTTTGTGCTAAGACAGAATATTGGCTATACAATAGCGACGTTGAAGTTTGAATTCAGGGGTTGAAAAAAAAATAAAATTTGAAACTTCGTGTGCAAATTGAGTATGAGCACACTGGAAAAAAGTTCGAGTTTAATGATGACTCTTTATCTGTATCCTTTGCAACATTGCAAATTTTCAAGAAATGAAGTTTACTGAAAGTCATAAGATTTGAATTAGACAATATTCTCTTAATACAAATCCACTGCACTTTTCAACAATTATTTGGGATATTCGTAAATCTAATCTAATATAGATTATTGTATTAGCATTTTTCCACATTGAATGTGACGTTGTCATCAGTTTACCATCGTTTTCAATCTTCACTAGGGATGGTGATGAAAAAAAATCTTGTAAACTAATATCACACATATCTCAATGTAATTGTAGATGTTCGAATGCTTTCAAGTATGGACGTGCTTAGGGTGGCCACCCGTCTTTTATAATGAAATATTGTGCGTTATTTCTGATAATTGTACTCTATACTTTATGGGAACAATAAATTACACGAAAATACTTTAATTCGCATAATTTGATTTTTTTGAGATTTTGAAGAGATTATTTTGCTAACCGAAATTTATTAATTGGTGATTTGGTGCTCAATCAATGTCGCCACTCGCCAGGGCCACATCACTCAACACTAGTTTTAAACAATTTCTGAACGCAATCTACCTTTTCTATCATACCCTCAAATCTTAGTTATGTCTCATGTCATTATCACACTTTATGTTCGTTTTATACGAAGCGGTTCGAGTGCAATTAGAATATATTTTGTAATTTTATAGATGTATGCTATAGTACATTATCGATAAGAATCCTCCACATACACCTGCAAAACGTAATTTGCAGGTGTATACTACACCGCAAAAATAATGATCCGACAAATCGAAAAATTAAACAGTGGAAATCGAACATGGTGTTTGGTCAATGGAATAAAACAAGTTAGATTTTTGTCCTGCATATGTGTGTGTGTGTGTGTGTGTGTGTGTGTGTGTGTGTGTGCTATAAGTGATCTGATTTCATTTAAAATGATTCTCTATGTGTTTTTCTCAAAAACTTTCAAAGTAATTATGTGATGTGTGTGTAGTGTGTGTGGGTGAGGAGATGATTAAACAACACCTGAAAACCAAACAAAAAAAATCAAAATATGTAGACACGAGGAGAACATCAGGACTACTTGAAAAATTCCTTGACTGTTCAAATTCGATACAGTGATAAACAAAATGTTGTTGCATCCGAGTTAGCCCTAACACATCGCACAGTGAAACATAATTTGTCCAATTATAGCTTGGATTGTACTTTAAAATCGAATGCAACTTTTATGTCAATTCAGCCATAGCTACAGAGATTCATCTAGCTAGAACAAAAATGAAAGCACTCGTTACAGAGGTGTTGGGACCACATTCTTTACAAAAAGTAAAAGATGCTATCAATACAGATAATTTGTTTTACTGCTTACAAACAGATGCTTCTAGCACAAAAAATATAAAACTGTTTCCATTAGTGATACAATATTTCACAGCATAAAATGGCATTGAAAACAAATTAATTAATTTTTAAGAAAATAGTAATGAATCAGCTGATGATTGTTTGAAGCAATTCAAAAGTCATTACAAACTAACTTCTTATAAAGTATCTGGGTTGAGTGTTGAATACAAATGCTTATTTTGGGGTTAATCAGTCCTTATTCACCAATATGAAAAATGTGGTACCAAATCTGGTTAAAGGCAGAGGTCATGAACGTATAGTGCATAATTGTGTAGGACATGTCATGAGCTTTCTATCACATGACATAGAAAATGTGATTTAAAAAATTTGAGCACATTTTTCACATTCTGCTGTAAGAAGAGAGAAGATGGAAAAATTTGTAGCATCAGTAGATGGGGACTTTCATGAAATAAGACGCCATGTGGGAACAACATTAAATTGGTCACCTATGAGAAGCTACTTTTTAAGTTTAGACCATTATCCAATAGTTTTACAAAACTGATTAATACTCAATGAACCTCAGAATGATATGATTGAAATTTATTCGCATTTTTCTAGTCTCTTATTAAAATTATTCAATGAAGCTGTGAAATCCTAGAACGCAACTGCATAACTATTTTAGATATTAATGGGATTATGGTTAATCTTAGAGATCAATTTAGACAAAGAAAACAAGATCTGTAACATTGAACTGTTACCTTCACTGAATTTGACTAGGAAAATTTGGGGAAATATTCTTTTATTTATTGACGAATTGACCCTAGTGTACCTGAATAAAAGGTTTAATTTTAATAGCTCAAACTGGTTATTTACAGTTAGTAATATAAATTCAATGAGTGATATTGAATTTGATAATATTGTTAACATGAAAGAATATTTAAATCTGCAAAAGCTTGATGTGGATTTGGATGATCTTTATGGAGAAATCGCCTTATCAAACCAACTTTATGATCAGTTATGGACTTCAAAGAGTTTTGAAGAACTATCAATTGCATAAAAATGGCAGCAAGTATTTAATAAGAGTGATGATAACTTTTCAAACTTGCATAAAGAAATTCACTTTTTATTGTCTATTTCCGCCATGTCAGCATCCACAGGAAGAGTTTTTTCTGTGAGGAATATCAAATAGCGAGACGAGAGAAACAAAGCGTTTCTGAATTTAATAAAAAATTAATTATTTATTCACTTTAATTCGAATATAGACTGTAAAGACGCTGTGTGATTGTTTAGTAAAGATGATTATTCGACACAAACTGCAAAAAGCAATAAAAAACATAGTTTAAGACATAATAATCAAGAAATAAAAAATACTTCATTTTGATACTATGCACTTTACTTTTACCTATAATAACCAATGAACTTTAACTTCAAAAAAGGTGGCAACTCAAAACGTGCTAGTATTACAATCCATCACATTTTGATTTTGATGATTTCTCACATCAATTCCCAATGGACAGATCAAATCTTTCCAACCTTGTTTGAAATAATATAACCTGATAACGCCACTGTTAGCGAACCGGGATAAATCACGTGCCTGCAGGGTGCTTCGTGCCGTTTTCGCCTACAAATTGAATATCTATCCGAGGAATTCGATAAGGTGGGTGAACCTTGTGGCTTGAGCATGGTACATCGATAATAATGGGCACCTACCACAGACAAGTTTAACTAATGTAGGATCTAAACTACGAGACCGATCAAGTTTTAGGTAAAGAGCACGTACTCGATGATTTAGCAAATATATACTAGTATATCCATCAGCATATAATCGAATAAAATTGACACATTATCCAAAGAGTTAAGTGAGGATGAAATGACTACAATTCTGATCCTAACGAACAAAATGATGAATGATGTCTGTTTAACATTTATTTTATCAGTACATGTTACGATAATAAATAAACTTCCTTCGAAAATAGACTTTATTTACCTGGTGGATCTGACGAAACTATCATTTTCATCACTGACATTATTCTATTGTAAGTAGTTAAAATAAATACGAAATCTAAGGGCTTTACATTAAAATAATTAATTAAACCACAATGGCAATGATATATCAGTTGTATTGAATTGAAAAATTATTTTACTCAAGCCTACACTGAATGTTCATAGAAAATTGTTAATTGAAAAGATTACAAAGCACTTGAGTTTCATTTTAGCTAAAAAATTATAACACTTTATAAACTACATTCAGAAGAGAGGGAGTATACTCCCTCATTTCAGTAGGGAAAATTCCTCAAGGTAAAATGTCCCGTACTGTAAAAACTAAAGACAAAATCGGAAGATTAAAACTTCTGTAAACAGTCATTGAACGCTTTCGTAAACAAACTCATAATAAATGTTTCATTTAAACACCTCAAAAAAGTCTAGGGAACACTTAACAATATCTTTAAAATATGAATTTGATGATTCGAATTTATAGAAATCTTTCGGTTTTTGTTAGGATGTATTGTATATAATGTATTCTCAAGAAAAAAAATATTTGACTTCTCCAAAGCACCTTTTATAAAAAAAAATTTGAAATTTGAAAATGACGAATTCGGTAAAACACAAAAAAAAAACTGAACTCATATTTTCGAAACGATATGGAAGCACTTATGTTTTTTAGTACCCAGAAGGTCCACCTGTTATTAACGACACTTTGGCATCGTCGCGGCATGCTCAATATTAAATTGTCTATTCCATTTTGGCCTAAGTCATTCCAAGCCCCCTGAACTGCTATTCGAAGCTCCTGTTCATGATGGAAGACGTTTTGCCGCAGGAGATTTCTTTTTAGGGTGTCCCACACATGTTCGATGGGATTCTGATCTGGGGAGCAGGATGGCCACGGTAGAAGATCGATATCATTCTCTTCAAGAACGTTCAAGACAACTCTTGCACGATGAGGAGGGGCATTATCTTGTTGGAAGAGTGGATTTTGACCCATTGTTTGAAGATACGGTACCACTACAGGTAAAACTATCTCATTTGCGTAAGAATTTTCCGTGAGGTTGTTCTGTATGTAAACGAGGTCAGTTCTTCCACCAAGGCGTATACCTCCCCAAATCATCACTGCTCCGCCTACCTGTCTAACAACTTCTCGAGCATGCTGGAGGCGGTTCTGCTTTCCAGGTTCCCTCCATATTCGAGTTCTTCCCGAATCACTGAAGAGAACTTTGGCCCACCTCTCTTGATCCCAGTTTACGTGTTCTTGGCACCAAGCTAAACGAGTAGCGCGATTTCCATGGGTCAGTTGTGAACTCTTAAAGGACGTCTGGAGTGGAGTTGACCTTCGTGCAGTCGATTTGTCACAGTTTGGTCAGAAATTTGTACATTATGAATTTGTGATAGCTCTTGAGCTAATTGAGATGCCGTGGTAGTACGATCTCTTCTGGCTTGTAAAATCAAATATCGGTCTTGGGCGACTGTAGTAATCCTGAAACGACCTGTATGGCATTCTTCTACGCAACCTGTTTCATTGAAACGTGACCATAAACGGTTTATGACAGTTGGGCTACTTCCCGGAACCTTGGATACGTCCCGTTGTGAGCTCCCAGCTTGGAGCATGCCAACCGCCCGTAACATCTCTTCTCTAGTCAGATGTCGTCTTTCCATGATCGAATCACAAAACTTGAATCTCTTATTTGTGCTTACAACAGAAACAAAGTGCCAACTAACTGATTTCAAACACTGAATACATGAAATGATTATAAAGCAGCGTCGCATCTGCTGCGTTTTTAGTTTTTTATAGAAAAAAAAACTGAAATCTGTTGCGGCACTCTACATAATTTGGTGAGAAATTGATGAAAGTGTTCATTTCGTGAAAAAAAAATCATCCATATTGATCGTTCTGGATACGATATATCGATATTCAGAAGTGTTCCCTAGACTTTTCTGAGGTGTTTATGTCTTTTCATTTGTGTTGTGATTTCCGAAAATCGGTTTGGAGATTATTTTATCCTCAAGTGTCTATAAAACGTTCCCTGATCTATAGTTAAAATGATCTGAGGGGTGATTTTGATGTCAAATAATGTATTCAGTGTGAACACAAATACATGAGCATTGATTTGAAATATAAAAATATTGTGAAACAATATCCAAATAAAATCTCATTTTCTGATATCCTACAAACTGAACAAAAAGTTAATTAAATTCATAAGTTGAAAATATAAATTGTCCCTTCCACTTCAAAAAGGAATTCAAATACAAAAATCGCCATTTTTGATTCCTGCATATGCTTCATGCCCTCATTTCAGACACGAAGAGCATGTCACCCACTCTTTTCTTTAATATATTTCGAAAATGATTCAGTGCAGAAAAAGGATTCTGCATCACTTTCTCCTTTAGATGAATCTCATTTATGACTGGTTTGCTTCAGCTTTTCTTTTTCTCTTTTTGTTCCGGTGGTTATCTTCTGAATAGTATTTATAAGGCAGACATATCAATATTTACCTATCAACAGTAACTTTTTCTGTTTCATATCTTTTTCTCAGTACTTTTGGCAATGGCTGTACTGGCTTTGGTGCATAAATTCCAAAAGATGTAGACGGAATTTCAGATGAGGTACTACGATTTCGCATTGGGGAATCACAAAATTCCTCACTTTGATCATATTCTGGTGTTTGTAGTAAACGCTATGACGTCGCCGATGGGCACCTATGTAAAGATTTCTTTAGCTGTGACAGTTACTACTTGAATATTGGAGATGATGATGTTGCATCAGCAGGGTTTTAGGACACTAAAGATGAGGATTGTTGTGCTTGTGGTATTGACTTCCGTACAGCGTGGTGTTCAAATTAGATTTGGTTCGGATAATTTTAGAAATGGAAAATTTTTAGAGATCCTAGATAATCCAATTTCTTGCCTTCGTGGAATATATTGGGAGATTCTGAATTATTAATGAATGAAAATTGATGATGATGTACTCAACAATGATGATCATTGTTATCTAGTCCGTTTTGCTTTTATTTAAAGAACGTTGGTCTTCTGAGTAAACTGATTCAAAAGAACGGCCAGTCTAACCTATGTATACACCTTCATATTGAGGACATTTTAACGCCACTTTTGTTCAGTGTTTGTGTTTGTTCCTAAGTGTTGAATACTAAGTTTGAGAGTTTTTGAGGTAGTTTGAATGCTACTTCATTCTTAGAGTCAGATAGGAACTCAAAGATCCAATAAACGTATGAAATGTAATTATCTACAATCTCTTGCTATTTTCAACTTCCAAAATAATCAGACCCAAATGCTACTCACTAACTGATCAGATAAACCTACCTAGATAATTCTACGCGCTTATTCTGAAAATGTTTGAGTACGTAATTATAGTTAATCACACATTTCCGTGATCAATTAAGTGTAAATGCAAGTCCGTTGTCCATTTTAAAAAATCATAATGTTGATGACACCATAATGTTGATGACAGATTATGTGAATAATGAATAAAGGCACTGACGCCTCACATGGCACCATCTCGATGAAAATATGCCTAAGTCTCTTACTGAAAATATTATTATGCGCAGTAACAAATTTTCACATACCTATTTTGATTGACAGAAGTTTTTGTTTGAATCTGAACCTTCTTTAAGAAGTCTCTCACAGTCACAGTATTAGAAACTCTGTTCGTTCTTCAAACGGGCATCACCTATAAAGTTCTAATATAGTCTTAGGTACTACTTCTTGAATTCCTTTAACCATATAACTATTCATTATTTATTCATTTTCCTGTTTTTAGAATGTCAACTATTTCTGTTATAATGAGAAAACAGATAATGGCGATAGTTTCTTCGTTCAACGAAACAGAACATACAAATAATCCAGAATTTGATTCTAATAAGTCATTCAATAAACCCGATAGTTTAGAATGTTAGAATCATTAGACCGATTCTGAAGAAGGTTCGCATTATGATAATGATAGTCCTGCTATAGATTCTGCCAAATTCATGCTTCCTGATTCTTCCAATGAAGCTTAGTCGTCGCAAAATCAAGGAAATAGTCAATCGAGTCTGGTACATCGAAGTCTTGATCACCACATGAAATGCCAAATTATAAAGGCAGTATTGTCATTGAGATTGAGGGGCTAATTGGTCTTATGATACTTTGTTCTATATTCCAGGTGAAACAGGAAGATCTGGCTTCTTTATTTTCCACACAACCATCAAGACGATTTATTTTTCGAGATGTATGGTGTCTAGAAAGATGCCTTACTCTGGTACTGATTTTGAAATTAAATGATAGTGACACAAGGGAAGAGCGGCCAAAAATTGAACTGGGAATTGTAGTTTGATTCATATTCATAAAAAATTGCGAATATTACTACGTAAAAAACAGCACTGTTTAAGATGAAAAAGTTTATTCAGCGTAATAGCTATTTCGAGCTTTTGCTTATCGTAAGATGAGTATGAGTTTAAAACTAAAATACAAAGTTAGGAATTTCTCAAATATAAGTTCAGAAAGTTGGGTTAACAGAACATGTGAAATACATATAAGAGATTAGCATTGGATACTAATATATAATTGAAAACTGCGTAAAAATCTCAAATATAGTAAAAATCTCAAATATAGGAAAAAAACATGAATCAATCAGGTCATTAAGTAATATTTGATTATTGTCTGTATTGAGTTTGGCAATGCATATTTCAGAAGATTCAGGATTTGGTTTCATACCTGTTAGTGCTTGGTATAAGATCTGTAGATTGCACATTAATGAAAAATATGGTTGTTCCCTATGCGACGTGGAACCTGTTTTGATTTCACAAAAATGTGATGTAATGATGTTACTGATATCTAATTCTAAACGACCTACTGTTATAGGCTTTTTGCAAACGTTTTAAGACACAAGTTTATCTTTCATTGTGGCAGAATAGCCGTTATTATCTGCAATAGTTTTGACTAATAATATTTTTCCATTAAAATTTGTAATGAAAGGACGTAATGTGAAAGCTCTTTAATCATAGAATTGAATGCAGCTGATTTTTGTTGAATACAATGATAGGGATCAGACAAAATGCAAATGTCTGTATAGGTAGGTTTACGATATATATCGAGAGTAAGAAGATTGTTCAATCTGAAAATAGTTAAATCCGGGATTTCTAGTTGATAGTTGATTTATTTTTGTAGTTTGAATTCAATTTTGGATGAATATTATGAATAAAGTTTGAGAAAATGTCTTATCATCCTGAAGTACCATTAAAACACGAAAAATATCGTCAACATATCGATACCAAATTATTGTATGAGACGCTGTAAGTGATTGAAAAATTATATTTTATTATGTTTTTTTATGAAAATTTCTGCTAGGAGTAGACTAAAGGGTGAGCCCGTAGCCAGACCTCCGGTTTATTAGAAAATTATATTATTAAATTGAAATTAATTCTGGTTGTGGTATAAGTTCAATAGAAAGATGAGATCAATAGTGATTATTGCTACCGGATCGCAGGCGCTAATTCTAAAAACTTGTCAAATAGAAATAGGAAGAGTCCTGTTGTTGTGCACTTTTCATCGACGGCTAGTAGGGAATTAGTGTTTAAAAATAAAAGCAATTTGCGGGGCATCGAAATCGTCATTAGTGAAGATTTGACAAAATATAATTATGAGTTGCTGAAATGCTCTAAGCTGAAGTTTGACAACAGTAAATTTTGGTTGGAAATTCGAAAAAAATCATAACAAGCGATTAGGATTTGTAACCGACTAACTGAGATGCAGTTTGTTTTTTCTATATTTGTTGTTTATGGAAGTTAGGGATATTTTCTCTTGTTTTCTTTCAATTTTTTTTTGCATATTCTTTTCTGTAATTTTGAATATTTATCTGATTTTTCTTTTCTCTTTACATAATTATTCTTTTTCCTACCGATGATGTGTGATTGCGGTCGGTTGACCTAACCTGAATATACGCTCCTTATTGACATGTTGTTCGGAATGTAAGGACTGTGTGGAGGAGAGTGGGATTGATATAATTGGTTTGACTGAGACTTGGCTTAATGTTGGTAGTGAGTTGATGGTGCAAATGGAAGGTTTTTCTTTTGTTTGCAACAAAAGGCGACGCGGGGCGGGGGTACGGGTATTTATATTAGGGATGGCTTAAGGGTTGACTCCATCGGCTTGTGGCTTGTTTTGGAGAACACATCTGCTGTAATTAAGACAAATGACATCCAGATTTTATTCTGCAGGGATTGGAAATCGTACTTCATTTTCTGATATCGAGGATTTAGTTATGGCCTCACTCCCAATGGCGGAATGTGTTCTTGTTGTCGGCGACTTCAACGTTGACTTTGCGAAGTGTGATAGCCCTGAATATACTGCGTATGTCAATTGTCTCCAGAATTTTGGTTTGATACAATTGGTCGATAAGCCGACCAGAAGGGACGCAATATTGGATCATATCATCACCAACAAGCCGAACATCTTTGAATTTGCTGGAATTGTGGATTTCCATTATAGTGATCACGATTTAACAAAATTTACAATTGGTTCGCGAGTTTTTCCAACCAAACAGCCTGAGTTTTCTAGTTACAGAGATTTTAGACACTTTTCCCTGGAATCGTTTCAAAGTTATATTGAAGCATCTTCTATGCATAAAATGTTCAGAATGAATAGTATCGATGATAAACTATCTCATTTTAATCAAACCTTATTGAATATATCCGACAAATGGGTCCCAGTTGCTGCGCATCGTATTACAAAATCACCAGCTCCCTGGTTGTGATGAGTCAATCAATGAAATCTAGGGATGAGGCCAAACGCAAACTCAAACGCCCGTAAGATGAAACACACTGGGACACTTACAAAACTTCCCGGAATTCAACAGCTAAATTAATCCGTAAAGCTAAGGTCAGTTAATTCTCCGAAATGCTGAATCACCAGAATTCAAGTCTATTGTGGAGACAATTGGGATACATTAATATTGGACAAAAGAATAGGGCACAGATTCCTAAAGAATATTTGAATGTTGCAGCACTCAATAAATACTTCCTAAATACTTCGTCCGAACCTGTTAGTCGCAGAACACCCTATGTTGTGAATTTACGAGATCACAACTAATGCTCATGGTATAGATG
Organism: Cryptolaemus montrouzieri; assembly: GCA_013387265.2. Taxonomy (NCBI): domain Eukaryota; kingdom Metazoa; phylum Arthropoda; class Insecta; order Coleoptera; family Coccinellidae; genus Cryptolaemus; species Cryptolaemus montrouzieri. Next base: position 11,853,593 of record JABFTP020000083.1, on the reverse strand, counting down.
AGATCAATAATCGCATGTTGAGATTGGGTTGCCCCATTATAATAAGGTGCATTGTTCATATAGTGAATTCTTGCATATATTAACAACTGTTTCTCTAATTTATGCAAAAAGGCTGCAGTATGCCCAATCGCTAAATTTCACTCAGTAAGCGAGTATAAAGATCTACATCCAATTTCTATTTTACCAACCTTTTCAAATGTTTTTGAGAAAGTTTTGTTTTACCAGATAACGGAACATTTGAATAGTTTGGGCGTAATTCCCGAGGTTCAATCTGGTTTCAGGGCAGGTCATAGTTGCACAACTAGTTTAATAAAGATCACCGATGACATTCGGGCAGCTACTGATCTCGGCTGTAGAACTATAATGGTCTTATTGAACTATTCCAAAGCATTTGATACCATCTATCATGATATACTTGTAGCGATTGTGTCCTTCGTTGGCTTTTCTGGAGGTGCAACAAATCTCATCAAGAATTATCTGTCCAACAGAACCCAACCAACAAAGATCTGCGACACTCTATCTAGTACTTTGCCTGTTACTGCTGGTGTACAAGATACAAGAAGATCTTGATAGTATTGTTAGAGTATCCGAGGTTCATAGATTCAATATAAACCCTATTAAGACCAAAGCTATTTTATTCGGCAACGATGTAAAGTGCAATCATTAAGGAGATATCATGGGGCTATCTATCGGTGGGGAGTACATCTCAGTTGTAAAGTCGGCTCGTAACCTGGGTCTCATTATGGATAATTCATTTAGATATCGCGCACAAATTGACAGTTGTATTCGTAAATCTGTGAGTATTCTACATCTTCTGTATCCACATAGACAACCACAGCTTCTGAAATTGAAAATATCCTTATGCAATACCCTTGTGCTATTCAGTTTCAATTATTGCTCGCAATTTGTTATTCTTGCCTTGATCAACAAACGCTGTACACTATTCAGAAGTTTCAAAACTCCTGTTTCCGTTTCATTCATGGGTTGCGGAAATTTGACCGAATAAGTCACAAGTTGGTGGAAGCAAAGTGGCTCAATATGATCAATAGATTTCACTTAGCAACGTTGATTTTATATCACAAAATAATGATTACCAGAAAGCCTTCCTATTTGCTCCGGAAAATCACTTTTAGATCTAATGTTCATAGTCTGAACACCAGAAGTAGAGGTCTCATTTCTCCTCCTATGCACAGACTTGCCATTTTCGAGAGATCTTTCTCGTTTGGCATCTATAAACTATAATGAATTCATATCTCAATACTACAGGTCTTCATCTGTTGCCTCGTTTAAGTCTCGTACTTCGACGATCTTATTCGAAAAACAGCGTGTGCGCCTTAACTGATAGCAGTTCCGTCATAATTCTTTTTCTAATTTACGCAGTTGGTTTCCTAAAAAGGGTTCGCTGAATAAAAGGTAATATTATAAGTTTTTTTTACATCAGGGTTTGAGTGGAAGAGCAGAGTGTGCCCATGGCAACTCTCTCAATTGTAATTGGTTTTCTTCCTTGTCCTCATGAATTGTTCAATAAAGTTAATTATATATATGGAAAAGCTGGTTGACTTGAGCGTTGTCTGATATTTTGGAGGCTAGAGTTGGGCATTTAGTACTTCGTATGTTTAAATACATGTCATCTATGCCAAGAGATATTAGAGTGGACTTTGGATGTACAGTGATGATGTCTAGTTTATTTGTTGGATCAAGTAAGTTTTTACAGAGTACTTGGAGGAAAAATTCAGTGGGATATCGATGAGTTCTTTTGACAACCTGTATGTTAGAGTGCTGGTATCTGAGACAACAGGACGAATCAAATTGTTGTCTCTATGATTTTTCATCAGTCCATAGAGTTTTGGTGTAGCCGATTCCATATTATTGAGGGACCAGATCGATGTTTGAAAGAAGGATGTGGGGATTTCTTTTAGAAATTTTTGGACGATTTTTGGGAAACAGGAATAGGATTATTTTCTTAAATGTCTTTCATTTCTCAAAAAATCATGAGATCATTTTCTGTTTGATGTAAACATCAAATCTATCAAATACAAAATAGCAGAAAATGACCACATCGTCACAAAAGCAGAGAAATGAAATGGCTCAGTCATAATCCCACTCACATATATAATTATATATATATATATATATATATATATATATATATATATATATATATATATATATATATATATATATATATATATATATCAAAAAGAACGACTTTCGGAAGAATAAGCCCATGATATAATGGATACATGATCCAACTCCCGATTTACAAAATTCCCTAAAAAGATTTCTGAAAGAAATTCTCACCTACTTTTTTTCAAAAAACCGATCAGGACCCTCGAATACGAAACCGGCTGTACCAAAATTCTATGGACTGATAAGAACTAATAAAGAAAACAGTCCGATTCGTCCTGTTGTCTCATATATCAAGTCTCCAACACACAGGCTGGCAAGATTACTCAGCGATATGTTCTAGTATCCCACAAAATGTTCACCCAAGTACTCAATAAAACACCCACTTGCACTCACAAATGAACTTCAATTAGTAAACTTTTGCCTCAATCAGAATTATTTTCAATTTAACAATATATTTTGCGAGCAAATCGGAAGTCTGGCTTTGAGTTCACCCCATAGTCCATTCCCAGCAGAAATTTTCATATATAACATAGAATATATAATGGTACTTCAAGACAATTAGACTCTTTCCCGAACTTTATAAATAATATACATCCAAAAATTGAATTCAAACTAGAGAAAGAAAGCAACAGTTACATTAATTTTTTAACTACCTACGCAGACATTTGCATTCCTTCTGATTCCTCTCATCCTGTTCACCATAAATTAGCTGCCTTCAATTCTCCATTACAAATCGCAATAAATAAATTTTATTAGTTAAAACAATCGCAAAAAAATGGCCATTCTCTCTCAATGATGGGCAAACTTGTGTCTAGAAAAAATGTTTGCCAAAAGCGTATGACCGTATTTATATTCAAAATAATTCAACCACACACATCAATATATCCTCATCAACCTATTTCGGCCCATTTTCTGAAGAAATCGCAAATTACATCCAAATCCTCAATGTAAAACTACTCTACAAATCCACAACCAAACGATAAAATATTTATTTTTCAATGTGAAGGATAAAACTCAAAATTTAGATAAATCGAGAGTGTATAAACTTACATGTCCCAGTAGTAACGGAATTTTTGTCATACAGGCAGGTCGCTTAGAATTAGTTTAACGAACATCATTCACATTTTTGTGAAAACAAAACAAATTCCACTGTGACTTGTTCCATCATTAGACAATCTCCAGATCCTATAGCACAAAAAGGTATAAAACTCAATGATTTTGAATCCTCATTCGAAGCGAAACACAATACAGACAGTAATCAAATATTACTTAACGACACGACTGATTTTTTCTTCATCAATATTTGGGATTTTCAAGTAGTTTTCATTTATATATCATTTCCCAATGTTAATCTCTAATATGTGTTTTACCTATTATGTTAACCCATTTCTCTGTACTGTAAATTTTATCTTAGTTCCGAACCCATATTTATCTGATTAGCGAAAATTCGAAATAGCTATAACGTGGAATAAACTTTTTCATATCAACAAGTGATATTTGTTACGTTGTATTATTCACAATCCTCAAAGTGTCAATGATGCCTTCGAAGCATTTAAAATACTGAATCAAGAGTTCATAAATGAAAAGCTTCTAGGTATTTGAGGGAGATGCCCTTCCAGATTCTATCTACCAAACAAACCTTTATAATATGAAATAAAAATGCTGTATTTGAGAGATGCTCTCACTTTATATTAGCATAATATAAATATTTATATTTAGACAAGGATAGTCACGGATTTACTTTGTCCACAGAATAGAGCAAAGACGTTATTCGTCTTTTGAATTCAACAACACACAAGACACAACATCAAATCAAATGACTTATATTGGCATATTTCGAGCTGATAACAGATGAAATCCCGTTTGAATTCTACCTAAATAGAGGGAGGTCTCTGAGATCCTGTTTATATGGATTTACTCAACAGTTACCTCTCATGTCATATGTTACCAAATTAAACAAAACGGTGAATTTGATTTCATCAAAGCATATACGGACCAAACAAACAATGAGCCAGATATAGTAAGTTTTTACCATTCAATCAGATATCGATAATTTGCACAGAATTATTGCCAATTCATTACCAACTAGAAGGTCGAGGCGAAGGCCGATGGTGATATTTTATAATATAATAGCCATTAGTCTTATAAATTTTGGCATTATTTTTGAAAATTAAAAAGAGACCAATGCTGAACCGTTGCTAAATTCACTGAATAAGTAGGTCAAACGCCAATAGTCTTCCAGACTTCCTAAACAGCTATTTTTGGAGATGTGGAATAACCATATCAGACCCAAGAGATATTTCGGATAATATTCCAGAGAGAAAAACATACAGGTATAGCCCTGACAAAAAAACAAGACCAACCGTTCACAAACTTGTTGTTAGAGTGTTCTAAAATAGAATGTATTGGGTTTGCCATTCGTTTTTCGTAAACGAATTCATGGAAAAATAGTAACGAGAGTTACTATAGAGTACTAGAGAGTTATGAGAAATTCAACTTCGTAGTTGATTTCGAGTTAATTTTTGAATTCGAGAAAAAAATTAATTAATTGATTTTAAATAAATGGCTCTGAAAGTATGTGTAATAGAGATACACTTCATTTTAAAGTTTCTTACACCTTCTCATTCAAAACCTACTCCTTGAACATGAGAAATTAACACCATAATCTCTGTACTGTACTCAGCCTCTAAATATTATACAGGGTGATCCAACGAAAATTTTACACCTCGATTTTCCGGTTTTGAAATGAAAATATAGAGAATCGTTCGGACCCGTCGATTTCAGATTTGAGGGGGAAAAATTTTTCCGAATTTTACATCCCCGTAACTTTAATTCATTAACAGGGATGAGCACAACCCCCTGATTTTGAATAGGGATGAGAGGTGTTGCGATACCTCATTTTGAAGATCTTGTAGAGTACTATCTGACCCTTAATTTTCGCTTCAAAATTTGCATCGTTAACGAAATGGCAGCTAAAAGAGTGAAAGACTACTTACTTTTGTGATAAGTTTATTAAGTGCTGAAAATGGGCACCATTCACTTCCATGCAGTAAAGAACGCTTGTGGATGGCTAGCTCAGGTTGAATTCACCTCGAGTTAGGCATTGTTTTAATTTATTTGTTAATTTCTTGTTCTAAAAAGTAGATAGACCACGTGTTTGATTCACCATAGTGTCTCGTTAGCATATCGTGAATTTTCAGGAATTTTGAAACCGTGCCAAAGCGATTGTAAATTTGTAGTAGGATTAAAATGTGCATTCCGTAGAAAAAGGGTGGAAGTGATAAAGTTATTTTTTAGAAATAATGACTCGCGCGATTAACAGCGCATTTATTTAACGAATGACATCCTGAAAAAAATGTATGCGCTGCTTACGTTAGGCAACTGGTTGCTAAATTCGGCGCTACTGGTTCAGTCGCTAACAAAAACAGGAGGTTTGAAGGAGACGAAGCGAGGGAAGTGGCTATCTTAAGTCACGTAGATATGGATCCGAGTACTAGGAATTTGGCCAATGTGTTTGTGTTGTGTTGTGCACAACAATTCTGAGAATTTGAAGAAAACATAAGTTTCATCATTTCAAGATGCGATTGGTTCAGGAACTGATGACGATGATAGCCGCCTCATGTTTTGTGAAGTGGTCAGTGAAATTATTAATAATAATCCAACCTACATGTTCAATATCTGTTTTTCGGAAGGGTGGTCATTTTACCTTAACCCCAAAAGTTAAATGTTTGAACGGGTATTTATGGAAATCACATCATCGGTCCTTTTCCTATACCCGGTTATTTCACTGGCCAAATTTATTTTGAGCTATTACAGAACGCTATTTGTCCAGCCCTCGTGCAAGTATTGGAGAATGAAGAAGACCATGAAATGATAATTTTTCAAGGAAATGGTGCACCACCTCATTTCGTTCAACCGGTGCATCCGTTCTTAGATTAAAATATTCCTCAGGCCTGGATTAGAAGAAGGGAACATATTGAGTGACCACCCAGATCACCTGATCTGGCGCCACTAGACTTTTTTTTATGAGGTCTCCTGAAATCTAAGAGTTATGCTACCCAACCTGAGTCACTGGATGATTTTCGAATTCCGGTCATTAATGAATACCGTCAAATTGAACCAGAAATGTTGAGTAAAGTACGTGAAAGATTTGAGCAGAACTTATTTCACTGCATAGAAGTGAATGATGCCTATTTTTGGAACTTAATAAACTAATCACAATAGTAAGTAGTTTTCCACTTTTTCAGCTGCCATTTCGTTAACGATGGAAACTTTTGAGCGAAAATTTAAGGATAGATAGTACTTGATGAGATCTTCAAAATGAGGTATCGCAACACCCCCCATCACTATTAAAAATCAGGGGTTGTGCTCACCCCCGGTAGGGAACTGAAGTTACGGGAATGAAAAAATCGGAAAAGTTGTTCTTCCTCGAAGCAGAAATCGACAGACCTGAGCGATTCTCCCATTTTCATTTTCAAATCGGAAAATCGAGGTATTAAGTTTTCGTTGGATCACCCTGTATATCAACTTCAATTCCGTATCTAAGTGTTCGCTGTACTAAATGTTTCTAGTTCTTAACTCAGAGTCTGAACGTGGACGCAACTTCAAATAAGCCAATTCAGATTGAACTTCTTTGATATCAAATATATAGCAGTAATTTTTCGGATGCCTCATCATATTAAATTCTCCACCAATACGCTTCTGTACACGCTCATTATAATAAGAAAATTTTATCAGGATGTAACTACTTTTTTTACAGCTCTCCTATTTCACTCTGTATCTATATAAGAAAAGATTGCTCTTAACTGAATTTCATGATTGTAGGTCAATACGAACCACCCTATAGGTTCTTATTCCCTTGCGCTGTCGAAGTGAGCAGCGGCAGGCAATATAAACGGTCTCATTTTCCGGTGGTGTTGACTGTAATACTTAAATTTTTCGCAGATCGATATGATTGTATACCATAGAATCTGGTCTGAAATTCAACTGAATAGATTCGCGCGTTTCTCAGGAAAATGTAAATATATTCATTATAGCAAACATTTTATTTTCGTGATGTGAATAAAAATTTATGGTTTTCGGATTTTTTTTATATCTGTACTACGAGATACGTTCTGTTTTTTGTCAAATTTGGTGGTTGAGGTTAATTGCAAGTGCTTTTTTTGAATTTGATTCGCACGAAAGTGTCAAAATATGCCGCAAAATGCAACATAACCGGCCATAACTTTCGATAGCGTTCACTTAGAAGTTTAGTGTACTCGAGATAAATATCTTGACAGACCAATAGAGAGATAGGGGGAGAATGATAATGAAATTTCTCTATAAAATTCAAATAGTTAATTGATTCTGCCATTACTACGAAAGAGTTTATCATGAAGATATTAACAACAAACTAATCTAACTAAGTTTTATATTATCACAAGAGATTTATTGAAAATCAGGATTGCAATTTCGGTCTCTCGACCATATTCAGTTGACAACAAGTATTGAACTTAAGTTAAAAACATATATATATATATATATATATATATATATATATATATATATATATATATATATATATATATATATATATATATATACGATGGGACAAAAATATGTAAACTCGAGACGAATTATTCAAAAATCTGTAGATCAATGAATAATCCCTCCTGACAAGAGCAGGTTCCCAAATCTGCCTGCCATACACGCAGCCCCCAAGAGCCACAATCGTGCAACTAAGCAGGATGATGAGAAACGGAGCGCCCTTATTAGGAGCTCATCAGTGTCGCATACCGCCTTTCAGCGTCTTATCAAGCTACATCGGATTCTCTATTGCTCAGTTAATAACCTGGTCATCACAAGTTTCATTATTTTAAATAATCGTTATTTATTCAACATGCACGGATCATTTGGTTTAAATTAAACAGTATACCTATTGTTTGGTGACTAATAGATTTCTAACTGATATAGCCAAATAACAAATTTCTTCATGAAAAGTCAGATTTAAGCCAGAAATGATCATTCATTTTTTAATGCTTCCAGTGTTTTGATAGCGACAGTCTTCATAATATGATCAATAAAATATTCCACTAATAGTCCGGACCTGTATGGTGAGTCGAAGACAATACACAGATAAAACAAGAATAACTGAAGTCTCCATTGATGCAACATTGAGATAGAATTAAAATATATTCATATACATTTTTCAAACACGTTTATTTTTTAGATGGATTTTTCGTCATTCAGCAAAAACAAAAATTTCTTTCAATGGTGCCAAAAGATTTTATTACATAGTTTGTACACACTGTTTTCACGGTACGAGCACCTGTGAACAAATCATTGATAAAACATTATACAGGGTAATGTATCGCTTCAAACACAATTTTGTACATTTATTCAGTCCGGTCCTAAAATTTTCGAAATTTATTTCCCGCTTTGGATAGATCCTGCAAAGGTGATCCTGTGTGACGAATTTCTTGGTATTCGGTGTAATAGTTGCAGAATTGTGAATTTTTGAATATTAAGCGAAATACATAAAACAGCCTGTATATCTAAAACGAAGCTCCTCAGGGGGTTAATAGGGTGGTGTTTTGAAATCACCCCAATCACATATATCTTCCCTCAAGCCATGTAAAGCCTTATGTGATACACCCTGTGTATATCACAACTTAGAACTTAGTGTGTTGTTGTTATGAGTGACTGTTAGGTTAGAAAAAGTGAATCTGATTATACTTTTCTCTCTCAATTTTGAATTTAATTTTGGGATGAATGCTATTGATGTAATTTAAAAATTGATCTAGTTGTCTAACGGTTCCTATAAAACTAGCTTGTTTATCGTCTACATATCTATACCAATAATGTACTAATTTTGATTTGGATATGATAACTTCAACATACGCCATGAAAATGTCAGCTAATTCAGGGCTCAATGGAGATCCCATCGATAGATCGTGAAGATGCTCATAAATGTTTTCAATGAATTCGAAATAATTTTGTTCTAGGAATAGCTTGACCAAAAATATGAAATCATTTTGTATAACCGGATTAACGTGTGTTTTGTTTAAGATGTCTAAGACCACTGGCAGTTGTCTCCTGGGATGTTGGAGAAAATATTATGTGCATCCAAAATAATTGAATATGATTTGACTGGAGTTCGAACCTGTTCAATTGTTGTGTTAATTTTTTTTTGTTGAGTTTAATTTTCAAACGCCAACATAGAGATAATCTTCTGAACGGCCAGTATGACCCGGCTTATTCGTCCTTATTGGATATCTTTAAACAATACCTGCTTATATGATAATGAATTTTTTACCTCTTGTTTCCACCCTTTATAATTTTGTATCATGCTGCTCATGCATTTATAAATTTTCAACATCAGTTCAATTCTTGTTGCCAGCTGAAGAGTTAGTCGAGAGAACGAAATTGCAATCCTGATTTCACTAAATCTCTTTTGATAATTTAATACTAGTTCAATTTCTTATTATCACCACAAGTATTTCTTTCTTTTCCTTCTGGGGTGGGGAACTGAGGTGAGAAAGATAAAAGAGAACGTTCTCAGTCAAATTACTCAAAATATTTTATGTACCCACCAACTGAAATTAGTGAAGAAGATTAGTTATGCTAAAAAGGCAAATTGCACAATAGTGTCACAACTGTAACATAGTTCAAATTTACTTACTTTCAACTATGAAGAGCAGAACCATTTTCTTACCACACTCTTCAAAAAAATTCAGGATGAATAAGTCAGAAAAATCATCAAACTATAGTCTACTCAATACAAATTTATCTAATATCATTTATTCTTGGTATCTTCCATTCAACAACAGCTGTGACAAATTACAAGTTTCTAATCAAAGAAAACAAGGCGGAGATGTTATGTAGATGAGCATTCAATGTATGCATACATGAAGGTTTGTTGAACGATGCTCAATCTTGAACAATGTCTCAACTAGGTTAACTGTCTCACTATACCTCCCACAAAATGTACCTGAGGTAATGATGTCAGCTTGAAGTAGCGTAGCAATCTGTATGAACGATCAATTCAAATGGGCGTTCACCCAACAAAATTGGATGAAAGGATGTTCCCAACAAAATAGTTGAAAATCTAGCAGGGAAATGTGTATTGTATTGAATTGAAAAACAAGATACTAAACGAACGCTTCGAGATAAATTTCTACTTTCTTGAAAAATACTACTTTTCTCATAATGAAGTATTTCCAATGCTTGAGTACGAATTATCATAAATGTTAAACCAAATATCACATAGGAATAACGATACCCGACATACACAACAAACAAAGTAAAATTGACGAGAAATTTGTATTTATGAGATCAGCCTATAATATCTAAAAATGTGAAACACGAATGGAGAGATTTCTTTTAAAGATTATTACTTCTACAATCGTTGTATTCATGAAATATACTTCTCAAAAATATTGAAGAATTAGTTATTGAGAACAGTCCATATGAATATCTATACAAGAAAATAATCATAATACCTTTTAACATTCTTTATAGCTTTCTTTGCGAAAAGAAAAATGAAGTCATATATCAGCATAGAATGTTCCACTTTCGATGTTTCAATATGGTAGCTATGTGAAATACTGCATGTAGAGCAAAATCATTATTCATTTCTGCTCTCAATTTTACAGATAATTTCTGGTGAAAACACCTTCAAATATTTTGGTAGCTTACGCCGTTCTGGAGATATATCCATTTTTTCGAAGAGCAAGAAATCGATAATATTCAAGTAAAACTAGGATATTTCATTAACAAAACAAGCTGGACTTATGCGTTAGGAGTCTTTGTAATTAGAATAACACGTTTTCTCGAACCAGTTATCAACATACAGAGTGTTCTATATTAAATAACAAAGTTGGTATGCTTTTCCGGTATAACCGGATGACCTATTGAGGTAAATATATTTTGTGAAAAGACACTCGGACCAACTGAATCAATTACCAAAATTTCAGAACGATAGCATTATTAGTTCTTTATAAACGTCTAATAGGCCACTTAACTTGGTATACCCTGTAAATATATAAACCTACTTATTCACTCAATTTTCTATATACCACCTATACTATACTAGTTTATATACTATCATCAGAGATTTTTTGAAAGTCAGGATTGCAATTTAGGCCTCTCGACCATCATTAGCTGACAACAATCATGAATCTCAATTAATATCTTGCGATAGTTTTATCATCCTATTTTCATAATTAATTACCCACGCCTCACAGATGAATCGTAAGTGTTTCATAAACAAAATTTAATTGCAGAATAGAAAATATACATACGTCTATTTCTCATGCATCCACTGTCATCTGCGGGTGGAAGAAGGCGAGTAAGATTTCCGTGCACATACACACAAATTTAATATATGTATATATATATACTATATATATTGAGTGATTCACAACAAAAGTGGTGCTGTGTAGCACCACTTTTGTTCGAACGGTATTGGATTTACACAGTAAACATCTACATGCAGTAATTTATTTTCAAGTAAACAGGGTGTCCCAATTTTATATAAAAAAATCTTGGGAGGTTTCCTCAGATTGAAAGACCACTTTTTAGTTGAAGATTCAAGAGCGTCCTAAGCTCTGTTATAATGTCGTTAAGTAATTAGTTTTTTTGGTGAATAGTTCCATCACAATATTTTTTTTTCCATAAAAATTTATGAAAATAGGCTCTCACATCATCGTATGCTCCATCGGCCAGAGAGGATCAATACTTTTTTCCTTTCGTTTTCTCATTGCCCAAGGATAGCTTTATAGAAGAATTTAAATAGATTATCCTCATTCTATGCAGAAGTGGCTCAGAAAAATTATTGAATATTGTAATTTTAAAAATATCATATCTTGATTTTTTCAAATGGAACATCCTGTATTTCATTTTTATTATTCATTTCAACGCATAAAATATTGTGCCATATTTTTGCAGAAGTAACCTAATCTTTATCTTCAACCATTTTCGAATTAAAAAGATAAACTAAAGTAATAAAATCTGAGGTTGCGAAAGAAGAGTTTATTAGTACATATCATTATACTTGATCAGAGAAATGGAGATATTTTAAGGTTGTCGTGTATAAAATTGGTTTTTGGTGAGATGATTTACAAGGTATTGTGACTATTTCAATAAGTGTTCGAAATGTAGCCCGTTTCTTTGTACACACAACTTAATCCTTCTGAGGAAAGACCGTTGAACTCTCGACAACATTTGCGGATTAACTGACTGAAAAGCTTCGACTATTCTCTGTCTTATATCCAACTGTTTTGTAAAAGGAATCTGGTAAACGATGCCCTAAATATAATACCACAAGAAAAAATCTAGACTTGTAAGGTCAGGAGACCTAGCTGGCCATCTAACAGGACCACCACGTCCTATCCATTTGGTTGGAAATACATGATTCAAATGCTCCCTAACCTAATGTGCTGGTGTTCCATCCTGTTGAAACCACAAATCTTGTATGCTCTGGTAAAACGGCAAGGAACATTGGTAGATAATCTTGCAAAAAATCTAAATACATTTCATTATTGAGGTGCTCGTCGAAAAAGTGCGGCCCAATTCGATATCCATCTACTATAGCGGCCCATACATTCAAGGACCAACGATGCTTGTGATCTATTTCCTTATGAGGTAAGGATTTTCCGTGGCGTAATAATGAAAGTTGTGCCCATTCTTGTGGAAAGTTGCCTCGTCCGAGAAGAGGACTCTGCTAAATATTCTTGATTTTCCGCTACTTTGTCAGTTGGCCAATTGCAAAAATTGATTCGATTTTTATAGTCTTGATTGTTCAGTTCCTGGTGCAGCTGTACATATGTGCATGCGATTTATTCACTTTCAAGATTCTCTGGATGGAAGTTTGACTTGTCTGTTAACTGAGAAATCTCTCTTTGGCTTTTATATGGGTCCTCTGTCACTGTCCATAAAACAGATAACTGGTTGTCTTCAGCTGTAGCAGTTTTTGGTTTTCATATTTTTTGTAAACGATATTACCCATTTCGATAATTCGAATCAGAAGTTTTTCAAAGCATCTTGCATCAGGATGCCTCTTATCAGGAAACCTTTGTGTATAAACTCTACTTGCCAAAAATAATTTCTATCACACTCATCCAGAATAAAAATCATATTTTTTCTTTATTGGAGAATATGATATGACCGGACACTTGACAGAAGGCACAAATAAAAAAAATTTCAACATATACCTCGATTTACGTTCTAATCATCTTGATTTTATCATTCGTTAAAATAATCATCTTGTTTATGTTTCATTTTTCACTTCTTGAATCATTACAGAAATAAAAAACTTCAGTACGAATAATGAAGCATGTTGATGAAATTGATACGGTTTGTAGAATTTTCATTAAAATTTATACAAATAAAGAAATATTTCGAAAATGATCGAAGATAAATTTTTGCAAATATATAGCACAATATTTTATGAGTTGACTTGAATAATAAAATACAGGCTGTTCTGTTTGAAGAAATCAAGATATGATATTTTTGAAATTACAATATTCAATAATATTTTTGAGTCAATCCTGTATAAAATTAGTGGGTTCACCGTCTCGGTCCATAGAGGGCGACTCTCGTAGGTATGTACGAGGTGAGCCCTTTGTGGAATTGATAGGGTATCCCGAAGTAGCTTGTTAGGATGCTGAGAAGCGATATGCGACACTCATGAGATCCTAATAAGGGCGAAACTGCAGTCTGCCGCTTTGTTTCTTGACATCCTGCTTAGTTGCACTATTGTGGCTCTTGGAGGCTGCGAGGATGGCGGGCAGATTTCGGAACTAGCTCTTGTCAAGAAGAATTATTCATTGATCTACGGATTTTTGAATAAATCTTTTCGTCTCAAGTTCACATATGTAGACTACTTGCGGAGTATGATGAGACAAATATCTTCCCCGACAAATTTCGCAAGAAGTCTACATATGTAATCTTGAGACTCCTCGCGAAGTTTGTCGCGGAAGATATTTGTCTCATCATATATATATATATATATATATATATATATATATATATATATATATATATATATATATATATATATATATATGATGTCTACGCACAACCCAATTTACATGAAATCCCCGATATTTTGAATATAAACTTAGGGAATTTGGAAATTCCAACGGATTGTTAGAATCGATCCTCAATTGCAAAAGGAATGAATAAAGGTTTATTTTAAGGAAGAAACAAATTGTTGTGGGATTCTTGGATTATCCTGGAGCAATCTGAATTTTCTCTTGAGATTATCTCATAAATTTTCAATAGGATTTAGGTCTGGAGAGTAAGGTAGCCAGTCGAAAATAGCACATCGCCAAAGTCTCACTATTGGCTCATGCACGAGGTCAACGTAATTTCCAGCATTTACACACGCAGGAAACGAAATCAAATCTGTTTTGCCTCCCAGCATAATGCCACCCCAAAAAATCACACTGCCCCCTTGGTATTTCTGAATGTGTCTTGCAGCTCGGAGTCTAGCCTGTCTTTCACGACCCCTTAAAACCAGTATCCGGCGGTCATCTGATGGAACACCAATTCTGGTCTCATCCGAAAAAAGAACATTCCGCCAATTCACATTATTCTAATTTCGATGCTCGATACACCAATTAATTCTGTTAATTTTTCGTTGTCTGATGAGCTCTGGAACTGCTAAGGGCCTTCTGCTGTATAAACCCCTTGAACGACGTCTCTGACTCATCGTTTCGGCTGATACACTGATGCCTGTTGCTTCCAGAAATTGTCTTTGGAGTATGGGGTGCGACGCACTAGGGTCTCTTCTTACAATTTGGCACAAAAAGCGGTCTTGTTCTTTAGAAGTGTTCTTTCTACGACTTCTTCTAGGCCTATACTGCACAGATTGTAGCTCCATGTATAGGACGTAGGTTTTCGAAATCACCCGCTGTGGTACCCCCATTGTGGCCGCTATATCCCTCTGTCTCACCTCTTCGTCAACGAAAGCAATTATTCGACCCCTCCGCACATCGGACAATCTAACGTAAGGTATTTTCAATTATGATTAGAGGCTCCTTTTAAATCTTGAAATTCACAGTCTCAAATCTTAGTGACGATTGAGTACAATATCCCGAACATGTGATGCTAATTCACCATTCTTATCAATCTATCAAGTTTTTTTACAACAAAAAACTTTATTCTTCACAAGTAGTCGAAGATCCATGGTTAAAAACAATCAATAATGTAAAATACCGATGATTCCATATAAATTTGGTTGGTATATATATATATTTTTAACATTTATCGGGGTTGAGCATGTATGCTGTGTCTGTTATCTGGCTAGTATGTTGTCTTCGTTGTTTTATGTGCCAGCGAATAATTGGAAATAGAGAGGTACGTAGATCTAGATTAGAAAAAAAAAGCTTTGAATTGAAATAATTTGCAAAAGTTTTCAAATTCGTCTGAGAATTCGAAATGAAATTATATTCATAACAACATCATATGGCACATGCAGAAAATGATAGAAGATTAACGATCAAGAGGAGACAAATGTTGTAGAACTTACAATTCCTATACAAAAAGAAGTTAAAAAAAAGAAGCTTTTTAGGTTTTCTACAGCCACCGTAATATTCTCTTGATTCGAGTCGAAATTTGGTACAATATTTTTCAATGCGCCTTAAACTTCAAGCGGCAGACCTTGAGTCGTATTTGGTATATTGAAACGTTTTTTTATTCAAATTTCAAATAATTCCGTTCTACCATATACAGCATATCTTTAACTCAAGCAAACCTCAAATACCTCTATCACTCTGTTTATCTGTCCTATTTCGAAGGAAAATACTTTCATTGTTTTCTCTTATAACTCGAGAAGATATGTAACAAAGTCAGTAAAAACTGCAAGAAGTTTCTGAAGTGAATTGAGTGATAAATAAGTGAAACAAAAGTAATTATATTTAGCTATTAGTCAAACATATCCAATAATAAGTATCAACAAATTCAACAAATTTATCCTTTCAGCATATCTTGAGCGAATAAGTGAAAATGTCCAGAAGTTCAGAATTGCATACAGATCTAAAAATAAATTGTCATCACCCCGACTTGAGGAATCAAATGAATTAGAAGTTCATAGCTTTTCTTTTCCAGATGGCAATAATTTTAACATAGGTCGTTCCTTCAAAATTACATAAACAGAACATCAAACTACGGTCACAAGATTGAACATCAGCAAACATTTGCAGTAAAACTTGCAGCTCTTGCTAGTAAAATTAATTTGAAATTTCTACCCATTCCTTTAGAATCACTTGAAACTTTCAAATCACTTTTCAGTGACTACTTAGAGATAATGACTGACCGAATTGGTTTCCAATTTTCCAAAATTTTGGATGTGTTAAAGTAATAACAAGCAAATAATTTGTTAACTGTAAACCTACTTTTTGGTGATTCCAAATCCAAATGGAGACCTATTTATAAATATACACCACTTTTTGCTTAATCTTATATCGTGCGATGAAAACGAAAGTTCGAATCCGCAATTACAGTGGTTTATTAATTTATTTGTTGGTAGTAAAAACAATTTCGAATTGTGTTTTAATTATGCCGAACCATAAACTGCCTAGCAAGTAGTTCTTCCAAAACGTTGAAGCATGAAACCCGAAGAACACAATCTGCACATATATTTCGCACCTCTAGAAATGGCTTTCCAAGAAAATGTTAGACTTCTTTTATGAAGTTAAAGGGACCAATAAACTATATTTCATCAGAATCTTCTTTGCGGCTTAACCGTGATATTATACATAGACAGTTAGAGTTACTTTCCCGCTACTGAAATTGGTAGGTGTTGAGATAAAGCCTCTCGTACATTTTTGATATTAGAAAGGAAGACGGTTAATTCAAAATTTTACTTCAACATTCAAACCAAACGAATTCCGTACAACATTCCTACTTTTATTTTGCACTTTCAGGCGTTGTTCACAAAATTTATAAACCCTATTATTTTTAAATATAATAAACAAAGATTTCCACTAAAATATGTTAATAAATACTTGACGCGTTTAGATAGAGAGTATCTTTGTCAAGAGCGAATGAATACTACAAAATTATCTTAACAAACGTATACTTATATATACTAAAGAAGTGACCTATGCAGAGTTATTATCGAACTAGTGTTTAGAAAACAAGTTGAATAACGGTGAGTTATTTATGTCTTTCTTGTCAAAAAAAACTTTTGGGGAATACCTAAATCTGCTAATTTCAAGTGCTTCCAGAAGGTTGAGCTCCATACCTCTATTCTCAGAATGTAGGATTTTAAATTCTGAATTGAAAGAATTCCTATTTTCCCTGAGATGATTAGAATAATTCGAGTCGGTTTTTCCATTGATGAAACTGCGTTTTTTAAGTTCAGAGATTCTAACATTGAAATTTCTTTCTGTTCTACCTATATTGAAACAATTGCAATCTGTACTTTCCAATCTATAAACACCTGATTTATTTTCTTTATTAATTGAAGACTTATAATTTCTGATTAATGAACCTAAATTTCGTGATGTTTTGAATGCTATATTCAAATTTGAATTTTCAAGAAGGGATTTCACATTATTGCTAATATTGTCTATATATGTAACACTATTGAATTTTCTGTCTTGATGTTCACCGATTAGATGAATATGTTCTAAAGCTAATTTTTGTCTTTTCTTATACAATATATTACTAACTAAATTTGCATCATAACCAATATTTATTGGGATCTGTTTTATCAAATTCAATTCTTTATGATACTTCTCACTAGACATTGGTGTACTTAGGGTCTATGTATATAGCTATTAAATGCTGCTAATTTGTGTTGGTAAGGATGTGCCGATGTATAATGAATTGTGATATCTATATGAGAAGGTTTATGATAAATTGAAAACAGGTGTTTATTATTTGATCTTATTATTGTTAAGTCTAGGAAATTGATCGCGTTATTCTGCTTTATTTCAGAAGTGAATTATATATTTGGGTGAAAGTTGTTGATGAAATTCCCGAATACAGTGAACTGTTTGTTTGTTCCTGTAAAACACAACAATTGTCGATGACAATAACGTCATCGACATATCGATACCAATATAGAAAATGTTTACTGAACGGGTGTTTATAAATAGTTTTTTCTATATTACTCATGAAGACTTCTGCCAAAACAGGGCTTGAGGGGTTTCTCATTATAAGTCCCTCATCACTTTTATAAAAAGAGTCGTTAAATGAAAAATAATTTTGAGATATGCAAACATCTAATAAAGCCATAATGTCATATTTAATTGGTGGGTTCGTCTTATTTTCTGGAGAACTTGGAAACAAATTCTCAACAAAGATTCTGTGTATCGAAACTCGACCAGCGTTTATTAATATATTTTTAGTGGAAATCCTTGTTTAATCATATTTGAACATAGATTTCTATCATGTAAAAGCCTCGTCAATTGAACCTATTATTTATCTTTGTGATCACGAAGTCCACCAAATTTTCTTATCAATTACATGCTGAAAATGTGCATATTGCATGCAAATATTCTAACTCCTGGTTTGCACCAGGCGAATTCAGCAAACACGTTCATTTCTAAATTTTCATTTTTCAAAAATGATCTCAAATATTCATTTCCATGTCATATTCGCAACCGAAGAAACATCCTACAATAACTTTCAGAAGTAATTTCATACATTAAGCGTTAAAATTATTCTATATTCATCACTGATATTCAAGGTATTTCCATACTAATTCTCATAAGAATCCTTCCACTTTCAAATCCATAAAACTACCATGGATTTCCTGCTCCATATATAGGTTGTAGCGATATTAAATCATTATGAATAAAACGCCTTCGATATTTATATGTATCTAACTCTGGTGATATTCTTTCATAGATCGAAGATATAACTGAAAAGTTTGCAGTGTAACTTCCGCCTAAAACATTCAGAGTTTCGTACAAGAAATCTCATGAAAAATGTAACGAATGGTGTGAAGGTGAGGGAATCGAAAATATCTACAACAAAAAGGATATCCTGAAATACCTTTTTCAAATAATACAAACTCGTTACTGTCAGAGTAGGCGAATTTGGAGCAAAGCGTACCCTAAGGGCAATATAGTATATTATGATAGATTCTGGGCCGTAATGGCTTCCTTGCTGAAATCACCGAATGGTGTAGGAGGCATACTCAGAATGCTATATTCCATTTCAGCGTTTAATCGCAGTTAATGTAATTTGTTTTTCGTATCTTTTATTTCCATATAATATTTAAAGAATTCAGATGTGCATTGGAATAAATATAACTCTTCCAAATAAAAGAGAACTTGTTTGAGATAAAACGAAGTTACTGTTAAAAAATTAGTGTTCTAAGGGCATTCTGACCGAATCACTTTATTTATTAGAACTAAAGATGTTCAGATAGAGATTATTGATAGATACCATATTTGATCAGAATTGACGACAAAGTTATGAATACTGGCATATACTAACCAACTGAAATAGATGATTTGGATTGTCACCAGATTTGATTTTTTGGCGTTGTCAGTAATATTTCGTTCAAGTCAGCAAAAGATTTTTCAGAAGCCTACTTTTGGTCTCCTTTAGCATATCTCTGAATATTTAATATAACAAGTTTTGAAAAGCCTGAAATGAGATGTTAATTACTGATGGCGCACAACATCAAGGATTCCTCAATCAATTATTTGACAGTTCATTTCACTGTTTGAATAGAAACAATTTCAATGATAATTTAATTTTTAATAATTTTAAAATTGAATGGTCCTTGGAACAGTAGGACTAATATTTGAATTTCTGTAGTTTTATTTTCTATTTCACTGACATTCGCAGCCTACAGAACTGCTACTATTTAAGGTCATGAGCGTTATAATTGAATTGTAGACAATTTTCTATGAGCAACCGTTCACTGAAATAGTGTGTCGTCTTTCGAAAGATATTTGATAAATGAGAAACAATTTGGTTTACACATATTCTCTATATTTGTAACGAGTTTCGACTTTCATCAGATTGATACCGAAAACTGAACTGAAATACAACAATTCATATACGATCTTCAACATTAGGTTGCAATTGAGTCAAATTTCCACAGGCAATTCACACAATTGTTATCTAAAGGACTCAGCTGGAAAAAATATAATGTTAGTTTTTTTACTGATAAAAGTATAATAATGCTGATTGACTCAATTATTGAAATTTCTGTAGGTTCTACCAATATACATCTCACCACAACCACTATAGCTAAGATTGCATACACTAGATTTATTTCTTTTATCTATTTTACTTCTACTATTTTTTATGTGTTTGGATAGATTATTGTTGGTTCGGAATAAAAGGTGTGATTAAGTTCTAATATTTTGTAACCATTATTAAAAGTTCCTGGCAGCATCATTCAGAGAATTTTTCTGTCGATTGCCTGAGAAAGTATTACTCACCTTCCGTCCGATTTTGTAGATCATATACAAATTCTTGTTTCTTAGTTTACTTAATGATGGTTGCAATCTAAAACGTACAATAGAATGACTTAACAAAACACGGAAACTCAAAACAATACCAAAATTCCTAGGATCAACACTGATATAGTACCCTCACATACGTTAGAAAGTTAGCCATAATTTAAAATATTTTTTGAAAAATTTCCAGTTACACATCTCAACCAATGATAATCTATCCAAACATATCAAAAATACCATGAGCAAAACAGAAAAAGGAATCTGCTGTATATAAACTTAGCTGCTGTAGTTGTAGTGAGATGAATATAATATAATACTTAATATATGATCTATTAATAACATTCGATTTAAACTGATCAACACTACCTAAGGCAATTCTCAAAACTATTATATAAATGAGAAAGCCGAAAACGAATGAGGTGAAGGAAATATTGTCAAAATTTACCTCTTCATTCAATATTATGTTTGAAAGTTGGAAGAATGTGAGATTTTGCAATTTTGGTTGAAATTATGATTTTTTCAATTAAAATCGCGCAATTAAATGAGTTTTTTATTGATGAAACTACGATAATGTTCATTGACTCTTATATTGAAATTTCTGTAGGCTCTACCAATCTTACTCTAACCACCGCAGCTGAGTTTGCATATAGTAAATTCATTTTCATTTTGCATTTTACTCTTATTACTTTTGATATGTTTGGATAGTTTGATATTGGTTAGGAATGGGATGTGTAATTGAAACTTTTTCAGTGAATGTTTGGAATTATGGCTTACTTTACCAACATATATGTTGTTCTTTAGATTTTACACATATCAATGCTATTATTGAGTTTCCTTTTATGTAAAGTAATTAAGTTTTGAACATTTGGATTTAAGCTTTTGTTTAGAGTCACATCGATGATAGATCTGGGAATTGCCAAATGTAGTATTACTTACTTATGGTTGAAAGTTGTAGATCATAAATAAATTGCTGAATCTTATTTTACTCAATAGTGACTACAATCCAAAAATTTTTCCCGATTAACTCAATAAAAACCGGAAACTCAAGGCAATAGAATTGGTGTTCCCAAAATCTAAAATCAAGACAGATAAATTTAGCTACACATATGTTCGGAAAGTAAGGCATAATTCAAAACATTTACTGAAAGAGTTTCAGTTACACATCTCATTCCGAACCTATAATAATCTATCCAAACACACCCTTCAAAAATAATAAAGTAAAATAGATCAAGCAAAAAAAGCTGGTGCTCACAAACTTAGCTGCGGTACATTATCGTAATTCAATTATTGAAAAAAAAACCATTTTTTAATACTCGAACCATTCCATTGAATAAAGTGATAATTTCAAGCAAAATTTCAGAAAACTTACATTCATCTAATGAAAAACTTGATAATAATTTTTAGCAATTCCACTAAAACAATAGATAAAACTTTCCATCATACTACTGATTGAATTGGTAGAAATTACAATAAATCCATATTCCTCAATTTGTTTCCGGGTCGTCTCTTTTGGCAAGTCAGTTACGCTGGAGACATCGTCTACCGAACGCCTGAAGATGACAAGGGACAACTTGTCGAAACGTCGCCACAATCAAAATGGACCACGGAATAAAACCCGTAACACATCAAATCATAGATACTTCCGTGAAAATTAAAAATTTAACATTATATATATATATATATATATATATATATATATATATATATATATATATATATATATATATAAAAATTTTAATTTGATATATATATATATATATATATATATATATATATATATATATATATATATATATATATATATATATATTGGTTTGATCTTTAAGGGGACGACCAGGGCTCAAATGGAAGGTATCAATCTCTAGTTTTTAATGCCGATGGGCGTTTGCAGTGAATACATACTCTAGAATCAATATGGCCGCCTTAACCACGTGACTTACCTGTTTTTTTCACACTTAATCATATATAAAAGTAGCACAATACCAATAGGGGTTTACAACGACTTAAATGAAAGGTCTTGACTCCCACTTTCAAAAGCCGTGTGATGTCAGTTTTTTTGCGACCCTTAAATTCAAAGTGGCGGCCTTAATCGCGTGACATTTGCGTTTTTCCAGTAAAATCAAAAGGAAACAACTTTGTTAGTCCTAATTTTGTCTCAAACTCGCTTGAACTATTGTTTTTCAACAAATAAACATCAATCGTATGAAAATTTTTTTTAGGAGATGTTTTTTTCGCCCTCTATAGGATAATTAAAACATCATATGACCGGATGTGGCAAATGTGCTGTTTCAAAAGATCCTCAAAGACATTTTTATGAAAACTAAGTGTAGTCAAAGAGGTAAGGCTACTCGCTCTTTCCGATGCGCACATTTACGACTTCCAGTTACAACCGGAAGTGGGCCATACAAACTGGAAATCCATCTTTCAAATAAAATGTGGTACCTTTTTGCACATAATTAAATTGTTCATCTGAAAATACGTTTCTTTTTTTTGAAAATTTCATTTTTCACTTTTAAGTACGATTTTTAAACCTTAATTTTAGGAAAATAAAAGCGTTTCTTGAAAAATGTTTTTATCATCAATACATAATACATTTAATCAATTTTCGTGAAAGAGCCTTAACTTGTTTGATAAAATTAGTTGATTTCAATTAAACTAATAACATTCAATTGTTTGAATAATTAACACATAATTATTAAACTAATAACATTCAATTGATTAAATAACTGAAGTATAATTATTAAACAAAATAATATTAACATGATATTCATATTTGTTTCTGACTGTCTGTCAAAGATATTAATATAAGCTGGTGCAAGCGGTATGGAAAAATATTTGTTTATAATGTGATATTATGTTTTTAATGCTGGGAAACCAGTCGACGTACGTACTTTTTATTTGTATTTATATATAGCATTGATAACATGATATCTCCATTATTAACTAACATGATCATCAAACACCTGACATTTCATCAAACACCTGACATTTTCAATTTATTACAGACCTGAGAAAAATTGGCTATCAAACTAACCTCACTTTCTTCTTCATTCAACATACCTGATTATTATATATATATATATATATATATATATATATATATATATATATATATATATATATATATATATATATATATAACATATTAAGTTATTATAAATATCAAATATTCATTTCTAAAAATGTCTACGACTCGAAGGAAAACATTGGAAAGGAGTAGAAGTTTAAGTCATAATGGCAGATGTTGTAATCCTTATGATGAAAAAGGCAACCGAGGAAAAGATCTTAGGAGTGTATCTGCTACATTTTAAAAATCATTTCCCGACACAACTAGTTTTGCTAAAATCTGTTCTGATTGTAGAAAAAAACGACCTTCTGATATTTCATATTGTATATTTCATGAAGATGTTCACATGAATGATACGTCTATCATAATTCCAGATTCATCAGAGCCTTTCATACCTTCTGAGAGGCAAATCGAGCTGGAAAATATGTAACAAGGTCTAAAAGATGAATTGTCTTCCTTATCAATACACGATCCTCTTTGATTGCGCATTCTCACTATTTTACCAGATGCGTGGAGCCCAAAAAACATTTCCGATGAATTTTAATGCAATTGAAATTATGCAAACAAATCGAAAGAATTAAATTCTACTGGTGGCGTCTCAACAGAAACGACTGCTGAAGACGTTAAAAAATTGACCGATAACGAGGAGCAAAAAGTTTATGATATCTATGAAGAAAATAGCAGAATTATGGCTGGAATAAACGACGTCAAATCAGTTAAAACTGATAGTGGTCGAGTTTTAATGCGAAGGCGCCTCCTTTCATTAGATTTGAGAGGTCTCTATTCACTGTACCAAGAAAAAGTTGGACAACTTAGTAAATTTGCTCAACTAAGACCTCAAAAATTGTATTATTGCTGGAGGTAGCGGTACACACTGTGTCTGTGTTTGTACCATACACGAAAATGTCAGGCTTATGTTAGAAACTGTTAATTTACCTAAAATAACTGCGAATTCCTAACATCCCATGAATACCTATAAAGATTGTTTGCAAGGAATAACTTGTTCAAACGCCACCGATAAATGCTATCTAGGCAACTGCAATAAGTACTCTACTTTAGGTAACTTTAAGAACGATTTACATGCGTTATTAAATGATAGTAATATTTCTGAAACTCATTTTCCGACATGGACTGGAACTGGAAGATCAACGTTAATGAAGCAAATCTGAAATTCGGATGAATTTTTCGAGGATCTATGTGTAAGGTTATCAGCTCTGAAACTTCACTCATTTATTGCGAAAAAGCAGACCTCTTTTTATGAGGAGAAGAAAAAAAATCTGAAGGATGGTGAAATATCAGTTGCTATGGATTTTTCTGAAAACGACAAGTTCGTAGTTCAATATGCGTCACAAGCATTTCACTTCAACAACGACCAATGCGCAATATTTCCAATTGTTTGTTATCACAAGGAAAAGTCAGAGATAAAACACGAAAGTTTAATCTTCCTGTCTGATAGTACAAAACACGATACTGTTGCTGTTTTTACCATCCTAAAGCAACTGGTTCCTTATCTCGTGAAAAAGCATCGAACAAAGCATTTAATTTATTTTACTGACGGTGCGCAACAGCACCAAAAATGGGTTCCAGATGGCAAAGCTGGTGCAACACAAAACAGAATTTGACATTACTGCAGAATGGCATCACAATGCAACAGCACATGGCAAAGGTCATTCAGATGGTCTCGGCGCTGTGTTTAAGAGAGAAGCGGCAAGATACTGCCTCACGTATAAACCGAATGATGCTATTTTAACTTGTGAAAGGCTCTTTGACTGGTCGAGAACAAAGTGTTCTGATACAATTATATCATGATATATATATATATATATATATATATATATATATATATATATATATATATATATATATATATATATATATATATAGTTATATATTTTGTTATACCAAACAAGATCATCAGAAAGTAGTTTGAATATAAGCTTCGAAAAGTTGAAGAGAAGCTATTGATAATTAAAAATATTCTGTTGGTTGTAAAAACACTGATCTATGTTATCAATAAAATATTATTCTCTCTCTATATACATTCTTTTTTCATTTCTCCTGGGACCGTTGAAATTGTAACTAGAAGTTGGGGTTGAGGGTGTCGAAATCTTTCGAAGTCACATAATTTTTCAATACGAAACAATATTTTATACTCAGCAGTAGTAGCTCACGTATGGTCCCAACGCAGGTTATTCTCGAAAAAAAACCTAGGACGCTACCGATTTTTTCAAGAACTGAAAATATTTTCGAAATCTCCAATTATTTTTCACGAAAGACGCTCCCTTGACAGTTTTTCGTACAAGGCCCAGTTTTTGAGAAAAAAAAAATGTTGAAAAGGTTTCTAGGAATCCTTGCGACTCCATTAATGATACCTGTTCTGGGCTCAGTCATAGATGTGTCCAAAAATGATCAACGTCAGTGTCATTTGAGTGTTTATGTTTTTTAATAACTTTGAATGGATTGAATTTAAGTTTTAAATCGTCTATCATGGATCGTTATACGAATGTTGAGATGACCGACATGCACTTCATGTAAGAACATGCTGACGGAAATACATTAGAAGCTCAGCAGATGTACACGGAAAGATTTAAAAACCGTAATGCTCCCGATAGAGAATTTTTTGAAAGCATTCATCGACGCCTATATGGAAAAATCTCATTACCTCCACTCGAAAAATTGCTAACATTTTAGGTGTCAGCAATTTAACTGTTCGGCAAATTCTTCATGAAAATTGGTTTTATCCATTCCACCTATAAAGCGTATAAGCCCTACTTACAGATTTTCCTGTTTAAAAAAGTTGATTCCAATTCCTCAAATTTTTATGCTGATCGTATTCATTGTGAAGCAAGTTTTTCAAGAAATTTCATAAAGAATTTTCATAATAATCATATTTGGTGTGAAGAAAATCTACATCAAACATATTAGGATGGATTTCAACCTGTTTTCGTAGACGCTTGGATCTGCATTGTCGGTGATTGCCTAATTGGACCAGTATTTCTACCAAAGTGACTTCCGGGGGAGGTGTACCACCACTTTTCGGAACACACGCTTCCAGAATTTTTGGAGGATGTACCTTTGGCAATGTGATAAATGATGTGGTTTATGAACGATGGCGCACTTGTCTGAGTCTGAGTATGGAAAACGCTGGGTTGGTCGAGGTTGGCCTCAATTTTAGCCCTCACGGTTCCCAGACTCCGTGTGGGGCCATCTGAAGTCCGTGGTTTACATTACCTCCATGGCAAATGTTGAGGACTTAAGAAATAGAATCATGGCTGGGTGCAACTCGATAAGAACAGATCCTTGTGTTTATGAAAGAGTTCGCCAATCAATGAACAGCTTTTGTATTTTTTAAGAGTAAAACTCTTTGTTTTTGCCCTTGAATTAAACTTCTGATTTTCAAACTTAGGTTTTTCAATGATAAAATGAAGAACACTACGATGGTTCTTTGAATCGCAGACTACGTGTCGTACAATGAAATATATGGACTTTCTTTTCTTATTCTTTCCAACATTTCTTTACTTAAAAACTTGATAATGTACAAGAAAATCTCATGAGAGCTTTTTACTTGAAAACTAAACGGAAAATTCGAAGATATTTTTCATCTCTTGAAGAATCAGTAGCGTCCTAGTTTTTTCTCTGAGAATAACTTGCGTTGTGCCCATACGCGCGGTACTGTTGAGTCCAAAATATTGTTTTGTATTGGAAATTATGCGTATTAGACATTTTTCAACAACCCCGAAAGTATTACTCAATATCTCAAACGGTTTACGCAAAATTCTAATCTAACTGCATCTTTCGCTTGAACTTTATCACCCTGTAATTTGGTAAGGAAGTATTTGCGGACCTATGTTTTTATGAACTTGATTGGTTACAAATGAATTACTCTGCTGAAAAAATGTCGTAAATGACAAACTCATCGCCTATAGGGTCAAGGAAGGGCGGACGTAGGCCAAAGGGCCCGCGTCCATCCTTCTTCTTTAACAAAGAATGTTGTACATTATATACAAATTGTTGTATATTAGTTAAATTTTCATTTTGTATTTGTCTGATCAAAACGTTGTGTCGTCAAAACGCCTTACAATATAAGTGTTAATCAATTTTTCTCTTACTTATAATTTGAAAGGGATTTTCATAGGGATGGCCACTAGTGTTCAATTTTCGAAATATATTTGATTAACAGGCTCATTTACTTTGCAGATACACTTTCTGTTTCATCGCTATTGCATGAATAAAGTTTCGCATTCAAAACATAAGACCTCATCATTTCATTCGGGATCACGACAATCGAGTTCCGTTGTAGAATACAGAAGATTCCAAAGAAAAATAGGATACATTCGCAGGTCACAGTGATTTATAAATGACATGAACATTTGCAGAAAAGAAAAAGCTTGAAATCCTCAAAGGAATGGTATACTACGCTCTATCTCTATTAAGTTTTTTTGACTAAGCGGTTATATCAACGTTTTAAGTATATTAAATTCTGAAATTTATTGCAGATTACGAACGGGCTAGCAGCGGACGATGTATTACTGGGATTACTTAGTTTTTCCTTCGTTGTCGCAAAGGCTCTTTGCTGACAAACAATTATTTAGGGACGATGTATGCAGGCCATCTATCAATGAATTATTCATAGTTCCGGGCACGATCCGAAATTGGGGTAAAACGAAAATTCATTTTCAAAGGGAATCAAATATTTCCAAGGCATAAAATGTATAGACGAGGTTATTTGCGAAAGAGAAGTTGAGTAGCTCAGAGTACGAGATGCCAAACTGAATAACTTTGGAATTATGAATTCGTTATATGTTACCATTAAGTGAATAATTCTGAAAGGAGTTTTAATTAAGTGTAGTTTCAATTGTATCGTGAGTTTGGAACGTTTGCCGTTTACTATATCACTGAAAGTATTTCTAAGTATAAAACTGAATGTTTCAAGATTAGCAAGAACTCATGAGGGGAGTTTATTGTTTTACGAGAAACATTCTTCGACTGAAGATCATCTTTGTGAAAGGGGATGTCTCTTATTTCATTGTCTTTCTAGACCTTTGTATAGTCTTGCATGTTACGATAAGAATTCTATAAATGATGTTCGGTTGGTAAGAAAGGATATTCTGAGAGCTCTATCTTTCATAGCTTATTAAATGTTTGATATTTCTATCGTCAAGATTTTTAATCTTTCAGGACTTATCTGCCTGATCTGGCCAATTGTATTGAATCTAATTAAGCTCTTCATTCTGGCGACTTCAGTTGTCACTAATTAATGTGATACACTGACAAAGACGAAAGTTTTTCTCTTGCCAACTGGTTAAAATTATATGATATTCCGTTCATATTTAATGCTCAGTCAAGAGTCGTCGTCTAATTTAATAGATAAAATCAAGATTAGAATACTGATCTTTGTTTCAAATAATATATAGGCTACGCCACAGAAAACAGGACGAATTTTTTCCACTATAAATTTCGCAATTTTAGAGCCAGATCATTCGTTCTTGCTTCATTGGAAAGCCAAAGGACTAGGTTTTTCAGACATTGTATCGATATTTCACTTCCGGTGAAATCCAATATGGCGGACCCACTCGAAAATAAGCAATATTTCAAGATCGCTGGAACGTTTCTTTTCACTAAGCAATTCGAATTGGGTTAGATAATTCGTCGATAATTCAGTCCTTTCTGAACAATTTGACATATTGATATTGCACATATTCCAAGAATTGGTAAAAAATTGTGTGAAGAATTTTTTTCATTCTGATTTTCAGTTGAAATCTAAATATTTCTTTCACCTCATGGCGTTGGCACTCTCGAAGTTGTTGTGTTTTTCAAGGATGTTCTAGGAAGATAAAGAACCATTTTTACTGAAACCATTTCCGTTCGAATTCAAAATAACCGACTTCCTCGAATACTAACAATTTTCCACACGCATTAAAGAAGATTTCGCGGTTATAATGAATCGACTGCGTAATTTAATCACTAGATTGAACCATTTCCATCATTTTGAGTGGTCGAATTCGAATATTGATTCAGAATTGTGTCAATTGTCGTCAATAATGTTTCTCTTTTCCACCATCATAGCACCTCCCGTTGTGAAACCTCTGAACATGGACTGCATGCATTAATACTATGATAAACAAAAAATAATGAAATGTCATCGAGTTTTAGACGACATCTGGTTTGAACTCGAATTTTAACTTGGTGTTGCTTGTTTTCGACGTTTGTAATCGTCAGCAAAGGTTAATAAATGAGAATAAGCGTTTCATTGAATGTTTATTCATGCGTGGCTATACTGCTAGGCAAATATTACGTCAATTTCCAGCCCCTATTTACAAAAGAATTATCTTTGATCTTAAGGCAAAATTTCAGACAACAGGGTCATTTGGAAAAAGACCAGTTACTGGTGCAGCTAGAACTGTTAGAACACAGGTAATCGCTATTTTCATAATCTGTTTCAAGCATTAACTCTACATCTTTTGTTTTGAAAACTCAATTGACAATATCAGGATAACATTCAAGGAATTTCTGCATTAGCAGGCAGCTCTATCAGAACTCCAGGAATCAGCTTGACTGTTCCCCAAATGTCTCAGAGATGCCAAATCTCAAAAACATTTTGAGAAGAATAATAAGACACGATTTGGGGCTTGAGTATTTTCGAAGGCACTATAATTTTCAATTGACTCAAGATGTCAAACAGTGCAGATTCGAGCAATGCAGAAAATAGGTGCAGAACACGTAGACAAATTGAAAATATCTGGATCATAGACGAAAAAGTTTTAAGTGTTGCCGCACCAAGCCAGAATGACAGAAATTGTGTTCCGACGTAAGAAATCGAGAGGAATGTGCCTTCAATTCATTTGCAGAGGAAAACACAAAAATTTTTCAGGCATATAATGGTCTCTGCCGGTATTTTGGGGAACTTTAAATCAAATATCATTTTTATAGAACAAGGCATAAGAGTAGATTCGGAAAATTTCTGTCACATAATTTTCGATCATATATTACCAATTATTGAGGCGCCAACTCCTCAGTTGAATTTCATGCAGGTGAATGATTGCTGGTTTTTGCAGGACATGAATAAGTACAGTTGCTATGAGCTCAAAATGAACGGTTGAGAAATTGAGTAGCTTTTTATATGAATTTTAATGATTCAAATCTTCTTCGGAATTCCACAATTTTTTCCATATTCTTCTGACTACGTTTGCCAAAGAAATGAACAACCAGTACTATACTAAAAACCACTGTACACCACTACAACAAAACTTTATTACGAATACTCGACGCGCGTTTTGTCATCAGGAGAAAATAGTACAGTCAGTGTACTATCCTCTCCTGATGATGCCAACTTAGTTGGCGAAACGCGCGTCGAGTATTCGAAATAAAGTGTTGGTGTAGTGGCGTACAGTGTTTTTTAGTGTTATTCAACGCCAAAGGTTACAGTCTCAACTTAGCCAGTACTATATCACAAAAAAACGCTACTTACTCTCAACTGGCCGTTGTGTATGTACAGGGTGTCCCAAATTAGATGTATTTAAATGGAATCTATTTCAATTGATTTTACGATGGTGCCAGATGTCATTCCAGTCACTATACTATAGATCATCTAAGACAACGCGAAGATGATATCATCGAACCAGAAAAATGGCCCCCAAATAGTCCCGATCTTAATCCATGCGACTATTTTCTGTGGGGTGAGTTGGACGAAAATGTGTATAAAATTGTTTTATTTTCAATAATTGTGAGAAGCTGAGGCAAAAAAATCAAGAATGTCGGAACAATCTTGATCAAGAAATAATTTTGAGATCCAAAGAGGGCTGGAGAAGACGGGTGCAGAAGGTTGTGAATGCCAATGGAAATCACATTCCATTCTGAGAACTTGATTCTTTTTGTTGAATGTTTTCATTTATGTGAGTTGTTTGACAAAATCATGCTGTATTATTATTCCCGTAGAAGTTTTCAACAGTTGAAATCTCTGAGATATTTGGAAAACAGTCATCCTGATCTTTGTCCTAATGACTCTGTTATCCAAAATTTGCCCTCAAGATGAAAGATTGTACTTCTTCTGTAATGACACATTGAAAGGGTTCAAAATTAATTCATTCGATTTGTTTGCTATAGAATAGGTGGTCAGATTACTAATCACGACTATACACCTGATCGAAGATATTTATTATCTCTAGTGAATCGCCGGATTGTTTTCGATATTTTGTTTCTGTTCAATATCTTGAATTATATATTTCCAGCACCTGAGGAGCTTCATATTATCTTATTTAATATTCCCAGTAGATCATTGAAAAACAATGATCTTTTCTCAATCAGTTTCAAAAAAACAAACTGTGCACAAAATTCCCCAATCAGTAGAATGGTGCACTCTGCCAATCATTTAGATTTGTGTGGAGTTCCTCTTATCTCCTTGAAAACGAAGCTTTCAGCTTTTCTATGATCCACTCTTTCTTTCATTCATAACTTATCAGTGATGTTTGTTTGTTCGTTTTTCCTTTAACGTGCTCTATTCCTGCCTTTTGGCTAATGACACGCCGGGGAATTCTGCAACCTAATAACTCGGGAATTTTGCCGAACCTCTCTCGTTTAGAGGGAAGGGATCTTTAATGTCCAACTCATCTCCGTTCGACAGGACCGACAGCTTTACATCTCCTCCAACAGATGGACACTCAAGCGACTCCAAGAATCCGTAAAATCGCACCGATTTTGTTGGGATTGAACCTAGGTAATTCTGCTCAGGGGACGAGCATCATATCCCCTACGCCACCAAACCGACTATCAGTGATGTTAATCGCAGTAAATTCTAATATCTTGTACTAGTCAGTACTTTTCTTGAATGTTTTGTTTCAGAATTAATTTGTATTGCTTACTAGACTTTTTTATGTATTTTTTCAGTGAATGTCGTCTTGGCTTTGGCTGTTGATATTCCTTTGCGATAAAAAAATTAATAGATAAAATGACGGGCTGGAAATTGGCGTAATATTTGCCTAGCAGTATAGCCACGCTTAAATAAACATTCGATGAAACGCTTATCCTCATTTGTTAATATCATTGTTAGCAAATTCAAACGTCCAAAACAAGCAACAACAAGATAAAATTCGAGTTCAAACCAGTTGTCGTCTAAAACTCGATGACATTTTATTATTTTTTGTTTATCATAGAGTTAATACATACAGTCTATGTTCAGAGGTTTCACAACGGGGGGTGCATATGATGGTGAAAAGAGAAACATTATTGACGACAATTGACACAATTCTGAATCAATATTCGAGTTCGACCACCCAAAATGATGAGAAAGGTTCAATCTACTGATTCGCACTTGATTCATTAGGACCGCGAAAAATTTTCTAATGCAAGGGGAAAATAGTTGTTAATATTTGGGGAAGTCGGCCATTTCGAATTTTAACGAAAATCGAATTTTAGGTTGGTTTCAGTAAAATATGGTTCTTTATCTTCATACATACATGGAATAACAGAACAACTTCAGCAGTGCCACGCCATGACGTGAAAAAATATTTCGATTTCAGCTGGAAATCAGAATGAAAAAAATTCTTCAAGCTACTTTCTTAACAATTCTTGGAATATTATTGAGGTCAATATGTCAAATTGTTAGGAAAAGACTGAATTATCGACTGAATGCCCCATTCGATTTTTTTAGTGAAAAAAAAAACGTTCCAGCGATCTTGAAATATTGCTCATATTTGAATGAGTCAGCTATATTAGATTTCACCGGAAGTAAAATTTCGATACAATTTCTGAAAAACCTAGCCTTTGGCTTTTCAATGAAGCAAGAACTAATGATCTAACTTTAAAATTGCGAAAGTTATAAGGAACAAAAATAGTCCGGTTTTCTCTGGCGCACCCTATAAAATCAGTACCTTATCAGATAATCGTGAAGTTCTTTCTGCTTTTCGTCAGTCATCATATACCAGTTTTAATGTCGTTGGGTCGTTATCTTCCAGTGCTCGTCTTGCTGGAGAAGTGTAGATAGAATTTCAAACAAGTACTGAGATCAATTCCGCCATAATGAAAGAGTTATTCAGCATTGGTTGACATTATTAAAAATGCAACATGAAACGTAATTCATATTATTTCCTAGAGAGTACCGAAGGGACTATATACCTGTACCTATATACCTATGAGGATCATCAACAGAATCGATTCGAAGAGAAGGCTCTTAGTTCGTTTAATTCTGGTAGAAATAAAGAATTGAAGGACTTGATGAGTAAAAGGGTAATTCCACTCTAACTTTGTTGAGTATATTAGGTAACGCAAATTCTGTCTCGACAAATTCATCCATAATTGATATCCATTCAGTAATAATAATAAACTTTATTCGTGTTCAGATTAATGATATGAAGCTAACTAACCGAACTAAAAAATTCCTAACGTTAGATATTGTCTTGTTATAACGATTTGCTCGTTTCAGATAATAATTTGTAGATTTTAAAGAAGCTAAGTTTATCGCAATTCCAAATCAGGTACCATATCTGTCAATGTATATGGATATAGTTTCAGAAGTAGACTTTCTATTTCTTTTAAATATTAAAACAGATTATAGACGAAGTTTTGTCTGATTCTCTAGATCAGTCGTAATATTTCATAGAATCAATATTTCAGAATTGAAAGCAGGAGTCGAATTCCTCCATCATTCTGCAGCTTATAAAACAGAGCGAATAGATGTCCTTTGCATAAAAGGTTTAAGATTGTTCACTCTGATACAATATTACTGATGGATAATACGTTGTCTGACAGAACTCTTCGTGTTTTCGTTGGAGAGAAAGATAGTAGTTTTCGCACTTTCAAATAATGGAAACAGAGGTCTGTTCTTACACCGTTATTACTTTTCTTATATTTGAATGATACTATACAACTTCAACAAGTTTATTCATGGCGATGGTGTTGATCTATCTATTTGTCAAGACTTTTAGTTTTCAACTGAATAATTATCACTATAGAGAATTTAGAGTGCTTTTGAATAATTCTCCATAATTTTTATCCCCAGTATCTCGATGTCACATTGGGTCATCCTATAGCCTTCAAAACACATATCAAGAAATTGAGTCGAACGCTGAAGTCAGGAATTAATATTCAACACAAATAAGCAGGGCCCACTTGGGAAGTCGATGATCTCACTATTCGTACTGCTGCTCTTGTTCTGGTCTCTTTTACATCTGAGCATTGTTGTTCTGCCTGAATAGTGCTAATGTGAATTGAATTGAATTCCAATTTATTCATGTTATGAATTACTTTGACCTGGCAGCATGTCGTCTTCAATATTCGCAAACAATCAGCATTGAAAAAAGTTGGAACATGTAGCACTCTTCTGGTACTCCGCGAACTTCGGAGATCAACTGCTTTGAGATATAAATCTTAATTTGGTCGCTTTGTCACACTTCTTTTGATGCGTTTACCCTCTAGGAAAGTCAGTGTAATGATGTTTTTGTTTTCAATAAGTTCCTCATATACGATACCACTCGAAAGGTTCCTGGTTTGGGTACCATTATAAAGTATTTGTGTACCGACTCATAGGCGTTGCCATAGTATGCTTTTCGAATGAAATTCTGTGAATAATCCAAATTTAAAGTGAGGTCAGGCTATATATCCTCTCTTGTTTGGGTTGGAACAAAAATCCGTTTATTACTACAACCCTGAACTTTAGTGCTGTTTTTCCTCCAATTTTTCAGATCAGTTCTATTCCCCAATTTCACATCCAATGAATCAAAAAGAAGAATGAATAGTAAACACAATCATTCAAATTTCACGTTTTGTTCACAACCAATTTACAGACTGGTTGTTACTGATATATCAGCAATGCGTAGGAGTTTTATTCAGGTTTTCTTTGTTCCTTTTCTCGAACCATAACTAAATACATTTGGTTTACCCGTTCCTTCTTAGGTTCCACAGCTTACGCATTAGGGGCGATCGTAGGAGGCTTAGCGTGTTTTGAATGATTATCCGTTCTACAAACTGTGCTTCCGCCAGATCGTGTTTTGACATCAAAATTTCCAATTGGTCCATAATAAAATGTTTTTGTGAATAAGCAATTCTTTCTTCTTCAATTCTAATAAATAAATAAATGACTACATGTGCACTCCTTTTCTGATAAATGGAACGCGTGTTGAGCTATCTGGGTCAAAATTATGTTAATTTCATTATGAAGATCAAGGTTTTATATAAGCCCTTAACACTAGGAACATTCCTTAAATTCATCACTTTCAATACTGATTTTCAATTAAGATCTATGGGGCATTAACAATTAGGGCATTGATCCACTGACTAATCAAAATTCAACGATATGTTAGAAAATGCGTTTGAATGCTGCAAATTGGAATGTTTTAAGGGTGATTCTTGAAATTTTTATCAACTTATCATTCATATCGGGTTCCCGAGAAAAACGCACCAAGCTATTGCTTCCACCATTCTTGATCGACTTCAATAAAACGAAAACCGAATTGCCCATTGAATAACATCAACTATTTTTATTGGTCTCTCATTTCCGAAAATGGTAACCTCATAATTTCATTTTTATTTCGATTACAAAATTGAATAATTTCAGTACCTTCTACAAAAAAAAGTATCATTCAAAACGCTGAATTCTCAGAATTTATCGAAAACATTCGGAAGAAAACCCACATTTCCAATTCATCGATGTGATTCGTAGAATTAGCAAGTGCTTGATTTTGTGATAAAATTTTTATGACGAAGGAGTGTTCTGGTGATAATTTCAGTACAGTGCCTCTCAAATTTCGTATTTGAGGTAAGAAAGTCTCAAAACGTAGCAGAAGATTCTGATGAATGGCGTTATTAGCTCTGAGGCAGAATACCATTGAAAATGACAGAGCAATCTACGTAAAATTGTATTAGATGTAATTCGCAACTACTAAGGAGAAATTATGACCGATTAGGTACCCAGAAGATAATTTTTGTTATCGTTTGGTTCCGAGTCTTTCTCACGGAGAATTAATATGTATATTTGGAAGACGAAAATCGAAGAAATACAGACAAGATGTTCATCTCCGAATCAACAGAAATAGTGCTCGAGCATTTCGAGTCAATCAAAAACGATTTACAGATCGAGATTAACCAGAACGCTGCAAGTTTACTATACTCGAAGAAAACTTATGTAAGTGGAGATATATTTTCAAGCAAAACGGAAGAAAGAATATTGAAGAAAGAGACTTGAATGTCTTGTTGAGAAACGAACTCTGAAACATCTATTTCTGCAGAAATCTAGTCGCCAGCGACGATTGTTCAATCGGTTTTACGAAAAACTTAATACAAGCCTTGTTTCTCGAAAATTTCAAGCTCTTAAAGAACATGGCAATGTTAGACGCCTCGTGTTTTCAAAATGTTTCACTGAAAGAGTAGATTTAGAGTATTCATTTTTCAGAACCATGATTTAGTCTGATGGGTGTACTTTGCATAACAATCGTGATTTCAATGAAAAAATGATTTCAGACATTGGAGCCAGCAGAATCTATATAACATTAGGAACAATGATTTTCAGCATACATGCCGGGTGAATTTCTAACGCTCTATTTATTCGAATCGCTTATATGCAACTTTATATGAACAGTTTTCATTGGAAAAACTTAAACCAGAAAAATTATTATGAAATTTTCATTCGAATACAACAATATTTCTTCAATGATATTAGGAAGAACGAACTGGCTAAATAATAATATTGGTGATCGATGGCTAAGGACAAATGAACTTGTTATGTAACCAGATTTGATTCCTATTAATTCTAGTTTCTGGAGTTACCTACGGGATCGAGTTCATCGCACTCTTCCAGGAAATTTGGATGCTGTCCTTAATGCAAAACGTGTCGTGTTGATAAGATGGCAATCGTGAATTCAACAGCATGGGGGCATTTTCAAATTTTATGACGAATTTTCTTAAATGGGTTTAGTTTTTATCTCGATTTTTTCGGTTTATTGAAATATCCCTCCACTTACAAATTCTTATCTATACTATGGTAAACTTGCAGCGCTCGAGTTCATTACAATCTGGTCACCGTTCCCGATAAAGTCGAAATGTTCGAGCACTATTTCTGTTAGATTGAAATCAAACAAGCATCATGTCCTGTATACACTTGATCATCGTCTTCCATCCTCAATACTTTTCCGTGAAAAAGCCTTGAAACGAAACAATGACGGGAATAATCGGTTAGTTACCTAATCTGTCATAATCTTCAGATGATAATTGCACATGACATCGATTAAATATCCATGAAGAAAGCTCTGTGATTTAAAATGGTATTTCGCCACAGATCTTTCTTCACGATTGATTAGAATTCTCTCAAAGTTTTAGTTCTTTCTACCCAAAATACAAAACAGTGTGAGTCATCCACCAAAACAGAGTTTTAGGTGATACTTTCTTCGCAGAAATACTCAAAATTGAAAGAGTAATCGAAAAAAGAAACGTAATGTTGGGTTAAATTTTGAAAAACCGAGTGAAGGTCAACTTCCGTCATTTTTGGTGATGACTGACCAATGAAAGTGTTCCAGGTAGCTACAATATCATTGAAGATGGAATTTGGTTCGTGTTTCATTAAAATCGATCAATACTTGTAGAAGCTTGGGGCGTTCTTCACATAACACCCGATATGTTTTATTTATGTTATACATAAGTTATATTGCTCTCACAAAATTCAAAATCAACCATATCTACTTCTACTTTATTTTCATGTTTCAACATTGATTAATTCACTTCACTTTTTCAGATGTTGAAAAGAGAAGAGGGTTTGCTTTTCGAACAGTGATATTACTCCTATGTCTATCTAACCTAACCTAACGTAATGAAAAATAATTTCAATATTTATTTAACCTTATATGATTATTTTTATTTATGTTGACATGATTATTTTCAATTAATAATTGTTAATTTAATGGCAAAATTATCCTCCTATACTCATTTTGCGTTATGATATCTGCATAGTTTTGAGAAATGAAAAGGAGACAATTTAACAATATGTTATTTAATATGAAAGTCACATGAATAGCTCGTTATTTGGATTTGGAAATACAGATATAAGGTATGCAGTAAGAAACTATTGAAAAGAAATTATTATTTGAATATATTGGAAATTTGGGATTTACACAGATGTCAAGTGGATCATTATCTGAAAGTTTTGATGAAAAACAGATTTGAAAATTCGAGGTGATTAAGTTTTCCACCTTTTGGGCACTGTGTAGAACCTTCAACTTATCCATACGAGGAACAGATTAGCCATTTCGAATGCAGTAGTTAGGCAATGTTGAATCTTGTTCATTTTAAGAAATAAGGCGTAATGTTCTTCATAGCTAAATCTGAAGGAAAGATCAGTCTGACCTTGTAGTAATTATTGCAGTCTGGGCAAGATAAGTTATAAACTTCTGATTTATTTAAATTCTCCGAAGGATTTTCTGCATTTAGTAAGATATTGGTGACAATTTGTTCTTAGGTCTAAACGCGATTTGAGATTTAAATTGGGAAAGATGATTTGTGGGATTTTCACTTATCTTTCCAAAATATGTTGAAGTTGTGCTATAATTTTAATGATTTCAATTACAGAAGTTTCTAAGGATAAGAGTAACGAAGATGCTCTGTGGATCATTGAACTCCAATACTGAAATTTGATTTGAATTTGGATGAAATAAATTAATCTCTGCCAGTAGTTTTCTAATAATCTTGAAGTTAACTTTGCTACCTTAATTGAAAGTTAACAGATCTAGAAATGAAATTTAATAGTTTTCCTATTCTAAATATTTGAATTTAATTTCCGGGAAGATACTGATGATGAATTTGAGAAAAGATCAAAATGTTCATATCCTATAAATAAACTTCAACAGGCATGTTAAAATTTAGTATTTTCTTTTCTATGCTAGACATGAATATATCACCTAGAAGGGGTTAGTTGTGATCATAAGGCAAGACCGCTTCGTTATTCATATATCATTTCATTGAATTGAAGATAATTGAGCAGTATGCATAACTCAAAGCAAAGATTATCCTTTGATACCTTGCGAATTCATAATGCCGTTGAAGATATTGGCCACTAATTATATATATATATTTATGTATATATATATATATATATATATATATATATATATATATATATATATATATATATATATATATATATATATATATATATATATATATATATATATATATATATATATATATATATATATATATATATATATATATATATATATATATATAGAGTTTTTAAATGAAAGGTCATCTAAAATAAAATGTCGACATATAACATCAGTATTAAACACACAAAAATGAAAATCCAATGGTAATAACTATATATGAAAATTGGCTGAATATTTTTCATTTATAATAAAGAACCCTCAGCTACTCCTTTATTTCTCACACAAGGAATTACATATTTAAAACCGAAAAGTGCTAATACCATTGATCCGTCTCACTATATACCAATTACTTGCCTTCCAACAATATATAAAATTCTAACTGCATGTATTACCCGAACAATTTATGCACTTTCGGAAACAACAAAAAGGATGTAGAAAAACACCTTGGTACTAAAGAGCAACTTGTAATTGATTCTGTTGCTTTGAATCAAGCTCAAACTAAGAAGAGAAATATTCATACAACCTTCATTGATTACCAAAAGGCTTTTGATAGTTGTTCCCATTCATGGCTTCATATAGTATATATATATAATCTTCATATATATAATCCGGAGTAATATATATTTTTCAAGGTGATTCTTTAAGTGCTCTTTGGTTTTGTCTTTGCCTTAATCTATATATATATATATAT
This sequence comes from Cryptolaemus montrouzieri, assembly GCA_013387265.2. Lineage (NCBI taxonomy): Eukaryota > Metazoa > Arthropoda > Insecta > Coleoptera > Coccinellidae > Cryptolaemus > Cryptolaemus montrouzieri. Next base: position 11,813,210 of record JABFTP020000083.1, on the reverse strand, counting down.
ATATATATATATATATATATATATATATATATATATATATATATATATATATATATATATATATATATATATATATATATATATATATATATATATATATATATATATATATATATATATATATATATATATATATATATATATATATATATATATATATATATATATATATATATATATATATATATATATATATATATATATATATATATATATATATATATATATATAAATACTATGAAAAAATTTCTAAATCTTGGCGACGAGATTAAAAATGTCGAAAATGAAAAAAATATATATTAAGCGCCACAATAGTAGCGGTTTTCTCTTTAGTTCGCTGTTCATTTCATATTTTATTTATTTGGTAATATATTAGGTTTGTCGACTATATTCAGTACACAAAGATAATTGATAGGAGATCCTAAGTAGCTGATGGTATATATGTATAAAATATAGCATCATCGGACTATATACATCAATGTACCAACGAGTACAGATAAGATCCTAAGAAAACCTACTACTCGTCAGGGTTAATAATACTATATATATATATATATATATATATATATATATATATATATATATATATATATATATATATATATATATATATATATATATATATATATATATATATATATATATATATATATATATATATATATATATATTAAGAAAACCTATATATATATAATTTAGATAAAATTTCGGTTTACAATTCAATGATCAGAGCATTTCCGATACTTCTATCATTAGATAATCTTGGAAAAAGAATGAAACCATCAAAGTAATACCTCTCAACAACGGATTTGCACGTAGTCTAATTCTCAAAATAGAAAAACGAAAACAATCATATACAGCTAATATCCGAATATATCCTTTTGAAACTTTAGAATTAGGACTTTGACATAGCTTGGACAGATAAGTGAAAGTGTCGAAAATAACCTCTTCAAACTGAAATCGAAAGTCGCATTTGGACCTCAGAATAAACTGTCAATATTTTTAGTTAGTGCAGAAAATCCTTCAGAACATTTAAGTAAATGAGTAGTTCATAAGTTATCTTGTTCAGATCGCAATAATTCCACACAAGAGTGGTCGTTTCTCAAAAATAAGACATAAATCAGCTAACCACTGCATACAAAATTTTTAAATCAGATTTCAATGACAAATTTCATATAACGAACAATGTAATTCTCAAATTTTTGAAATATTGAGATAATAATTCCCGTTCAATAATTGTTAACTGCACATCTGAAACCTGTTTTTTTCAATCCAAGTAAAGACCTATTCAATAGATATTTCAGCACACTTTGATGATTAATGACAATTTGAAATCGAGGTAAAAGTGATTTATTATTTAATTTATTTATTGATAGTGCAAAATTCTATTTGCGTTTTAATCATACTCATTTAATAAGTAGTAACGGCTAAATCCATAGATTGTTTTCAATATTTCTCCTTACTTTCGACAAAATGCACCCACACTATATGTGTATAATGTTTTTCAAATTGAATTCAAACAATTTCTAGAGCGAATAAATGCAATTTTAAATATGTCCCGGAACAAATAATATGATTTCCTATATAATTTCTTATTTCTAAATCCATATCGTTGAATCATTCACAGAATACCTGTACATTCTTTCATCCACTTCCTTCTTCATTCAAAAGAATCTTTTTCAGACGTGATACATGTGGAAACCAGTTCAATTATTATGTTCACTGAGTAGAACTTCGCAATGCGCTACCATTTCCTCATTCTCAACCTTTGTATATCAAGATTGATGTGGAAATAAGCCTCAGTTACCCGCCAAAATTCTCAGGGAGAAATATTTTCCAGTTCACTGGGCTCTTGTGGACAACTTAAGTGGCGTTTTACGCCAGCGACTGCTTCGAAAAAGAACCCTAGAACGAAATGGGGGAGTATTATTTGAAATAAGAAACTTCCTTCATCTTTATTTCACTGAACCTGCTGCACATGCACTCTTGCATGAAAATTCTTCAAAACGGGAATTAAATATATAATGTAGAAATCTGAACGTGCCTTGAGTACGAAGTTATATTTTCTCTGGAACATTTTCCATATACCTGAACTGCATGATCAGTAAAATGTATTATTTCCACAGAAAATATTTGATATAGTTGAAAGTATAAAACCTAGTGACGACATGTTTTCTGCAGAAGAATTTTCGCATCTCTATCTGTATAATTTTCACGAAATGTGGTACCTTTTTCAGCTCCTTCGATCATAGAATTAACAAGTTTGAAAAATTCTCGTTTCATGACTATAATTAGTGATGTGGAAATACTGAGAATTGAAATAAAATAAAATTGGGATAAAAACAATTAGTCACCTTTATAACTACAGAAGAAGCATATCACGTGCAACTGTGTCCTTTAAAGATAACGTAGACGTAAATATGAAATATAATGATTGCAACAATCGCGTATTCATTACTTGCTCTATACTTTAACGCCAACGACAAATCGACATACCGTGTTTTATCTTCCTAATTGAATGAACGAAAAAATATAAGACTATGGGGTAGAAAGATAAACTAATTGATTTTTACAATAGCACTACTTTGCTTTATCGAAATGTTGCAGTTTAAATAATATGTTTATAAATCATTAAATTCAAGAATCCCGTCATAACGTACGTTAGTTCGCAGCATATTTAGATGGAGAGCCAGAGTCTGCCAGACCAACGATATATAATAATAGCTGTAGTCTACTATCGTAGACCACGCCATTTTGAATGACTCGCCTACTCTTCAGTAGCTGTAGAAAACTTAAGTATTTAGTGAATCTGTATATTTTCTACAGTGTTAGCGATTGGTTTTTGAGGATATTTGCTTCAGAATATGACTGGTCTACGATTGTAGACCATGCGAGCATTCACTTTGTACTTTGTGTTTCGCGTCAGTTCAGTTCAAATTCGATCTATTGGTACCTTGAAAATAAAGAAATATGTCTGAACCTAGAAGACGACGTGTAGAGTCTAGCGAAGATCCTGATGTCTGGTTACATTGCTTCAATAAACTTCCTAGTGATTTCGAAAATTCCTCTGATGAAAACGATGATGAGGAAGACGATAATGCAGAACAAGATGTTGTTGAGGAGAGCAGCCGTAACACACATTCAGAGCAGGATGTAATAGGGGCTGAAGAACTTTCCGATGAAGAAAATGATTCCAGATCAAGCCGTTCGTCCGCTTATTACGTAGGAAGAGACATAATAACAAAATGGAGAAAAACTTCCCTGGAGCGAAAGGTAATGCTCGTGATGCAACAACCGAAATCCAGTGCCTGAAATTGTTTGTAAACGATAGAATCGTTCGAATTATAACAGTGTCAACAAACATTTATTCATAGAAAATGTTTTAAATTATTTTGGCAGAATTCGGAACGCCATAAAAACTGATAGAAGGGAAATTAGTGCGTCTATAGGAATTTTGTTCCTCATTGGCCGTAAGAGAGGAAAGAGAGACGCCAGCTTTATAAGTTTTTGAAAACTTTTAGTGAATTTTCAAGCGAATTTTACACCAAGTGATTTCCTCACCGAAGAACAACAACTATTAGTTTTCAGAGGCAGATGTGGTTTCAAACAATATAAACAAAGTAAGCCCGCCAAATATGATATCGAAATGTCTGCTCTTGTTGATGGAAAAACATCGTAAACGATTAATTTGGAACCCTATGTTGGGAGGCAACCTGTCCATGTAGGGTAAATAACTCTGGTGAAGACATTGTCCTCCGGTTGATCCATCTTATTTACGGTACCAATCGTAATGTTACCGAACACAATTAAGTTAGTAGTTCACCACTTGTTGAGAAATTACTGATCATCCAACTAACATATATTGGTACATAACGAAGAAATTAACGGAAAATTCTAGCAGAATTTTTGCGTATTTAAAGCTTATCTCCCAGTACAACGATTATCCTGTAGTGATTTCCAGAAAAAATGTGCTTGGGAACCCATAAAACCCCTAATCGAGTTTAGGGCAACAAGAGAACAATTACCTGCAGAAATGAGGGTCGACATCTTTTAGGCATTAGTGCGGTCGTACCTCCTCCCCCTCAGAGGCAACAAAATTATGTTGGACGTTGCTGCATAAGTCCTAGAAGTGACAATAAATCAACACGAAAATATTGTGCGAAATGCTAGAGGTATGCATGTAAAAATCATATGAGGGAAATATGGGTGAATTGTGTAGGTGAGCAAAATTGACCCAAGTGGGAACATAAAAGTGGTAAAAATTGGTAGTTTTTCGCTTGTAAACATTTTTCCATTAGCTCGTAATCTGTTTTTTCAGTTTTATACTGCATGTTTTTTTCACGTTCATGTATTTTTGAGTAAATGAAAAATATATTGAGTTATGGCAACTAAACGATTTATTCTGGGACTTTTTGGGTCTTTTCAATTCCACAGAGAAAAAATCAATTTTTTTCATCAGAGCTTAAACAGCTTCAATCACAAATGATCAAAGAAACAATTTCATTTCAGATACGTATTAAAATGGATGATATTGTTTTTTTTTGTCAAAATGAAAATGGTCTACAATCGTAGATGACGCGAGTAAATACGTTCGAAAAAAGAGCGCGAAAAACCGAGGGTTAATCTCTAATTTTTTGTTAGCTTGAAACCTTTCATTTACATATATTACAAGACAAATGTTATCGAGTTTACATTTTTATGTTGATCGACTAGTATTTTGATATTCTTGGAATTTACGTCCTGTTACCTTTAATCATCCTCATTCTCATGGTTATCATCATTATATCCATTATTATCATTATTTTCATCATTTTCAAATCATGTATTTCATCACTTGTTTTGCTTCGAACACCTTCCGATATTTCTGTGGTATATAATCATGTTAACTACTATTCGATGAAGAACGAATTGTTTAATTTAAAAAAAATATCTGATGTAGTTTGAGTTGAATCATTGACAAAGTTTGATAATTGATCTCTTTCGAACCACTTGAATTCACATTTGTTGTCATTTTATTCCAACCCATAATCTTCTTGTATATGAAGGGGTTGTTAAATGAACATGAGTCCAAGTACAAGGTGGTGAATTACTCGCATCGAAATAATTATTGGAAATGATTCATTTACATCTGCAGTAATGTAGGTATCTATGAATATTTGAAATCGTGCAGCATCTACACTATATGAATCACAGATGAACTGCTAGGTGGTGTTCAAAGCAATACTTTTCTCGGCTCCATTGTTGAAATCATCATTTGCAAAATTAGCAAACGTCTGTTGGTATTATACTTCCTTCTTCAGCAATTTGAGAGGCTTGATCCTTCCGTTATAGCATGAAGTGCTGACAAATTATTACAAATTGAACCTTCATTTCTGAAAATATTTTTTGAGATCGATGTATCTCGTTTTATTTGCAGTCCCACTGAGCATCCATACAAGGGGTTGTTTACTTGGAATATGATACATATGACTCAGTGTTATTGCAGCAATATCAGTTTCTGTAGCTCTAATAACGATATTCGCCTGATAGCCGGCTCGGTGGCGTAGAGGATATGATGCTTGTCTCCTGCGCAGAGTTAACTGGGTTCAATCCCCACAAAGTCGGTGTGATATTTCGGATTCTGGGAATCGCTTGAGTACCCATCTTTCGGAGGACAGGTAGGGCCGTCGGTCCTGTCTAACAGAGATGTGTTGGACATTAAAGATCATTTCCCTCGACACGAGAGGGGTTCAGCAAAATTCCCGGGTTAGTGAGGTGACAGAATTCCCCGGCGTGTCATTGGCCGAAAGGCAGAAATAGAGCACGTCAAAGGAATAACAAACAAACAAACATATTCGCCTGATACTCAGTGTTTCAGATATGATAAAAAATTTTTGTATCGATTCCTGATGATCTGGACACGCAAGATTTTCAAGTATGATCCATATTATTTAATTACTAGTAACAAAGAATGATACCGCTAGAAGTTAACGTTGACTAGTTTATTGCCAATTAATGGAGCAACTTCATTACTTGACCAATGTAAATAAAAAATCAACGACAATTTTTTTCGAAAATTAACATGGTACAATTCCTTCTTGAAATCAGCTGGTCGAACTTGATCACGTCCAGTATTTGTGAAATCAGGTTTTGAAAATTCTTGACGAAGAATTCCTTCCAGTATTTGTTTGATGGCTTGAAATATTGATAATATATGATATCGAATGATTGTATCGATGAAGCCTGAACTACGTGATAATTGATAGTCATATAATAACAATAAAACAAGTTACTATGTTTCAACTATCACTAATTTGTTGATGCAAAGAATAAAAAATTACATTGGTTGGACCGGTTTCGGATATACGTCAATTATCAACAACAAGCTAATGAAAACTGAATACTCATGTACAATACAGAAGCTGAAATCAAGATGATAGTAGGGGTCACAGCAATTTGAATAGTGCTGATTGGTAGGCGATTAAGTCTACCTGGTCGTTTATTTCTTTCTACCCTAGATAATTTGAAAATTTCCATCGATTCAAAGAAATTGAGTTTATACGATCTATCACAAAAATGAAGAATTTTCATCTGTTGAAGTTCTGGAAAAGGATAACATTCATCAATTATTTCTGTTACTTCTGGTATTTCACAGGGCAGCCATTTGGGCCCACTTTTGTTTTCACTTTCAATTAACGATATTGGTTCTGTCATTGAGCATTCTGAAAAGTGAATTACTTTTTGTGAGTTAGATAGTGTAATTAATTTTGATTACACTATCAATAGTACAAAACTCAGAAGGTCTAATGTTGTCAGAGATCTCGGGGTGTTCATCGATTTACGAGTTACTTTCAAGTTTCATTTTGTATCAACCGTAAACCGAGCCTTCAACACCTTGGGCTTCATGAGGCTTAACACAGCTATACTTACAAGTTGTGACACTTTGAAATTTTCATTCATTCATTATTGCAGACCTATTCTTGAGTACGCCTCGACTGTCTGGTCACCTGTCTATTAATAGCATTCGAATGAGATTGAGGAGGTCCAGGACAAACTTCTTCTGTATATATCGTATAAAATGTCTATCCCTAGGATACAGTTTTCTGCATTATTTGTCAGGGCTGAAGTGAACATAAGAAAGCTATCCGAAAGAAGAATTGTGCTGGATCTCCTCTTTCTCTGTAGATGTCGGGATGGTGAGGTGGATTGTCCCAATTTGTTGTATCAGATTGATCTTTATGTTCCTGGGAGGATTACTAGGGGTTGGGCTCTCTTCATCGGACAAATTATTAGCCGACTAACCTGTTTCCCGTTTGCTACGATTAGGTAATAAGTACCTTAATGCAGACTGGTGTTTCAGCCTTTAGCCTGCTGAATTGAAGTCGAACATTCATTCAGTTATTTTTCCTATTGAGTAGAGGTATTTGAATGAATAATTTCAATTCATGCATATTGTTTTTGTTAATTTTTTCTGATATTGTAATTTCATGGTTCATATCGTTGATAGATGAAAGAATAAATAAATAATATTTCTCCATCAGTGGAGTAGAGTTTTGTACCATTCCCAATGGTGACCACCTTTAATCTCTTCACTTGGTAAAGTGGTATATTTTCATGTGACATTGGGTTTTTTTCGTAATTTCAAGATATCTCTGCACTTTTCCTATGTTTCATTAAAAAACATAATGATGTTGCCACTTGTCTCATGATTTCAATGTTTTTCCAAGAATAGAAATTTTGATCACTATTACTTTACCGTCAAACACGACCTTTAACGTTAGAAGTCAAAATTGTACTAGCACCTTTTCAACCAAGTACTCCGAACGTTAAAGGTTGTGTTTGACGATAAAGTAATAGTTATCATTATTCCTATTAAGTCAAAAGTATACTATCATCTTTTCAATCATTGAAAATTTGAGAGTTGACTTTGGTAGGGAAAGATTTGAGGACCTTCCAGTTTGTCCAGCAGTCCAAGGTCTATTGTGAAACGATCATTCATTCTATACCTGAGTATTTTGCCTTCCCTAAAATCCATTAAGACTCTTTTACATTGAATCATGCACACAAATACGTTGTTCCACTCATACTTCGTCGAAATACATATAATACTTCACAAAAGACGTAGCTCTTTGGTAACTATTATAAAATAGTCAATAAATAATTCATATACGTTTATATGAAATTGTAATATTATATAGATCAATTAACAAATGAACACTCGATAACCTTCATTAAGTAATATCATTAAATGAAAATTTGCAATCCAATAAAGAATTTTAGATTGAACATCTTTTACACTGAGTCATATGCGTTGGAAATGCGCTCTCTGGAGATTTGACCTTAAACCTGGTCTGGAGGGTCTGGCTTCTTAAGCATCAACTTCAAATAGTGAGTTGACGATGATGTATAAACCTCAGCTTTTATACTTCAACGTGAGAGTTGATTTATTATGGCTCTTGATACCTGATACCATTTGCCAAGAATTCTACACAATACTAGAGAGAACACAAAAAAAAATTCAGCGTAGGTCTGGCAGGCGCTGGCTCTCACACTAGTTAGTTAATGGAGTGAAAGAGAAATTGAATGTAGAAAAGCCTTCTGAATAATACCATATTGTGTTGTATTCAGCTAATAGAACAACATAACTTATCAAAAGCAGAGGAACTGCAACACAGAGTAATTTAAGAGCAGAAATATGGACTTCTGTAGGACATGCATGAAAGCTACAAATATATACCTTGTATATACCATAAATATATCATACATACGGCATAGCCGTTACATGGAAGTAAACGGAAAACGGTTTTATCGATCATCACTCAACTTTGGACTAAGGGCTTTAGGGTACGGAACAATCTTCTTAAAATATATACAGTATACTACTTCTGGTTGTACTGAAAATAAACCCCAAATCTGTGAATTTAAATGGCAAGTTTGATGTTTCAATGTCGCAATGGTCTAGCATCAATTTTGAAACAATTTATTTCTATTTGCTAGTATTGAAATGACCATGAAAGATACGATATTTGAAACCAAATTTTCAAAACTGAGTTCTAGGGATCCTCGTCTTTTCAAAAATCATTTTCACTTTTATCAGACTGAATTTTTTCTTTTAGTTTGAAACAGAAATATTTGTTTCACAAGATAACGTACTTTTTGAAGGGTTTTTTAAAAACAATATGTTCGAAAATTACTCACTGATTTCCGAAATTTCACACACGCAACAGTCAGTTTTTTTAATATAACTATTCACGTTTAGTGGTTTCATTGAAATCTTGAAAGCAGGATCCCATCATTATAAGATTTTCTCATACGAGGGTGATCGACTTAACTAAGAAACAATATATTTTCTCTGAATATTCTGTTTTCATTTTTCATTATGATCTCCTTGTAACTCTACACACTTCTATCAGCGATGTTTTCATCACTGTAACTCGTCTAAATAGTACTCGGAGTTTTTCTCTTTCAGATGAGGAAACGAAGAGCAGTGGCTCGGAGATAGATCTGGTAAGTAAGGCAGGTCAAGCAATTCAAACCGCAATTCGTACATTATCGCTATGACAACCACTGAGACAGTAAAACAAGATTTTCTTCTCCTGTAAATGTAGTCGTTCTTCCGCAAATTCAAGCTTGTCGAGTTATGATGCCCTGTGATGATTTTTACATTTTGAAAATAATCGGCTGAAATAATCTCTTGACTATCCCAGATAAAAGTCGCCATCACTTACCCAGCCCAATAAATAGTTTTTGCTTTCTTTGGAACCGGTACCCCTTTGGTAGTTCACTCTTTCGATGGTATCTTTCTTTCTGGTGTATAATGCTGTATCCAAGTTTCATCAAAAATTAACCGGCGCCAAAACTCAGATTTACTGCGCTCAATCTGCGCCAACAGGCGTTGGAATTGTTCATCCCAAAACATTTTTAGTCTAACGAGAGCCAACGTGCGACTATCTCTTTCTCGTGTAAACGTTTGTTAGATATAAGACTAACACTTTCTTTTGATATGTTCATAACCCCTGCTATCTCTCTCGCTTCAATTCGGCAATCGTCTATCACCATTATGTTAACTTTAGACATCCCGAACTTTTATAGTCTACCAAGTTCCTTTGGCCATGTTTCAGTACAGCTGCCCGAAATTTTACTATGGTTAATGCTGGTGCCGAGTCCCCATACGGAGAATCGAACTTATCCTTAATTTGCATAAGCCTATTACCCACCTTTCACAAACAAATATTTAATGAAAGCTCCATAGTCAACGTTGCCCATTTTCACAAAAACACTCACACAAACTCAAATGACGATTTCCATAACAACTGCGCGTCCAAGAAGTCTGAAATTTTGATAAGTAACTGTCAACAACCTAAACAATGAAAATTCACTAGCTATTTACGAGTGCTGCCTTCTTCACACAGAGGTCGGAAATTTTCAGAACATCCTCGTACCTTTACCGGTTCGTATTAGCTGTATTCACTTTCAAAACACTGAATAATTAATTATACTATATTTTTATCGAAATGAGTTAGGGTTGTTGATTAGATTTGTTATTTTAGTTCACACCATCACTGTTAGAGTGAGATATACATAAATATTTTCTGAATCAAGAAGCTCATGATAAATGTTGTTTGTTGAACAATTAGTTACATTTTGTAAGAATAGCACTGAAAATTAGTCAATGAAACAAAAAATACTTATTTTTCATCGCAATTTGTTGTATCGCCTTCAAAGTAGGCCCCTACGGAAATAATTCATTTATGCCAACGAATAATCCAATCATCGAAACATTTTCCAAATGCTTTTCCGAAATCGAATTCAGTTCTCTTAGCGAATTCTCTTCTGCCTTCTACTCATTCAAAACGGGTACCTAGAAGTGATAATTTGAGTTTCGGAAGAAGAAAATGTTGACCGGAGCCATATCAGGTGAATATGGTGGTCGCTCGATGGTATTCGTTGAGTTTTCAGTTTTAAATTCATTTACAATGACAGCCTTATGTGATGGTGCATTATCGTGGTGCAAAATCCATGACTTTTCTTTCCATAACTCAGACATTTTCTTCCAAACGTCGCATAACGTTAAGGATATATTCTCTATTCACCGTCTCACCTTCTGGCAAGAATCTGAGTGCACAGTAGCGCGATAATCATAGAAAACAAAAAACATTACCTTGACTTTAGATCGCTTTTGAAGTAGTTTTTTCAGTTTCGGTTCAGTTGGAAGGTGCCATTCAGAAGCTTGTTGACTAGTTTGCGTGTCAAACTCATAAACCTAAGTCTTATCACCAGTCACAATGCGTTCTAGCTTGTCTTCAACGTGTTTCATGCCCGAACAATCGTTTGAAATGGTACGAATTCCTTCGTGAGACACAGAAACTTTATTGCCTATCTCTCTTGAACTTAAATGACGATTTTCAAATAATTTTTTCTTCACTTTATCGATGTTAACTTCAGTTGATGTTGATGGCCGACCAGAGCGAGGCAAATCTTTCACGACAGCTGTTGAATGCGCTGTACTTCATATGCACACGCTTTTGATGAAATCAATTCACCATAAGTCTTCTGTAACATTTTCAGCGATTCGGCATATAAAATTATATTCGAAATACAAAATTTGGGACAAGTTCTCGTTCACTATTTTCATCCTTTATGAAAATCGTATAACACACTTGTGAGAACTGAAAATCGAGCACTGTAAACAAACTAAAGAACAGATCGCGTTCAAACTCTGCGTCAGTATAGAAAACAGTTGTGCCAACTTAGAATCAACAGAACCTGTGACAATCGTTCTCAGCAAGTTTTACGTATAATCATACTTAATAAAACTTGTTTCATTATCATCGAGAACTTTTTTCATATTCAATTTGAAATCAGTATAGATCTTCAATTATTTCATTTTTGGATATGATAGATTCCAGCATAAAAAGATTTAAATTTGATGCAACCACGTCGTTTCATTTGAAAAAAATACGAAGTGATGGGAAAAATTAGAGAACAGATAGACAAAAAAAGCGGAACAGAAAACCTGTAGATAATAGCAAGTGGAGATTTTCAGCACATGTTTCGTGAGTTTAATTTGGTGTATTTCCTGGATCAAATTAAATAGAGTGCATCATTCCTCCTTAAAATAAACATTTAGTGGAGAGGCGTTGTTCTTGCTGTAATATAGTTCTATAGGGTAACCACTCCTAATTTTAATTTGTTTGTAGAAGTACTGCTCGTTGAATTAGCTAGACCGTATTAAACTGCTGATAGGATTGCGAAGAAGCTAACAAGATTCAAGATCTATCTGTGGTGTATAATTTTGAGAGGAATATCTGAATTTTAATTATTTTTACAGAGAAATACGTATTCCGGTAGAATTTATATCATCCTGATTGATGATTACTTCCTAAGTTTCTATTTATTGAAATAATCACACACATACTAAAAACTTTTCAAATTTTTGTTATTTTTCAAATGGGTGTATCTTTGTTAGAAATGGTCGTATCGGAATCTTAGAATGGACAATCCAAAGTATAAGGTTTAAAGTTCGAGGATTTCTTGTGAGAAAGAAATTTAATATTTTAAATGAATTTAATACCTGCGGAAAAATTTTCGATTTTTTTTATAGCTTCTGTCTCAATCACAGTATGGACCATAAGTACATTCATTCAATTTTAATTCCTCCCTTTCAAACTTCAATTCGATCTTCTCTCACTAAGATTACGAATTTTGAAAGCAAATAGCTCATTTTATCTTTGATCATGGTTCTTACAGCAACTAATGATTGTACAGAGAACTCATGGACTCAAGGTTATCCTTAAACAGCTAATTATCGATCAGTTTTCAGTGGTACAGCTAACAAGAAAATACCACTAATTTTGTTCAATTCACAATTTTTTCATTCAGCCTTTTACAACACCCGGTATACAAAGTTTTTTACCATTAGTACTTACCTATATTACAGCCAATTCAATGCTCTCTCCGATGGTATGGTCAGATTTGATGTAACTATGAGAGTAACAGGGATATTCTTATTTTTATAGAGAGAAGCAGAAAATTTAGTAGAATCAAGAAGTGTTAAATACTTCGAAAACTATCAACTTGTCGAACAAATGTTATGAGACATTTTTGTTGCAAATGACTTGTACCTTAACTTACTGAAGTTTGTCACCTTTTATAGTAGACACCTGAGTATATATATATATATATATATATATATATATATATATATATATATATATATATATATATATATATATATATATATATATATATATACCGGGGGGCAACTAAAACGAAAAAGACACACGGTGATTTGATTTTATTTTACATCAACCCCCTAGGCAGAGGTTCCAAAAACACAACTTTTTCAATGGGTACGATGGATCGAAGAATTCCTAATTGGAAAGCTTTTTTGATTATTAACACAAATGTGTAATGATTTTTGAGTTTTGACTTATTCGGACGAAGATACAGGCTGGTTCGTTGAAAGACGAATTATTTTCAGTGATTGCAAAATCTGTCGATTTCGAATGAACATTCACCGAAATACTGTTGTTGTATTTTGGGGAAAAAAAGCAGTGGTTCTTCCATTACACTCCCTTAGACAACCTCTCAGATGAGGGTGTTAACCCGTCAAATCTTCGAATTGATAAGTTAGTCCGAGTTATAATATCATTGGATAGATAGTTAGAATTATTTGATTACAGTGAATTAATTTTCAAATCCGATTACATTTCAATGAGGTTACAGGGTGGATCATGGACAAATTCAAACACAGTAAAAAGAGCCTCTTCACAAAGCAGCGATGGTCGCTCCCTGTCAACGGTTGAATCGCAAAAAATGTTCCCTATCGGTAGACTTAGGGAACGTAGACAACCACAAGGGGTAATGTCCCACACGCCTCACGACCGCATACGCAACCGATCGTCTAATGTGAAATAGACGCTTATGTGAAAAGCGTCTAACAGCATAGTATCCCAGGTTAAAATGAAAAGAACTCAAGTAAAAATCTCGTTAGAGAAAAATAATCATCCGAAATCACACAGGTATAATGCAGGTTTCTCAACAACAAATGCGGCAGTTTTTGTTTTTTTTTATCCAGATTGCTTGTATCTGATGAATGAAGGTCGAACTAGTTTCTTTGTTTATCTAGCTGCTTTTCATACTCACGGATTGCACCCATAACAGTGTAATGGTTTATTCAATAGCTTAAAGAGTAGAAATAATTGAAATTTTTTCGTGCAATAACACTTGTGCAAAAAGTACATCTGCTATTTTCAATGAACGCCATGACGACAAACATGTAAGTGCCATGTACATTTTGGAGTTGTTAAAAATATGTAGATAAACTGGTTCTGTTCAGAATAGGAAGAGAGAGCATGTCCAATGACCCATATGAAATGGGAAAATGGAAACTGCGTTGCTTGGGCAAGTAGTGATTCATCCCACTCAGTGTAAAAGAAAATTATCGGTTTTTGGTAACTTTTAGGGCAATCTAGAGGTAGGTGAATTTGAAACATTTCTAACTGATGCTAATGTATCTTCTACAGCTCTATATATCCACGAATTTTAATTCAGCCGTTTCTCTGTTTAATTCGATTGAAGTTAGAAACAATATAAGAATCACCTTTTTCTAAATTTTTTCGGTAATACATTTTGAAATGAATACAAACTTCAAAATTTCTCACAATTTTTTTTTCTTGATTTGAAATACTGCTCAAGGGACTACACTCATCAATTCTTTCCATTTCGCCCTGTTCCTTACATTCTATTGAATTCTGAAGAAAATCAAAGGATACAAATTGAAAAAAACTTCGACTTTCCTACATTTTTTTGCGAATAGCATCTAAAGCAGAAAAAAGATTCATGCCAAATATTTTGTTATTAGTTTTTTGAAACAATTTTTCATTCGAAATAACCTCAGAAGCCTTTTGTAAACGTTATATATCCATTTACTTGCCACGCGATTCCGCTATGGCATGCCGTAATTCTGCTGATCAACTCCCAAATTTAAAATGTCACCGATACCCCTGGATCACCTTTTTCTGCTATCAAATCCTCATAATTCTTGATATTTAAAAAAAAATTGAAACATTCCTACCTTTTCTTTTGCGAATAGCATTTGAACTGAAGAAAAAATCATAGATCTCACTCAAAATCTCTTTCCTGAATTCGAGATAATACTAGAACGAGGCTCTGCTAATGTATCTCTTACACCCACGAAATTGAGTTCAATCAATTTACCCATTTTTTCGGTTCGTTCGATTGGATTCAGAAAAAAATGAAGTTCTGCTTCAAAATGCTCATAATTTCTGACAAAATGAAGAAAATCTAAACTTCTTCCCTTTCTTTGATAATAGCGCTCACACATATGGGCAACAACTCAAAATTTCATGAAACATTTTTTCTTTTGGATTTTTCAGAAAAAATTTGTGTTCGAAATATCTTCAAAACTTTATGCAAGTTATATATAATTCCTCCAAAGCTTTTTCCGTTATTGAATTTCATTATTGTGCTGATCATTTCTAAATTTTCAATTAACCTGATATCCCTACTTGAATTTCGACCACGATTTACATACTTTCTCATGTAGGAAATTTTTGTTGGTAGAAATTTCATTATTGATTTAGACTAGCAACCATTTATCGGAGCAGAAAAATGCTTGTTATGGTTATTTTTATTGGAGAAGGTTACAGCCAGAGAACAGTAGCTCCAACCTCATGAACCAATTTATCCTCGAACAATAAGTAACAGTCGATACGGCTTCATTTTCGAAGTTGTCCACCGAGTATTTCGTTTTGACTCTTTCGATATACTTTTCTCAATTTTTCATGATTTAATGCTTATTTTCGGATTGGTTCTTTTTTCCTTGACAAAAGCAATTATAATAACAAAATACTGGAAAATTAGTCACCACGGTTCATGCCATAAGAAGTTCGAACTTGAAGAAAATAACAGAACCTCTGTAGAGCTGCATTGACAATTACTCATTGTTCGTCGATAATAGTTTGTTTGTTTGTTTTTCCTTTAACGTGCTCTATTTCCGCCTTTCGGCCAATGACACGCCGGGGAATTCTGTCACCTCACTAACCCGGGAATTTTGCCGAACCCCTCTCGTGTCGAGGGAAGGGATCTTTAATGTCCAACACATCTCTGTTGGACAGGACCGACGGCTTTACATCTCCTCCGAAAGATGGATTCTTGAGCGATTCCCAGAATCCGAAAAATCGCACCGACTTTGTGGGGATTGAACCCAGGTAACTCTAAGTAGGAAACGAGCATCGTATCCTCCACGCCACCGAGCCGGTGTCGATGATAGTTAAATGAGAAGAATTGAATATTCAACTTCGGATTCTGAATTGATTTCAGCAGAAAGAGGAGATGTACAAAAAAAGTAATATCCTCACAAAATATCCGTCAATTCAAAAAAGGTTCAGTTAAGCTATATATTGATCTAAAAAACACACCTTACGTCTCTTTTACACGTTCAAAACGATGAAAAACAGGGTAGTCTATCTGAAAGAAAGATAACTTTAACACGAATATTGGTAATGAATCAGATTGCATACTTGAAATACTTTAAGGATATGGAACAAATCATCTTCCAACTTTTATTTCCATATACTTTTTCAGTGTATTCAATAACACAAATTAATGAATCGATTACGCAATAAATATACACCCGGTATATGAATTTTAATGGACCCTTAAAGAAAAGTCCGAAGGTGACAAATGAGAAAACCTTGGCGGTACTTCAGTATGAATTCTCCCAATAAATCCATTAGGAAAATGCTCATTCGGATACGGCTTACATGAAGCGCAGAAGGCCATCTTCTTCTATGACATTTGTTGAAGCGGGTAAAACATTTCTTCTCAACCTCAGGTAAGTATATCTCATCTATCAAGTTTCCCGTTCAAATACAATCCTCAAAGAAATCAGCCCACACATTTAATTTTTCAGGATGTTATGCCTTTCGTATGAATGTATTATAAATGAATAAAATGGGGAGGAATCCGATCAATATCTATAATTATATTGTTCTAGCGCGCCCTAAATAAAAATATTCACCATAGAAGGAAATTTTGAAAACTAGTTGTTGACAGCAAATGACTCTTTCACTGAAGAACTCGCCAAATTGCAAGATTTTTCAATTAATCGTCATCAAACTTATGAGCCTATATCATTTTTGAGATCCTCTGAAACTTTCACATGAAAAACATGATATTTCTCATTCACTTCTAGTGTTCAGTAGAGAATATATTCCTAAACTTCTGCTGTTTCATTATATTTTCTGTTTTAACTCTTTACCAATAGAATGTAGGTAAAGGGAGGGAAAATTCTTCTCGAATTTTGGGAAATCCGTCTTCGCGGTTATATCGATCATCCTCAAAGTTACTTAAATATAAGTTCGACATTCTACAGGCACTTTGTTGAGTTAAATGCTGTGTGCAAGTTTCTTTTAGCTTAACGGTTGATAATGCTTGATAATGCAAACATACGAACCATAGAAAATTTTACCCCTATTGGATGAAGTCATTCATTTCCTCTTCAAAAATAGTAGTCAATTATTGCATTCAATGCCTTTTTTCACGGAAAAACATGAAATTGCCACAATTTCATTCATGGTGCATACCCATCAACGATTCATATTGTTCTATGACTGAAAACCACAGATTTCAAAGATCCTATCTAAAACCATGATTATTTCTATGGTTTGATTAGATTTAGACTATAGTGAATGACTGTGGTCTTTAGAGTTGGACACTCACGATTCCAGTATGAGTTCAGATATTGATATTTATTGAATTTCGAAATAGCTGCTTGTTAGTTGTATGTTCCAACTATTACATTTAAGAATATGATCACCTGAGACTTAGGTTGTTTCAAGATACAGAGAAGAAATCATAACTATGAAAATTATTGATAGTGATAGAGAGGAAGCAACGATCGAGAAGATAGGCGCTGAACAGCCAAACCTTATATTTCTAGTAGATAAATAGAAGCAGAGACTGGAATTTCGAGACGTTGGGCGCTCAGCATTCTGAAGGAGAACCAGTTTAAATCCTAAAAAATGCGAGTCTCCCAATTTTTGCAGCCAGCGGATCCTACTCGCCGACTGAATTACTGCAATTGGTATCTAGAAAGTTTCCAAGGACGTTCAGACTTTTCTAGAGAAGTCATATGGACATATAAAGTCCGCATCACTAGCGATGGGATATTTAATCCCTTTAATGAACATTTGTGGTACGATTCCAATCTTCAACGCCATATTGATGTGTAACATCAAGTAGAATATGGTTTCAATGTGTGGTGTGTACTGAAAGATAGTCGCGTTCTGGCGTTTGAATTTATTGATGAAAATTTAAATGGAACACGTTATGAAGACATCATCAACAATAATATTGTTGAAGGATTTCTCGATCAACTTCTGTTAGCACAAAGATTAAATATATTTTTACAATACGATGATGCCCCTTCCCACCAAACAAGGGCCATCACTGATCTATTGAATTTGAATTTTGGACATAATTGGATTGGGACTTAAGGTCCTGTGAAATAGCCGCCTCGTTTTCTTGACTTGACGCCACTAGATATTTTTCTTTGGAGTCATAAGTAACTCTACAAGAAGAACAGTAACAATTTAGAAGAGTAATAACAGAATTTCAGGCAATGTCTTGCTTCTGTCAGCAATATTTATATTTACAATGCCTGCCGTAGTGTTTCTCGACGATGTAATATATGCATTGAAAACAATGGCAACACTATTAAATATTTGAGATATAGTAGTTTCCTACATTTGAATCGTTGTGTTTTTCGTTTCAGAAAAGTTTAATGTCATAGGAATCGTTTTTCATAATAATATATTTTTCTACTCGCATTTACTTTTTAGTCTTTCTAATAGATTATCATCGAAGCAAAATGCATGAACTCATATGTTACGTTGATTCCTCCTGTTGGCAAGCTTCTAATTTCAAAAAATTAATGTTCATTTGTAATTCGATTTAGGAAGAGTGAAAGTGATTGTCGAACTCTAAGACCACAGATAATTACTATGGTCTAAATCGAATCGAACCATAGAAATAACCATGATCTTAAAAAGCAAAATACGAATCTGTGCTTTTCACTGATAAAACATTATGATTTGTTGATGGGCATGCACAAAAAGAAAGTAATTGTGGAAATTTCAGGTTTTTCTTTGAAAAAAGTATTCAATACAATTATTGTCAACAAGTGTTATATATTTCTGAAAAGGATATAAATTTCCAGAACGGAAAGCGACATCAGAAAAATGTCGGCACCCCTAAACTAGTCCCTGAAAATAAGATCGTGGGGGGAGGGTTCATTTTTCTCTATCTGCAATATTTCACAAAGCTGCCGTATAAATACATCGCAATTTCCCTTTTTTTCTATGAAATAAAATTAAAGTATTTTGATTTTCACTGTATTAGCAAAACTATGACCGGTTTCACCACATGACACCGGTCATAGTTATAGTGATATGATATATATAGTTATATAGTGAAAATCTAAATACTTTTAGTTTTATTTCATTGAAAATATGTATATCGATTTTCGTCAAGTAACGACCTCCCCAATCAAATTACAAAAAAACACATCGAAATTTGCCTACCCTGTACAGCATTCTGAGATAAAGCGGCATACTAGCTCTAGCACAATCGTGATTCCTATAGGAAAAGTAAGTGCATTTTTATCCAATTTTAAAACATAGCGTATCTTCTCACTACGCAATTCTCACTGTTGATTACTTTTAGGAGAAAAACAAGCTCATAATATTCATATATTTCACAGTCCCTTGAGCAGTTCTCGGAAACAAATAAGATTACAGGCCAAAGCTGTACAAGTTTCGTCATTTTTATGTGTTTATCGTTTGTCTCCTCATATTTGACGTACGAATTTGTTAAATATTTCGATTCTCAAGACCGAACCAAATACGAGGAACAAAAGAGCATATGAAATCAACTGGGTCTAATATTTCTTTTGCCTTTTATTTTTTATTTTCATATTATGAGAACCTTTCAGTCGATCCGAATAAGGAAAGAACCGTTGAAAAAGCATTTATACAATTATAGAACACTTTTTTTCTGTTGTAAGCACAAATAAAAGATTCAAGTTTTGTGATTCGACCATAGAAAGATGACATTTGACTAGAGAAGAGATGTTACAAGCCGTTGGCATGCTCCAAGCTGGGAGCTCACAACGGGAAGTATCCAGGGTTCTGGGAAGTAGCCCTAGTGTCATAAACCGTTTATGGTCGCGTTTCAATGAAACAGGTAACGTAGAAGAACGCCATACAGATCGTTTCAGGATAACTACAGTCGCCCAAGACCGATTTTTGGTTTTACAAGCCAGAAGAGATCGTACTACCACAGCATCTCAATTAGCTCAAGAGCTTTAACGAGTTCATAATGTACAAATTTCCGACCAAACTGTGAGAAATCGACTGCACAGAGCTCTACTCCACTCCAGACGTCCTTTAAGAGTTCCACTACTGACCCATGGAAATCGCGCTGCTTGTTTAGCATGGTGCCAAGAACACGTAAACTGGGATCAAGAGAGGGGGGCCACAGTTCTCTTCAGTGATGAATCTAGATTTATTAATTATCCCGATTCGGGAATAATTCGAATATGAAGGGAACCTGGAAAGCAAAACCGTCTCCAGCTACTCGAGAAGTTGTTAGACAGGGAGGCGGATCAGTGATGTTTTGGGGAGGTATACGCCTTGATGGAAGAACTGACCTCGTATTCATACAGAACAACATCACGGGAAATTCTCACGCAAATGAGATAGTTTTATCTGTAGTGGTACCGTATCTCCAAACAATGGGTCAAAATCCACTCTTCCAACAAGATTATGTCTCTCCTCATTGTGCAAGAGTTGTCTGGAACGTTCTTGAAGAGAATGATATCGATCTTCTACCGTGGCCATCCTGCTACCCAGATCTGAGTCCCATCGAGCACGTGTGGGACACCCTAAAAAGAAATCTCCTGCGTCAAAACGTCTTCCATCATGAACAGGAGCTTCGATTAGCAGTTCAGGGGGCTTGGAATGACTTCGGCCAAAATGTAATAGGCAATTCAATATTGAGCATGCCGCGACGATGCCAAAGTGTCATTAATTACAGAGGTGGACCTTTTGGGTACTGAAAAACATAAGTGCTCCGTATCGTTTCGAAAATATTAGTTCAGGATTTTTTTTGTGTTTTACCAAATTTCGTCATTCTCAAATTAAAAATTTTTTTTATAATAGGTGCTTTGGAGAAGTCGAATATTATTTTGTTTTCTTGAGAATACATTATATACAATACATCCTAACAAAAACCGAAAGATTTCTATAAATTCGAATGATCAAATTCATATTCTAAAGATATTGGTAAGTGTTCCCTAGACTTTTAGGTGTTTATCCAAAAAAACACAAGTCATTATTTGCCTATTAAACAAGAAATTTGAAATTGTGTCTCAATTTCTTGGTGCAGTAAATCAAAAATTCATTCATAATTTCTCACTTCGTAAATTTTCTATGCGTTTGCATTCGATATCTATTATTCAATGAGGTCGATACAAATGTGGCACATGTCAGAGGTGATCTTCCGAGATCAATTTACTCAATTCACAGCTAAATATATCACAGATCAAAAGGTCTAGGTTTTTGTAACTAACAACCATATCATAATATGAACAATAGAAACTATGTTAATGCTCACCACGATTTTTAGTGCCGCGTTCGTTTCTTATCAAAACCTCGTGATCATCTTCCTCCCATATTTCACCTTCTGCTAACGTGAAGCTGATGAGCGCTGCAACTACCATATAACTCAAAAACCACTTCATCTGAAAAAAATAAAGTAATTAGGATGTGACCAATGAATTATTTCGATGGGAAAAAAGTAACAAATTTAAAATCTCTAAATCGATGGAATGCAGGGAGCGGCGAAAATATTGCAGCCATTAAGTCCAGTGTTCACGAGAATAAGGAACAGTTGAGTCCGCGTCGTTCGCAAGAGTTAGGACTCTGAAAAATGACTGTGTGCCGTATTTTGACGAAGGACTTGAGCATGCATCTATGAAAGATCTTTTTCAGTCAATAAGTAAAGCCGTGTCAGCAAATTGGGCCTTGGGCCGCTTGACGAAGATAACAATTTTCAATGGAAAATCATCTTCACTGACGAAGCTGATGTTTGGCTTAATGGGTCTGTCAAAAAGCAAAATTGTCAGTTTTGGTGTGAGTCAAACCCAAAAGAGATATTGGAGGAGCCTTTGCTTCCACAGAAACTGAAGGTCTGGTTCGGATTTCATGCTGGCGGTGTAATTGGGTCATATTTCTTTCGCGATGATATTGAAAACGTATGCACCGTAAATGGCGAGCGATGGCGAGCGATATCGAGGCATGATCCGTTACTTCTTCTTCAAAAAAATTGATAAACTAGACTTGGATGACATGTGGTTGCAGCAGCATGGAGCCACTTGCCATACAGCGACCGAAACAATCAATTTGCTGAAGAGAAATTATCTCAAAAAATGGCTCAGTCGATTGGGCACCTCGATCGCCTGATCACGCCGCCAGACATTCTTCTGAGGGGTTTTATAAAATCAAGGGCTTACTCCAACAAACCGATAACTTTGGATTAACTTTAAACCAATATTGAGAGCTCTATCAACGAAAAACAGTCAGCTGTTCGTCTGAGACCCATGGAAAATTACGGTTGAAAGAATGCGGTTCTGCCGGCGCTGGCAAGGTGACCATATGAAAGATGTTGAAGACCATAATCAATGTTATAAAATTATCTACAAAATACAATAAAAAGTAGCTCAAAGCGTACTATTGTTTCCTGTTATTTGAAATACCAGCGTCCTTATCAGTTAACCCGATAGATGCTAAGTTTCTTTATGCACTGAATTACTTTCAAAATACAACAATTCATATGAACGTTACGTTTTTTCATAAAGAAAGATTGTGCTGGCCCAAAATAATGAGAGTTTATTTCGATCAGTATATACCTTAACTGAACCGTTATCAATTAATCGACATTTGAGTAAACTAAATTATTCGTATAAACCTAGATATCCATGAACAATTAGTAATTCTTGATAAAGTTTTACACCGTCTACCCTAGGTTCATGTAAAACTTTGAGAGGTGGTTCTTAAAGAAATGCTTAGACAAATTAGTATGAAATGCAAGGTACTTGAATATCTGAGGACTATAGATAGTCTCCTCTATTTTTCAGTAGTTTACTCTGTATCTTCTATAGTTTTCATTTAAAAATGGAAATTCGTTCAAGGCAATGTAGACAAAGGTATCACTTTTCTTTTGAGTCATCACTCGATCCATCTTCTCTATTCAAAATGTTGAAGGATTGCAACCCCCGCTTAGGGGGATGATATTTCAGGCAAGTTTAGTACCCCAAAAGATGTCTCCCTTGAAACAAAAATCAACCTGTTTTTTCGTTTTGATCACAAATGAATATCTTGGAAGATATAGCTTCTGTTTAGTTTTCGTTGAAGCACCCTGTATTTGCAGCAGAACGGTGCGCCCCCACACCTGACATAAAATCTCTCCGAACCTTAAACTAGGCAGTCACCCCATTAAATTTTTTCCTCTGGGGCTATATCAAGGATTCATTATATAAGCAAATTCATATTGATCCAGAGGAACTGTAACAAAACTTCAAAAGTTGTTCAGCTTCAGTGACCAATATCAAATTCAAAATGCATATAGTATTGTTTCTGGACGTTGTAATTCTTGCATTCAGGCAAATGGAAACACATTTTATTATTCAAAATATCTTCCAATTGATTTTTTGTTGATAATTATATTTGATACTTCCTCGAACATAAGTAATAAATAACTTTTTTTTGCGATTATTATAAGTCGGCTTCATTGTTGCAAACATACAATTGAAAACGCTTGGAGTGTTTTTCGTAAATTCGCACCAGTTTACTGTTCAAAAACTTTTCGTTTTCAAAAAATTCGAATTTGTGAAGGCATATATTCAATGAAGGAATTTTAAAAAACATAAGTATCTATTATAATTCGAAAATAATTGAACTGAGGAAAATTCAAAGTACTTCCCTACATCCAACTCGAGAAGTGCTCCTAGAATGTCAAAATGGTTTGAATATGTCGAAATCCCAGAAAATGGAGAAATCAGGAATAATTCGAAACTAAAAACTTTGCAGGGATCTATTTTCACCAATGAATCTTTCTTCACAATCCAGGATGGGGATGAAAGTCATTTTCTCTATTTGCAGTATTTCGCATAGCTGCCGACCTGAAACATCGGAAACGGGACAACCAGTACGTTAAATACCTGAAGAATAGTTACTATCTTAATTCTATGCGAACCTCTTCGGTTTTAGAGTGATAAAGTGCTATGCACTTTTGATATTTCATTTTCGAAGTAACCATTTGAAACACCTTTCAATTTCTTAATAATCATCAATTTTGTACATTCATTGATTTTTCATTTTTCAAAATCAACTCATTTAGCATTTTTTGAGTCAATTTCGAAACTCTCAATTGTTTTGCGTTACTGTGTACTGTTTTTCTTTCTGGACGAACACTTAACCACTGAAAAATTAGTAAACGTGGTGTATGTCGAAGGAAGTGTTGATAGGTATCCCAAATTTATGAGGAAAGATAAGATCATTTGAGGTAGTGCTTTTATACCTAAAGTTGAAAACGGTGTTGAAGTTCAGGAAAAGGATAACATTCATTCAGACAATGTGCAGCTAAAGCTGACACATATTTCTAATGTAGGAATGACCGGAAATGTTCTTTGTATCTAGCCTTGAGAGAGCGCCCTGTTTGACCTATAGAAAATGAATTGCACTCAGAACATGTTAATTGGTATAATCCTGATTTTTAGAATTTATCAGTTTTATCTTTTGTGTTGAACAGAACGCTGTTTCAAGGCTAGATACAAAGAACATTTCCGGTCATTCATACATCAGAAATATGATTCAGCTTTAGCTGCACATTGTCGGAATGAATGTCATCCATTTCCAGAACTTCAACAGCTGAAAACTCTTCATTCCTGTGATAGATCTCATAAACTCAAATTCTTTGAATCGTTGGAAATTTTCAAGGCATCTAGGGTAGAAAGGGTTAAGCTCCTTAACGGCCAGGTAGACTTAATTACCTACCAATCACCATTATTCAAATTACTGTGACCTCTACTGGCATTTTACTGATGGTAATTCCTGTATTGTACATGAGTATTCAGTTTTCATAAGCTTGTTGTTGATAATGGACGTATGTCCGAAACCGGTCCAACCAATATAAATTTTTTCATTCTTTACATCAATAAATTAGTGATAATTAAAACATAGTAACTTGTTTTATTTTATTGTTCATTATGAATATCATTTATCACGTAGTTCAGGCTTTATCGATCAATTATTTGAATGGAGTATCTATTGTATTTGTGAATAATTTTAGGGCATGCAACAAATTAGCGTCTAACTTACTGTAATATATACTTTAGGAATATTCAAACTCAAACACCTTAAACGGACACCCAGTATACTGAAAATCATACAAGTTAGATAATAATTATGAGGTAATATTGTTCCATTACTACCAAAATAATATAACTCAAACTACCATATCTTACTGTATGTGTAGTCTCAGTTATCTTCCATCGTTAAATTTATTCAAGTACAACTGTGAAAATATTCACAAATGCTGGAAAGTTCGAGGCGATGTTCGGTTTGCCGCTTCCACAGTTTCAGGGGTAGCTCTTCAGCAAACGTTATATGCGGTTCGTCGAGAGAATATAGGTAATTACTATTCAAATTTCCTGAAAACTTTCCAAGTACATGGATCTACGCCATAATCTGGTTTGCCTTATGAGACACGTTCGTATTGCTGGAAGTTCTATGTATCCACTGGGGAAGGAATAACATCACTTTCTTCGTCCAATAAACTTGTGATGTTCTGCAATCTGGCTAGATTGATATTTATTTACACAACGAATCATGTAGCAACTTCAATATATCGGTTTTAGTTCATAAACTAAACTACACGAGAAGAGTAGATTTGTTGAGACCTTTCTAGGAAAGACAATTGCTAGCGTGTTAACAGAGATCATTAGCTTCTATTGTTAAAGTAAACAGAGTGTTCACGCTGAAGGAATTATTGAAAGTATCTAGAGAACGGGCTGCAATTGTTTTCAATTTATATTGAGATCGACAATACTACGATTTCCAATATTCAATTTCTTTTATGGAAGGAAAGACCATCCTTTCAAGAGATTTGTACTATCTTAATCTAAATAACTTTGAGCTGTGTTTTTGTCATCAAAAATTTCCGAAAGTTTAGCGTCTTCTTCGTTACCGAAAAAAATTGACTCATATTTGATTAAGATGATAACTTCATCTCTAGTTTATCGCGAAAAGTCTTATTTTTGAGGGCAACGTATGTTCCGATGCTATTTTATATACGGGGTGCTCAGAAAACCATTTCAAAAAAACAAAATTGTCTGAAAATCGATTCTTTCAAATACGAGAATTTATTTTTCTTCTATATCAGAACCGTATTTTAAATTAGTTTTGATTGGCATTTGCTTCCCCCATACTGCATAAAATGGTTCATTTTCATTTCATTCGCGATTAAAGGAAGCCAACATTTCATTTTATGGTAATTAAATCATTAGGCCATGGAACATAGAAACAGACAGACTGGATTCAATTCCGAAGCCAGTTGCAATGTTCTATGTATAATTTTAATGAATTTCCACCACAGACATCTGTATTTTGTGTAGTTTTTTCAATCAAAAAAAAATAAATACTCAAACGAGAATATTATGAATTAATTTATTATTCAAGGTCAATGCTAACAAAATCGGACCTGCAGAACATTCAACGGAAATTAATCGACTTTACTCCCAATATGCAGGAAACAATTTAAGATATTATATTAAAACTTCGTCACGTATGAAATGGAGAAAACTTAAATGGGTCGCGTTAGCTCACTTCTAAAAAAGAAAATCAAAATTTTGAAAGAACCGCAAATATAAACAAGGAAGTAAAAATGAAAATCAAATTGAATGTGGAATTCATCTACCGATGATTTCTATCATTTTTTCAATCCACAGGCGCATTTCATTAATAGGTGCTTGTTGCACTTCAATGGTATCACTGCTCTCTTCTAATTCCAGATCCCTCCGCGATTTATCCACGAACTATAAACTTTGTTCTCTAGGTATCTCTCATAGATTGAAAACCAAAGGGATTAGATTCGGAGATCTTGCATGCCAATTCCAAGTACCCGGTCGTCTTATTCATCTGTCCTCAAACAGGCTGGTTAATTCATCCAATACCAGTGTGTGCAATGAGCTGAAGTAGCAACTTATTCATACCGGTATCAAACTCGTGCAATTAATGGGAGATTTTCCAGAAATTCCGAAGCAACTAAATTAAACTGACATTGGGTATTGTGCAATAAACTGAGTATATTAAACGATATTGCAAATTTCGCTCCCTTGTTTGATGTAAATTTTCGACAAACCACATATGAATAGAATGCCGATTAAAAATACCTCTTTTCGAAAATTTGGACTAATTGGACTAAATATTTTGTAAGAAATCTAGGTCTTCTGAAATGTGAGCAATCAAAATTTTGCAGAAATCAATCGTAACCGCCGCGTCTCAATGAGTGATCCATGACATTAATGACAATTTATTGGGGTGAAAATGATTTTTGACCTAAATTTCATTAATTGATGTACGTCCTATCCCGAAACCTGCAACAGAAACACTCATACGGAATTGCAAAAGAATATCCCAAGAGGGTAACTGCAATTTCTTCATCGTTGAAAATTAAACAAAATTCACTCCTTTCCGCTGTCTGTTTTCCATAAGTGACAAAATCAGATTATGATTTCTAAATTGTTTTCAACAAATTGGTCGAAAATTCGAGTAATTTTTGTTGAATACTCTGCAGGTTCGACTTATGTTTGTTGACATTGACAATACAGGATGAACAACTTCATAATATCCTAGTTTGATTTTCAAATGATTTCTAAACGTCTAACTAACGCTCAGATTCATAGAACCATATAAACAATGTTGTTAAAAAAATAAATTGGCATCGGAAATAATTCCGCTTTGTCTGTTTTTATGTTCCACGACATAATGCTATAGTTTTCAGAGGAAACTGCAGATTTTTGATAAAAAACCGGAAAAAATTAAATCGAACCAATTTAGATACAGGAAAGCCTCATAGCATCAATATTAATTTAAGATACAGTTCTAATAAAATGAAAAAGAAATTGATACTCGTATTTGAAAATAAAATTTTCTTGACAATTTTATTCAGATGACAAGTGATTTTTGAGCACGTTGTAGATAAAATTGCATCAAAAAATATGTTTCCACTAAGAATAACATCTTTCGCGTTGAAATTGAAAAAAAAAGGTTACTATCTTAATCAAATTTGAATCAGAAATTTTTTGGGCAAAGAAGGTGACACTATAGTTCCGAAAATTTTGATATAGGAAATTATAGCAAAACGGTGGTTAATTTCAGAAAGAACAAACATCAACAAAAGACGCTTGAAAAGAGATACCCTGTAATGAAAAAAAATACTCTATGCCATTTAAAATAGCTAAGTTGTAGTCAATGTCCGATAAAACTAGAAGTGGTACCTACCGCTCTGAAAATGATTGCATATTGAAGATCAGTATCTATTTACTCTTCGAGTTTTTATCGGTGAGAAAAGCAGCATATTTTACACTCTAAATGATGGCCTACCTCAAGGATCTGTCCTCGCACCTCTTCTCCTCAATTTTTATATGTCTGACATCCTTGAAACTTCCTCTACAAAGTTTATTTATGCTGATGATGTTGCTTTGGTTTTTCGACACTATAACTTCGAAACAATTGAGCAAACACTGACTTCTGATTCAGAAATTCTTCAAAAAATGTCCAAATCCTACGAAAACTCAGCAACTAAAAGTATTTTTCAATCAATCACTATTAACCCATAATTTCATTCCAACATATCTTGGTGTAAAGCTCTATCGTTCTTTGACTTTCAAATTTCATATTGATAAATTATGTCAGAAGTTGAAAACAAAAACATTACACTACATAAACTAGCTGGATCTAATTGGGGCGCCGGAGTCTCTACTTTGCGAACTACTGCTTTAGCTTTAGTATATTCAGTAGCAGAATAATGCTATCAGGTGTGGTTGAATAGTGCTCATGTCAATAAGATTGATTCTCAGTTGAACTGTTCTATGAGAGTTATAAGTGGATGTATCAGTTCAACTGCTACACCATTGCTTCCGGTTATTTGTAATATAGTTCCTTCTCATATTCGCAGGAAATTAGCTCTTAAATTGTCTTGGGATAAGTATCACTCATTTCCAGAAGTTTTTCCGATAATACACGATCTTCGAAATCCACCTAACCTGAGATTGAAATTTAGGAAACCTCTTTGGTCGATTGACTTTTTGCGTACACGGGTGAAGGCTGTTGATCTTTGGAAAACTGAATTTCAGGAAGTTTATATTTTTGATAAGGTTCTCATAGAGGACCCTTACAAAAGGATTGCGGTTTCAATATAAATAGGAAAAATTGTCATTAAATCGTCTCAGGACAGAACATGGTCGTTATAATAGTATGATGTTCAAAGGGAATACTGTAGTAAGTCCGGCATGAGAATGTGGTGCAGAAGAAGGAACAAAAAGACATTCAGTCCTCGATTGTCCTGTTAACCATTTTGCGGGTGGTTTTCAAGAAATTCATTCCGTTACAGATAATTTAATTAACTGGGTAGAGAACTTTAAGTCTATTTAGAAATTTTGTTTTTTGCTCCCCCTTAGTGTTTCTTTTCATGGTGCATGTTGATGAGGTAAGGGCTACACCCATGTGGGGCTTCATTCCCAAAGGGTGTATGAGATGTTTCTTGTTGAAGAACAGAGGAGCATTAGTTGAGTTCTTAGATTCAAGTGAGTTTAGACATATGAGAATTAGGTACGTTTTGATGATATATATTTCTGCTGTTTTTCTTTTTCCATTGTAACAGAGTTTTCCTGTCCCAATCCCCCTTCCTTTTCACCCTTGTCTTCGTGAAGAAGTCCTGAAAATCATGGAGTGCAAGATGACAATGAGAGAATGAAGCTGCTTAGCAGAAAAATTTTTGGTACTCTTTTTATACACACCATAAACAGACAAGCTATTGCATGCAATAGCGACAGGAGAACGAGTTTTTTCACAGGTTTTTTCACTCGTTCACTGAATCATACTCAAGATAGTATGGTTTCCCTGTTACATTTCCTGTGCTCACACTTTAGGGGCAATCGTAGGAGGCATGATGCAAGTTTAGATTATATATATATATATATATATATATATATATATATATATATACCATGTCCGTTCCCTGGAACGCGATAATTTCTTTGTGTCAAGCTGAAAATCGAAAATCATACATCTATTTCTAAATATTTGATTCATTGAATATTTTTGTCAATTGTGAATATTGTATTGTGTAGATACAATTCAAATGCAACTCCCGAGAGTTATAAAACAGTTTTTCGTGATCGCAACCGTCGGGACCATCTGGTATTTTCTATACTTCATCGATACGCGTTCTCCGCCTATCGAAGAAGTAACGCGATTCGAAGAGGCGCTATGTAACATGTATTCAAGAAACCGATGCTCAGTGAATTCACTAAGTAAGAATTGTCATTTTGATTGTGAATACTTCGGTAACTCCTTGTGACTTGTACTGCTACAGTCCATGTGTTTCTGGGGGGAGGCGAAGACCTGTTCCGTGCCTGGATATTAAACTCGGAGTACTCGTAGTGATCCAGTCCACTTGCACCAAGAAAAGTGAACTTCTGAGTGCCGGTTCACGATATTTCTTTGTGTTGTTTTTCCTCCCCAGGATCTCAGTGGTCCAGTCCACTCGCATGCGGAAAGTAACATCGATCTGATCACGAGATATTGATAACTCTTTCTCATCATCAGTTCGACATACGTCAAAGGCTTCTAGTGTTCCAGTCGATTCGTCTTCGTTCGCAATATTCAAATCATTGCTCGGGGTAGGTCTCGGAGTGCTGCAGTGGTCCAATCCACTCGTATAAAGAGATGTACTCACAATGGTTATAGTATTGATTCCTTCCTACACCTTCACAAACCATAGGAGTATGTCTGTTTGGTTTCGGTGGATCTAGTTCACTCTCCTTCAATGACACAGTGGGATTAACTGGAGATTTTCATTACTTTAATCGTTTTTTCGAGAATACTAAGCTGAAGCTAGTGCGGAAGAATATTAAAATTTAAGTAGTTCAATCCTCTTTGTTTTATTTCCTATAAGGCTAGCTTGCAAGTACGTGGATCAAATCTGAAATTAGTTGCACGTAACGTGAATCTAGAAATATGGAACAGATTGTTCCTCTCAGAGAAGCGCGACAGGGAAAAAAAGAATTCCAATTTCAGTTATGCCCGACTTCCGATGAATAATTTTCCTGAATTTTTGAAGATGTTAATATATACTCTTCGAAAGCATTGATGGCAAATAAAAACGAATAGTCTGCAATTCCGAATTTTTTCACACATTTATTACTTGATTTGAAACTGGAATGAAATTATTACAAATTAGGTTTTCACCATTTGTTCTCACAATTTCATAATGAAGTATGGTAATTGCATTGAGATTAATTTAAGTTGAGGTAACCATTTTTCAAATAACTTCACAAACTATCATGAATGCAATGAAATTATTTTCTATTAATTTCTATAACTTGGTCACTATTTGAAATGTTACAAAATTATTTGATATGATTCTGCGCTTTACTTTCAATATTTAGAAAATTCTCTATTTGAAATGTAACGAAACTGAACTAAGCAGTGTCAAGAAACCCAACCAAATTTGACCTCTAGGCAATAAGGGTTTCATCATTATTATATTATAATGATGATCAGATCAGTACGAGGGTTCAAAGAACTTCCTTTCCAATACATTATTGAACCTGCACCGAAACCATAGATGGTGAAAAGTTGCACTAGGCATATCTCTCATTTCGATGTCTGTACACTAGATAACGTCGATAGCAATGAAAAGACAAAACTTAGATTCATCTATAAATTTTCTCTCAATCAGCATCTAACCAATCGACATGTTTCTTGGCAAAATTCGTTCTGCCTCTTCGATGTGCTACGGTTAGAGCTGGGCCTCGAGCAGCAACACGACGACTCGAACCAAATTTCCTGTCGTATCCTTTCAGTGCTGATTTTCTTTTCACTGTTCTACCGAAGCTGCATTTGTATCAACGAGGAAATCTCTTAAATATCGGTAATGGATCGCCCTTTTTGCTCGAGATCATCCAGGAGCTCGTCTCTTCATAAATACTAGTCTCCCTGTATCTACGGACTATTCTGTAAATAGTCGAATAGAACACCCCAAGCCTTTGGACTATTCTTGTGTAAGTCAAACCTAGGTCATCTAACACCACTGCTTAAACACATCCTGCCGGGTCAAATTTCGCGAATACGTTGCAATTTTACTGAAAATTAAAATTTTCGAGAAATCAAACGTTATTCCCAGCAATTGATCAACAATGGATGTTGTGGTGCTTTCTTGCGGAATATTA
This sequence comes from Cryptolaemus montrouzieri, assembly GCA_013387265.2. Taxonomy (NCBI): domain Eukaryota; kingdom Metazoa; phylum Arthropoda; class Insecta; order Coleoptera; family Coccinellidae; genus Cryptolaemus; species Cryptolaemus montrouzieri. The sequence goes on along the minus strand of JABFTP020000083.1, from coordinate 11,780,629 downwards.
AGTTATTCATTTAATCTTTTCCTCATGACATATGCGTCAAGAAAAAAACATCGGCGAAGTATGTTTTAATATTATTTCAAATCTTTGTTTTTATAACAAGATAGATGAAAAATTTGAATGTTAAGTAACTTCATATTGATTCTTACCTTTGCTTCTTCAACTTGGCCAATTATTTATTCCAAATATATTAATCAAATTATTCACTATGGATATTACTCTTTTTTCAGCAAATGCTGATGTCATTATGTGGTGGTTTCTTTCATGTTATTTTTCATGACAGCAAAATATGCGTCAAGAAAAACTTCAGTGTAGTATATTCTGATATTAATTGAAATCTTTGTTTTTATAACATGACAGATGATAAATTCGAATGTAAAGTAAAATTTGATAATAACGCTTTCCTCTGCTTTTATAACTTGGCCAACTATCTATTTGAAATATCATAATCAAATTACTTAGTATTGATATCCTTGCTTCCATAACTTAGCAGAAGATCAGCTGAACTGTAACTGTCAGTTACTAATGGTTATTCAATGTGAATGGAGAACTAACCTACCCGGAAAAAGGTTATTCTCTCTCAAATATTAATTTGAAGCCCGATGCTGCTAAGCTCAATAGGGAAAACCTTTCCTGAATTGAGACGTACTGACCGCCTGTCAAATATAACCTGTTTCATTTATATAAAGGAATTGATTTAGGAACGACGAGCATATATGAACCAACATACTTGCCGCTTGTACGTGCCGTTAGTATGGAAGGTTTCGAAGATTATATGTATGTGTGACATGAATGTGTGTTTGTAGTATATACAGGTGCATCATCGTCCTTATTGACGAATGAGCAAATCTAGGAACCTAGCGTATGCTTTCAGAGTCAGTGACATGTTATGGCCAGTTGATGTTTCGTAGAGCAAAAAGAACACGGACGGATTTTGCGAACACATTTCTAGATCCATCTGATATATTAATACTTATTGAGTTGTGCCTATTGGATATGTTAAATAGGCGCTTACAGGTCGTTAACCGTAGGTCGTGTTCCTTTGAATGTTAGAATCGAATTTCTGAGTTCGGAGTATCAGGGCGCGACCCATTCCCAATATAATTGAAGGTCAATTACGCCCGTCTCCTAATGATCTAATATCCCAGTACATTTATTCAAAGAAGCAAAGATTGCAGAAAAGAAAATTCAATATGGAGTACAAATAGATATTGTAAGCGAATCTACTTTTGACTTTTTCATTTCCTTACCTATGATTTGAATTACGGAGAATTGATCGTATCACATCAAAACTTAAATGAAAAATTTTGAGAAGGCATAGCAGAAGGTCATATCTTAAACAAGAACTTCAGAACAAGTTCAGGTATTAGACGATTACATGGAATATCATCCAACCGATCCCACTGTGCATTGGGAACAATTGGGGTGGAGAAGAAAGTAAGATCATTAAGGTTTTGCAATTTTCATAAAAGCAATATATTTTGTTCTTTCTGTCTTACACCGGAGTATAGGAATTCTCTAAGAAAAATATGCAGAATAATCCTGTTTTTTTTTCGTCTTCAATGAAAATCGCAACTAAAATGCAATTGAGTTGGCGTTACCCACGGAAAGTTTGGAAAGAATTGATATAATATTAAATTGTTACTTGATTAATGAAAAATTTTTCAGCATGCAACTGAAAAGTTCATCCCTAGAGGGTTCTGTAGGAAGTATCAATCTGGTTGGTCAAAAGAACGAATATTCTATATGGGGATTAACAACAAAATCTTTACGAAGAATAGTTTGATTGTCTACCTGGGTGGATAAATTCTGTAGAAAGGAGAAACATATTGAGTGATAACATAAATTACCGTTAATCTAGTAATAGTTCTTCAGATTTGTCACGAAAATCGGGTAACGCTTAACTTGTTTCAAAAAGTCTATTCATCATTAATACAAATTCATTAGTATCTATATACAGGGTGCTTCAACGAAAACTAAACAGAGGCTATATCTACCAAGATATTCATTTCTGATTAAAACGCAAAAACAGGTCAATTTTTGTTTTAAGGGGGACATCTTTTGGGGTACAAAACTTGCCTGAAATATCAACCCCCTAAGCGGGGGTTGCAATTCTTGAACATTTTGAATAGGGAAGATGGGTCGAGTGATAATTCAAAAGAAAGGTGGTATCTTTGTCTACATCACCTTGAACGAATTTCCATTTTTAAATGAAAACTGTGAAAGATACAGGGTGAGCAACTGAAAGATAGGGAAGACTATTTCCCTGAGACTATTCAAGTTTCAGTGAAGTAAAATGGAACAGATCTACGCTGATCAATATATTCGAAATGTTCAAGGATTGCAACCCCCGCTTAAAGGGTTGATAATTCAGGCAAGTTTTGTACCCCAAAAGATGTCCTCCTTGAAACAAAAATTGACCTGTTTTTGCGTTTTGATCAGAAATGAAAATCTTGGTAGATATAGCCTCTGTTAAGTTTTCGTTGGAACACCCTGTATATGGGTACTTCAAAAAATTTTTCAGGGTAATAGAATATTCGAGCGTACCAAACACTTTCTTCATAAACAAAGAGAAACGGCGTCTGTTATAAATGTATCTTAACGATTCGTGTTAAAAGATACAGAAATTTTTAAATCAATTAGACCACAACAATAAAATTTTCGCAATTTTGAAACCAGGTGAAATTTCAGAAAAATCCAATAGTCAAAGTCGTATAAGTCCGCTTTCTGTTCTTTTCAAAGTATTAGAGAGACTCCTACTTCAAAAATTAGAAATGATATCGACGTTTCGTCTCATATGCTAGGTGGTTCCAAACTCTCAATTGTTTAGATCATGTGCAAAGTGTAACCACCTCCATAGATTCAGGATTTCAGAGTAAATTGAAAGAAAGAGCCAAATTGTTGGATCTTTTGGCTGCATAAGATAGTATGGAAACAAGGTCTATGAATGGTTCTTCATGTGAAATGGGGATCTGAAGTCTGTTGCAATGGTTATGTCAGATTAATCCTAGTTTGTACCACACTCAGATTCTAGGGGTAAGCGAGTGGTGTAATAAACTGGTGAATTTCAAAAGACTTCAAGAAATGCACAGCTACAAAGAAGGCACTGTGCTGGTATCTGGTGTAATCTCGTTAAACAAATCCCGTTTCAATTAACAACTTTTTGAATACAAAATTCCACCTAAATGCCATCCTCTAACTCTCAGTGCAGATTTATGCTGCAGCAATTGGAACAAACTGTTTATTCATGCATGACAAGGCACCTCCCCACATTGAACCTGCTTTGACGAATTTCTTGAACCTACAAGGCATCAATATTTTTTCTTGGCCTGCTCGATCGCCTGAACTAAATCACTTGAGCATGCTTTGGATATATTGTAAAGAGAAATTTGAGAAGGCCTAAGGGGAATAAGCTGTAACCATTCTCAAGATCATGCCCTTCACTAGGGTCATCCGATTCGAAAGAATTTTTCTGCTTCGATATAATTCAAGAAAGAGTGAAATTTCGATCTTCTTTTTCTTCTGGTAGAAGGGACACCCTGTTTTTGTTATTGTTACCGATTCATACATATTATACACGATTTGTCGTTAATAGTAATTTTGTTACTACTCAACACATTTATTGAAAAATAAGAAATACCAAATAGTCTGCAACTTCAACCATTCATCCAACCATCATGAAACGAGGAGAACGTTGAGTGCTGAGTCTCCCATTTTCATTGTTTAAGTATGGCAATTATGTAAGATTTTGGAGGTAGAGAAAATTGACCCCTCAATCTCATTGATTTTCGATGAAAACTCATTGGTGATCGTTTTGTTCAAGAGTTATTCTGTTTTTCCAAATATTTTGAGATTTCGGCATATGCCAAAATCTCAGTGGCTACCAGAGTTAGGAGAAAACTGTTTTGATATTCTGGGGCATTTTTTTGAGTAGAATACAGAAACTTATTCGAAATTCGTTTCTATTGCTTGGGAATTCGAAGCGACGGCAGAATTTCGCCGATGCTGTCAAGAAAAGTCAAGAGAAAAGAATGTTTTAATCTCAATGGGAAAATTTATTATGATATTATGAATGAGAGCATAGTCAAAGGTTCTTGGATCTACTTATCTCAACTCAAAAATATTTCGATGGTTACTGAAGGGGAAATAGAGAACCAAGGTGACAGCCACCTCTTACACCAGATTTAATCCCGTTACTTTTTTCTCTGAAGCAATGTCAAAGATTCACTATATAGACTATTATAGACAAATCAATTAATATAGAAAAGTTGAAGCAGAACTCTAGAAAATTATTAAGCTTCTGAGACCAATAATCAAATTCAGAATACATTGAAAAGTGCCTCTGGTAGTTGACATTTTTGCATTTTGTATCAAGGAAATACTTTTGAGTCTTTAAAATAATTCTCATCTGTTTTCTTGTTACTACTTATTTTCGATTTCGATGTGCTTCAGAGTCATCTCTTGCTCTTAATCGTTCGTTTCAAATGACAGCCACACGTTTCCGTTGCTAGTTGCTACATGCTAGATTACAACCGACAAAGATGGGGAAGTAATATCTACTCCAAAATTATCATCGAATCCCATAGTAGCCCATTATGTTGAAAGTCATGGAGAGTGATAAACGATAAGCTCATAAAATATCTCGAATTACAGGGGTCATCAGGTATCAACAATACGGTTCCGTAGACAACGATCAACTGGTGACCTCCTTGCATACGTTACGCATTTGCGAAAAACAAAAATCGAAAAACATGGCGAATCAAGCTCCATTTCTCTAAATATCTCAAAGGCCTTCGATAGGGTTTGGCATACAGTTCTGATGAGTGAACTAATTGCATCGGACTTTCCGAAAAAATGCGTAGTTGAATTAGTAGCTTTCTCTTCAGTAGATCCATTAGATTGATGGTGTAACATGTGAATCTTTTCAGGTTAATGTAGGAGCATCCCAGGGTTCCGTACTCCCGTCAACTCTGATCTGCTTCACTCCTCCAGAAACAAAATATTTGGGTTTGCAAGGGACTCTACTCTGGTGTTCTCATTTTCTAGTCAGTGTGCTATAACTGCTGAGAAAACACACTGGAAAAAATAACAACAGAGCATGTCACTGACTTCAGACTTGTAGAAGATATCAGAGTAAGGATGGTCTTTTTCAACGCAAACAAGACGCAATCAACAACGATCTCCAGAAAATTCACTGCTAGAGAATCTTTTGTAACAACGTAGGGACATCGAATTTCCTCCGAAAATAACATACATCTACTCGTCGTCACAGTCAACACCGAAGTTTACTGGCATGGCCATGTGTCTGCTTCTGCTAAACTCATTTTTTTTCAGGGCTAAGCAGTACTGCACGCCATCATAGCTTATGATTTTATGCGAAGCGAAGGTGCGGCCTGGTTTGTAATATTTTTTCCATGTGTCAGGCTCCGCACCTAAACATTCATCCCATCTATTAAATAGTGTGTAGTAGAAAACAGTGCGCCTTATCGACTTGTGATATACTACCCTTAGTGTAGTTGGATGTAGTTGATGTTTAGTGAAAGTCCGGAGTCGTTTTCATACTCTATTAACTGAAAACTTATAGCACTACATGTTTCCCGAAGGAAGTCTAAAATAATTCTCAATATCTATAGAAACCCAATATGTTCAATAATGCAAAATCAGCTTATATCTATGTCATCAATTTAATTTAATTCTATTCCTAAAAAATAACTGTTGTTCGATTTACTAATCGATGGAAAGTGCTGGCTAAACACTTTATTAAGTGGGAAGATACATTGAACTTTCGTAATAACTTGAGCTCACTATTTCGAAACTTTATTGCAATATTATAATTCAATGGAATGTTGAATTTTGATCCATCCATCACAGAATACCCGGAGATCACGAGTGATCTCCAGCCTCTCGTTTAAAAGCGGCATATTCCAGATATTTCTCTTTTCTACAGGTACTTCCACGGCGAAGGCTCTGAAGAATTGAAAGGTTTGGTTTCGGAAAAATCAGTTTGAAAGAAAAATTTCATCAGCGGATTGTCCAACAAGTAACGCCACGTAGCTCTTTCTATAAAAATTATTGTGTTTACAGAGCTCGTGTGGTGTAGAACTCGCTTTCAGCGAATATCGTTTCGGTAACGTTTTATTTGGCCCTGTTTAACTCTTTAAGGTGCTAACACACATTAAATCATATTGGGCGGCCGCACCTGTGGTATGGCAAGCATCGCTTCCTTCCAAGATTTGAAAAAAAAATTAAGTCAATTCCTTCGTTCCATCACTACATCAACTTTGGTTACATTATTCATTATCGTAGAAAGTTGATTGTAGTTTAAATTTATACTGCTCTTATATTCAGTAAAAATAATCAGGTATAGTTAAAATACATAAAAGATCTGAACGAAATGAAAAAGCATAAATTTTTTTGTCGGAACCGATGTATTCAGTAATTTGCGAATGTATAAATATTCAAACATGAAAGATAATATACTGCCAAGAAATGTTTCATACAATCTGATGAGCTGGCTGTCACACCGAAGGATCAAGAGATTTCGCAATAAAGTTGTGAGTTATTCAACTAGGCTAAAGTGAAATTTCGACAGCAAAGTTTGATGAAGTTCATGTTTAGAAGGTGAAAAGCTCCTATCATGAAAGTTGGTGGTTGTTATGATATGAGGAAGTTAACGAAAATGGAAATTTAGTTTGTTCTCTTGCATACTATACTTTTGACTTTCTGAAGTAATTCATTTTGATTGAGGTGCAATCATCGAACGGTTCCATGATAGATAAACTACATATTCTGAGTGTCAAATTAAATTCGTCTCCAGAAACTGCGGGGAAGTTGATAATTCTTTCTGAGCAAATTTGTTGTAAATAACTTCTTTTTTCACTATACAATATGAGATTCTGTCAATTCGGAAGGTATATATAAATAGACGAGCTCTCATCTCTCATCAATTCAAGATACGCTTATCAAGTAAGTGAACTCAATAATATATTATTTTAGCCCCTAACATAATGGAATTTAATTGAATTATAAAAAATTGAATCTTCCATACATAAATGATAGAAAACACCCATTTGAGAATAGTAGGTTAGCGAAATTTAATAACTAGTCTTCAATAAAAGTGGTACGTAGCTAACGAATGATCGTTTGAGTTACTAACCGCGTTACAGGGTTGCACAATAACAATATTCCATTGTTTCGTGAACCTATCGCGTTATCTAAGCCGTCTCTATAGCTACCTATACGCACAAATTTGCAAATGCGCAAACTATTTCATTTCAAAGTATACGATCGGAATATACGTAGGTTGTTGCCATTTGAATTGTGAGCCTCTGGCACTTGTCCCGTTGACTGCTTCCATCCGACAACTGCGTCGTGTATTATGACTCTTTTTAACATGAACGTAATAACAACACTTTGACTTTTGACTGATTCCTGTTTTGTTTATAGTCAATTGAAAAATTCAACTTGGACAGAAAGTAGAATTAACACGTGAACAATTTCGTGCGATAATTCGTACGAAATCAGTCGAAAACCTGCTTCGACTTTTGGTGATGAAGCTCCACACTTGGTCACTGTGAAACGCTGATATACCGAGTACTATCGGGGCCGTGCTGCGCTCAGTGACGATCTTCGTGAAGGTCGTCCAAATTCAGTTGTTTTGTCACAGACTATCGATGCAGTGCACGATGATAGAAATGTGACTTACTGTGAGATTGAGACAACCCCAATCATTAGTTCCACCAGCGGTCTTTCAATATTGCATGAATATTTGACTGTCGAAGATTTGTTCCCGTTGCTTACCACACAACTTAACAATTGCTCAAAAGGGGGCTTGTGTCGTTTTTTGCAAAAACAAGTTGAAAAACTTCGACCGCGGTGCTTCAAAAGGTGTTTACAAAATTGTTACAGGCGACGAATCTTGGATATATGCGTACGAGCCCGAAAACTAAACAATAATAGACAGTATTGGTCGAACAAGACGAGTCAAACACAACAAAAGTTGTTCGTGCTCGAGGCGCTACGAAGCGTATGGTCGCGTTTTTCAGGAAAACCGGACCACCATAGCATCAGAGAAACGTAGACTGGTCCATTCTGAATGATATACACTCTTTAATTTGCAGGAAGTGTTCGATGAGTTGATAAAATCAAATCGAAAAATTTGAATTTTTCATGACAATGCAATCTCATACGCATTATCGTATACGATGGAGTATTTGAAGATCCGAAACATTCAATTAATAAGCCATTCACCTTATGGTTCCGATTTGGCACCTGACTACGTCTTTTTGTTTGAACACATCAAGAAAAAACTGCTTCTTCTTCTTCACCGTGTAGAAGGCGTAGCGCCTGTTCAATTCCGGTTTCCCTGCAGTAGCTCTTGTGAAGTTGATTGCCAACTGTCCCGCCATCGTTTTGATGGTCGTCCAACGGGTCTTCTTCCGTGTGGTATGTTGTTATATACGATTTTGGCTATTCTATTTGTGGTCATTCTCTTTACATGCTGGTTCCATTCTCTTCTTCTTTTTCTTACCCATCTTACAATATCGTCTGTTTCACATTTTTCCCTTATGTCGGTATTTCTTTGTCTGTCATTCAATGTGTAACCGGTTATAGTTCTTAGCGTTTTCATTTCTGTTGTTCTTAGTATCTTCTTTGTTACCGACGTTTACTCTTGTTTCTGCCCCGTATGTCATAATTGGTCGCACACATGTTTTGTAGATTCTGGATTTGCATGGTATACTGAGGTGTTTATTTCTCCAAATTGGTTGTTTAAGATGTCCCGATACTGCAGCTGATTTGTTCACTTGTCTCCTCACTTCATCTTCAAGGTGTCCTGTGCTTGTTATTTTGCACCCTAAGTATTCGAATGACATGAGTTGGTCTATAGTGGCATTGTCTATTGTTAACTTGCAGCGCAGAGGTTCCTTAGCTATGGTCATGCATTTTGTCTTACTTGTTGAGATTTCCATATTGAAATTTTTTGCGCGTTTGCTAAAAGCGTATAACATTCTTTGTAGGTCGTCTTCTGATTCTGCAATGAGTACGGCGTCATCGGCATAGCATAAGATGTTAATTTTTTAGGTTCCCATACGGTATCCTAGTCCCAAGTTTTTAACGGTCTCTACAAGTTGGTCCATAACAGTATTAAATAGTAGAGGGCTAAGACTATCACCTTGGCGGATGCCCGACGTTGTTCCGAAATCTTGCGTTAGGGTGTGGTTTGTTCGTATTTGCGTTGTTGTATTAGTGCTCAGATCTTTTATGAGTCTTATATATTTTTTGGGTACCTCTTTGTTTTCCAGTATCTTGATTACATCCTTCAGTTAGACTCTGTCGAAGGCCTTCGTTAAGTCTTTGAAACAAAGATATGCTGGAGTGTTATATTCAAGAGACCTTTCTACTAATTGCCTTGTTATAAATAGTACATCGACCGTGGACCGGTTTTTTCGAAAGATTTGTTGCTCTTCGCTGATCGGCATTGTTGACGTTATGTCATCGGCAAGAATCTTTGTAAGCAGTTTCAAAGAGGTGCTTAATGAGGTTATTCCGCGATAGTTGGCAGGATTTGTTTTGTCTCCTTTTTTGAAGATAGGCACTGTTACACTTCTTTTCCATTCTTCTGGTATTTTTCCGTGTTGAATTATGATGTTAAACAGTTTTGTGTTCTCTTCTCTCATGGTTTCTCCGCCATATTTGATCATCTTATTTGTTATCTTATCTTCATTTGAAGCTTTCATATTTTTAAGTTTACTTATTGCCATAGCTATAAAGCGATCATATGAACTGGATAAACAGCTTTTAATTTATTCTGTAAGGAATCATGAAGCGTTCTACAATATAAAAACAGAAACTGTAGAAAACAATGCTGAGCAATCTCACTTTTCTTCGAGGAATATTCCCACCATCTGATGAGCCTTCTGTTTTTGAATACGCTACCTGAGCTGTTGCAGCGTAGTAAGCAGATTTGCTCACACCAAGGCAGGATACCAATATAATCTTTGACCGGAAAATATAAATTTTTCTAAAGTTATTGGGGAAATATAATTTGGAAGAAAATTATCGTGACTAGGTAATTAACATAATCATGAGTAATATTAGCCAAAGTTGGGGCAATTGATTTGTTACCTCATCGTGAATAGTACCTGCTGTCCGATGGTCAAGAAGACATTGTTTTAACATAACTCAGGAATCTGTAATATGTTTCAATTCTAGAAAACGTTCTGGAAACTGTATATTAGTAAATTCATGCCTTTTCCAATACCAATCCCATGGTATTATGCTCTTGGATTCATCCAGAATTAAAAAACTTTCACCCGCAGCTTCTGCACGATTTTGCACAACATTGATTTCGGCTGATTCCACTTTCATCATTAAAAACGACCAAGTTCAATTCTTCAAACCAATGAAGAAATTGGCACGCAAATGTCAATTTTGATGACTGTACAAACAAATGCGCCTTTCTTTCTTTTCTGATTTTTAATCCAGCCACTGCTGCTTGTAGCATAAGTAGATAGTAGCGATCTATCTGTGGGGTTCCTAGAAATGTACATACGAATGTTACGGCCTTTTATACCTATAGTTTGTATAATACGATTAACTAGAAATTAATTAAATTCAGAACAGATCATAATCCTTAGAGACCCTAGGCCTATTAAAATGTTCAATATGGAATAAACATAAATTATCACAAAAATCCTGACAAGAAATATGTAAACACATCTGTGTTCAATGATAGTTTCTTCACATAGTATATAACGAACAGCTTCTGCAAAAATACAAAAATATCCAGGATTCATGGTATAGCATTAACTTTCTTAGAGCATTATATGGACAAATATCCTTCAGTCAGTTCTTACATAAATTGTAAGTGATGAAATTAATTTTAATTAAGAAATTTTCAGTTTAGTTCAAAATACATTGCGCCAAGAAATTAACGCACAAAATGGATAATTTATTCAGGAGAATATTTCGAAAAGACCGTTTGTGTTGTGCCAGCTGCCGGAAAAAAGGACGGCCGCGGTTTGTTCATCGTAATCCGTAAGGATTTCAATGCACAGTTGGTTTCCCAGTTCTGCAGTGATGCCGAAGATTTGTGGTTACGAGTGAATGTGAACCAAATAACACTACTTGTGATGTGTATATCTTCCCCCTGGGGATGAAATCGCTGTTAAAACATTCTTAAGTAAACTTGAATCAAATAAGATGAAAGTAGATAATGGTGTTTATGTTCTTGTGTGTGGGGATTTTAACTGTTCTACCGTCAAATGGGTGAGTCGTAATAATGATCTGATGTTAGAACCTACTAACGTTGAAAATACGTATGCAGATACTATAGATATGCTCTCATTTTGCGAGTTGATGCAATATAATGATGTTAGTTATGCACAAGGTAATATTCTCGATCTAATTCTTTGCAACAAACTCAGAATGAAAAAATGTATCTCGCTGCGAGGACCCATTTGTGAAGGACGATAGTTATCATCCCAGTGAAAAATTTCTATCTGCTATTGGTATCCAAAATTTCCTCGAAAAACGTATTGATCCGTTTATTCTCAATTTCAAAAAAGCAAATTACAATAGTAATATCCTGAATTCAGGATATAACGGAAATCGATTGGGAAATGTTATTAGATTCTAATGATGTGAATTACATCGTAGATGTATTTTACAACGCTCTGCTCAAGATTATTGATAAACATGTTCCTAAGAAAAAACTGAATAGCAAGTATTTCACAAACAATACAATTAAAATAATCAAGCAGGAGAGTAAAAAGCATAGAAAACAGAAAGTATCTCAGAATTTGAATAATTTCAATAGATTTAATCAATTAAGAACTCTTTCTAAAGGACTCATCGCTTCAGACCTTCGTTATTATTTGGACAAAATTGAGCCTCCGAAAAACAACGGTCATACTTATGAAAACACAGAGAATTTATATAACAGTAACTACTCAAATGATATTGTGCTCACAGAAAGGAAAATAACTGTTAAGCTTGGTTCAATTGATCCCTCTAGAGGCTCTGGGCCGGATAGAATTCCACCTATATTCCTGAAAGAATGTGCAGATTTTCTGTCTGAACCCCTGTGCATTATTTTTAATAACTCGTTTCGGAGTGCAGTTTTTCCTGAGATGTGGAAGACTTCCTCCGTGATTCCTATTCTCAAAAGCGGCAAGAAAGAACAAGTGCGAAACTATCGACCAATAAGCATCTTGTGTTCTATTCCAAAGTTATTCGAATTTCTCGTCTACAAATATCTTTCAACCCATACAAAAACTTAATTACTGAGCAACAGCACGGATTTTTCAAAGGAAGGAATTCGGAGACAAATTTAGTGAGTTTTTGGAGTACCTCCACGGGAGTCTGGATGGTCGTGTACAGGTGGATGCCATTTACACCGATTTTAAAAAGGCATTTGACAAAATAAGTCACGATATCATGCTGAGGAGACTGGCCTAGGTCGGTGTGGGTGGTAGACTCCTGGGATGACTTGGATCCTATCTGGTGGGTTGGTCGCAGCACGTTCTTGTCGAAGCAAAGGCCATTTACACATTTTTTAATACGTCAGGAGTCCCTCAAGGCTCACATTTAGGTCCGTTGCTCTTTATAATTTTTGTAAATAATATTGGTTATTGTTTTCAAGACACAAATTTTTTGTTATATGCAGACGATTCAAAAATATTTAGAAGAGTTTGTGACCTAGATGATTGCGGGGGGATTCAGGACGATCTGGACCGTCTCAGAGAGTTTTGTTTCTGATATTGTTTATATTTGAATTTTTAGAAATGCCATAAAATCACTCTCAGTAGAAATGTCAATTCAATTAGAAATAATTATAAAATCAGAGATCATCAACTTCAAGAGGTTAATAGTATTCTGGATTTGAGAGTATCATTTGATTCTGAACTCTTATTCGATCAATACATTGAAAATATTATAAATAGCTCTGAAAATGCTTGGCTTCATTTTCCGACATTCCATTTCAGAAGGAGTTCAACTTTCTTGACTTTATACTATTCTTTTGTGTTTGGTAAATTAAACTTTGCTTCCATAATATGGAATCCACAATACAACAACTATATACGTAGGTTGGAGAGTATTTAAAATAAATTTACTAGATAGAGAGCATTCAAAAATAATTTCGTAATTCTAGATCATAATTATGTGAAGGCTAGAAAAAAAAATGAACTTTACAAGAGCAAAGGGATATTGGCGATATCCTCTTCTTGTACAGGGTGTTGAATGATTCTCAGTGCCAGGCATTCTTCAAGATATGTCTCCTAGAGTAATCGCTCGAAGATCAAGAACGACTGAGCTATTTCATATTCCGTTTAGGCGGACAGGTATCTCACAAAATGCACCTCTCTGCAGGATGCTTGGCACGTAAAATCAAAAGTTTTTGGGGGTAGATATATTTTTCATTTCGTTGGTAAATTTAAAAAGGACATTGAAGCGGAATTATCTTTGAATTATAAAAGAATTATCTGTTTATCATGATTTTGTTTATTTGTAGAATTTTGAGATTTTATTTTTCTTTCTCTGCACTTTCGTTTTCCATGCGGTTTGGTACTTATTTCTATTTCTATTATGTATTAGTTCAATCGCATTGATTTGAGTAATGCTATAAATCTAGGAATACTGTTTTCTGGGCTTTTTAAGTCTGTATTTCATTTTTATGAATGAATAAATAAAAAGTCGAAATGAAAATGGTACTAATAGAAATTGGAATAAAATCGGTTTATTCTTGATAAAGCATCTAGAATATAAGCGGTAACTGAATTGAAATTGATGGAATGGAATTGACGTCAAAAACGAATTATACAAATATTTCAACTCCGATAAAAAATTGCTACAGTACTAATGTATCATTATATACTAAATTGTTGAAGAAAATGTCTTGATGCATGTTGTGATGTATGTATTTATTTTGTGAGAATCTTATATTTATATTGCTGAATAAAAATAAATTATTTGCTGCAAGACCAATGCTCATACTTTTGAGATACGAGTATATATACGATCTCTCAAGATTTCTTATCACCGAGGATCCAGCGAAAGTGAAAGTTGATAACTAGTACGATTTGTCAATTGCCAACAACCATCGGACGAGAAGAAGGTAAATAACACATTTGAATTCATTTATATTACCTAAAAATGCGACGAAAGTGGACAACTCAGACAGAGAATCGGACAGTGAATGGAAACCAGATGGAAATGTCACATAATTTCAAGATTAATTCTTTTCACAATAAATTGTGTACTTCGAATTCAAGTATTAAAAATTCATCAATTCTCAGTTCTAATGGAAGAACCCATTTCAATATAAATATTTATACTCAGCCACATAAAAAATACGGTTCTTACTTTCGTACTCAACATTTTATGCACGCAAATTTTTTATGCAGAATTAAAGGTTAACTGAAATTCGAAGAAAAGTCAGACTGACTCCATTCTGGTGTTTTACATTTTTCATTCGATAATTGACCTTCAGTCGGTACACGACAAATTCTAACACTATTCACTCGTACATTTGTTCGGTAAATCATTACACAAAGATAATGTACCCATAACGTTCATTCTCAAAGTGTGAGGGAAACGTATAAAATAACTTCCGAAGAGCTATTTACTGAAGATAGAAAATTTGTCAGCTCGTAGTTTGCCAAATACCTTCAAAATTGAAAAGAGCGACGCTAATTAATAGTTTCTCTGCCTTACGTTTACAGTCAACTGACCTGTTTTCCACAGATATAACATCCAACAGACGCCGTGTTTCATTCAAAGTCAAATTTTTTTCGCAAATTTGTCTTTATATTAAACAAGTTTCACGAAGAAATAATATATGGGCGATGTCAACCCAGATTATTGGGTCCATAATGATTCTAAAACATCATAAATCATAATCGGCATCACTTGGAAGACTGAACCTGGCCATCCGGGTTCTCTCGGTCAAACAGAGATGGAATTTGAGGAAATATCGCAGGTTATGTATTTTTTTATTATCTCCTTAGTCCCTTTCATGACCTTGCTTGCTATGTAAAATCTTTTCTAGATTTGTTTAGACATACAAGAAGTTCAATCGTTGAAATATTTTTCTGCTGTTTTTCTTTTTCCATTGTTACAGATTCCTGTCCCAAACCCTTCCTTTCACCCTCGTTTTTGGAAATCATGGAATGCAAGAGAGAATGAAGCGGCTAAGCAGAACAATCTTTGGTACTCTTTATGTACACACGACACTAACACATCATAAACAGACAAGCTATTGCTAGTGCAATAGCGACAGGGAAACGAGTGTTTTCCTCAGGTTTTTCACTCGTTTATTGAATCTTATACAAGATAGTAATGTTCCCCTGTTACATTTCTTGAGCTCACACTCGTGTTTTTTTCGACACACCAAAATTATAGATATAAGCACTTATTGTAAATACAATTATTCAAATTTTGTAAATCCTCTCTTTTCAAAAGAATATTTATATATATATATATATATATATATATATATATATATATATATATATATATATATATATATATATATATATATATATATATATATATATATATATATATATATATATATATATATATATATATATATATATATATATATATATATATATATATATATATATATATATATATATATATATATATATATATATATAGGGGGTTTTACCCCGACGAGTTGCCCATATATCTGTTCATGCAATCAAACTGATTTCATGAAAAAATATAAATCCACCACCCGGTAATTAATACCATTGCCAGGCAATGATTATAATCAAAACATATCCTGGAGTAATTATATATTAGGATAACGTTAAATGTTATGAGAATATATCAATCTACCAGAATATATACATACTATAGCATCATCAGACAATGATATCAATGTACCAACGAGTAGTGTCAGAGGCTTTCTCCCCGGAAAAATCCAGTGTACGGACCTTAGTCAAGTAACACTGAATGTTACTCATTAATAGTTTCCTTTGTGTGGTGAACGATCGAATAGAATACTGCTCTGAATATAAATATGACAAAATTGTCAGTTAATTATATTACATTTATATAAACAAATAAATAAAATATGAAATGAGATTCTGAGCAGTATAAACTAAAGAGAAAACCTATGACTCTACCTCATTATTATTTTCGGAAAGAAACCTACGAAGAATATTACAAGATTTGATGACTGTTATCTTTTGTAACTGTTCAAACAAATTTTTCTTCAGACCCAAAATCTCAATACTTTTGTGAAGATTTCTAGGAATAACGCCTGTTGTAGAAATAATAATCGGTAGAATAAATATTTTCTTCATTTTCCACATTTATATATATATATATATATATATATATATATATATATATATATATATATATATATATATATATATATATATATATATATATATATATATATATTCAAAATATCATTGAAAATTGAAAGTACCATGTTGAAATTCAAAAAAGAGGTATTGTTTTTCGCTTCACAGCCAGTTCATGTTTTTTATTAGAACATCATGTAACTATTAACCATCAAAATTTGAACCAGGAATAATGACAAAAATAAATCTTTCAACCAAATTGCTTCACGTAGTGTACTGTACTTCGTAAATGTTTCTTCATGAACTGATTTCAATGTGAAAATTCTCCTTTGGCGAAAACCGCAAAAAGGATTTGTTATGAAAATTTCATTTATACAACATAATAACGAACTAATACTTTCTATGGAATAATTTCTGCAGTATCTAAGGGGATATGCTGTTCTTATAATGAGAAGAAGCTGACGTCTTGTTTGTATGCAAACTAACACCTGGCAAAGTTTCAACTGAGAGGAAAGCATTTTTTTTACATGCTCGTATAAGTAGGTGACATATAATCCACCGCTTTACAGGCAGCAACGTATCTTTAAGCTCTATATTATGTCAACTATTAACTATCAAATATTCAACAGGGAAAAATGACAAGCACTTTACATATTCAAGGTGTTTTGGAGGTTGTCGTTGCCAAATACATCCATAAAGACATAACTAACGTTATGTCATTAGCTTTCAAACAGATAAAACCGCATCAATCCTTTCGTGTGGAAGCAACGATGTAACAAGCAGACACACAAAATAGTGGATTCTCAGGTCGATCTATATAATTTCTTTGAACTCGAGGAAGACTGCACTTAATTTCGAGAGAATAATTTAATTCTCAGGATAGTTTCCTCCGAATAATCCACTCATTTCATTTCATCTCCTTTTCATTTCACGACATTCGAACGGTTTTCGAATCTCGAATCGTTCAGCCCTATGAATATTCAAACAAACGGCAATTCTTAAAGTTTGAAGAGGTTGTAAGAGCATTTGTTTCAATTGGAAACCTTGATCCAGATGAGAATTTCGATACAATTTCGATTGGAAAGATAAAACTTAGCTAAAGAACCTGATTAAATAATGCAGCCAGCCTCTATAGCCATTTTTTTGTGCAGCTCACTTGAGCATACTTCGGTTTCAAGGAATATGTTAAAAAATTAAAGCCTTAATCTGAAAGAATTGTATCAAAATATTGGTAATACAATTTTCTTCTGTGTTTTTTCATGAAGTTCATTCGGCATTTTCATGCTTTCTTAGTGAATATATACAAAAATTCAACTGACGAGGCTTTTACGTGATAGAAATCCATTTTCACAAATACAAGTGAACGATGATTTCTACTAAAATATATTATTAAATGCTCGACGCGTTTCGATACACAGTATCTTTATCAAGAGCGAATGAAAACTACAAATATATCTTACTAACAAATTTTTATATATACTAAAGAGGCAATCCACTCAGAGCTATCCTTACTTGAACTAATGTTGAGGAAATAAATAAACTTAATAAGGGTGTGCTATTTATGTCTACCTGATCATTAAGAATTTCCGGTGAATTCCTAAGTCTGTTGATTTCAAGTGCTTCCAGAAGTTCGAGTTTGATGCCTCTCTTCTCAGAATGTAGGATTTTAAATTCTGAATTGAAAGAGTGACCATATTCCCTAAGATGATTTGAATAATTTGAATCGGTTTTTCCGTTTACGTTCAGAGATTCTAACATTAAAATTTCTTCCTGTTCTACCTATATAAAACAATTGCAATCTATACAATCCAATCTATAAACACCTGATTTATTTTCTTTATTAATTGGAGATTTATAATTCCTGATAAATGAACCTAAATTTGTTGATGTTCTGAACGCTATATTTGAATTTGAATTTTAAGAAGGATTTGACATTATTGATAATATTGCCTATATATGTTAAACTATTGAATTTCTTGTCTTGCTGTTCACCGATTGGATATATATGTTGTAAAGCTAATTTTGTTTTTTCTCATATAGTATGCTGCTAACTAAATTTGCATCATAATCATTATTTATTGCGATCTGTTTTATCAAATTCAATTCTTTGAAATACTTATCACTAGATTAAAATTAGGTGTTTATGGATTGGATTGTGCAGATTGCAATTGTTTTGATATAGGTAGAACAGGAAGAAATTTTAATGTTAGAATCTCTGAGCATAAACGCAGTTTCATCAATGGAAAAACCGATTCAAACTATTCAAATCATCTAAAAGAAAATGGTCACTGTTTCAATTCAAAATTCAAAATCCAACATTTTGAGAAGAGAGGTATAAAACTCAACGTTACAATATAATTGAACATGTCATCAAGGTATGCACCACCATATAAAAAATATCTAACTTTCCCTATATCCTCTTTGCTCTAAAGATTGAATTCAGTAGAATTATCGGCAAAAAAAAATTCTAATATTTCTGCACGAGGATGGCTCAGAATAACTCACATCTATAAAAAGAGTATAGGTAGTCCATTGAAATGTTACATTTGCTATGCATTTTTTAGGGGACGCAATTTCATTATTGGGACATGTGAGGGGGAGGCAATAAGAACTTAACTCCAAGTTAGTGGGGTTAAATTTCGGGTTCGTCAATTCTTACGAGTATCAAACTGAATGATTCACTTCGTTTGATAATTTTTTCATAATTCCGTATATACTGATAACTTTTTTTCACATCAGTACCTACAAAGAGTCTTTTGGCGCGTTTTTTTAAACATAGTATCCCCAGTAGACCTACTCCACAAAAACCTCGATCGTGATGTAATCCTCCACATAATTATATTTTTGATCGGTTATTGGCTGCCCTACATATGGTCTTGAAACCCCAACTTCAGAAATAGCACACCAAACCAAAACCTTGTCTTCAAATTTTTTCTTTGTTTTGAAATTCACTCCATTTTGACAGTCTTCATGTTATTTGTATAGAAACCAGCATAACAGTTGATTCCAGAATGGGATAATTTAAAATATTTCTCATCATAAAAAGTTATGGTTCTGTCATTTGCGGAGTGAATTTTTCTTGAGGCGCGGCAACATCTTCCAATTGATTCTGGGTGTATTTTGGACACTTACGCCTTTCACGATATTTACATCCCACATTCAGTGATTTTCGCCTTATTGTCTCATGAGAAGTACGGAATCTTCTGGATAATTTTCGTAATGATGTTTCTACTGTGTCCCTTGCTCTTCCTAAGAGCCTGTTTCTACGGATTTCATTTAGAGCCTTCGGTCGACCACTTTTTGGCAAATTCAAGCATGGTATTTCTTGCTCACATTCACTTATAACCCGATAAATAGTTGTCTTAGAAAAATTGTGACCACGAAAAATGTTCATGATTACACGCTTAGGATATTACAAGTAACAACAAGCGCCCGTATTGGAAATAGACTCTATCAGGTTATACTACGATAGGCCTGTTATCACTGACAGAATGGTGACGAACAATAGGCCGGACATAGTGGTGTATAAAAAGAGAGCCAGAGCAGCAATGCTGGTGGATGTCACCTTACCCAATAATAACAACTTGCTGAACAAGTTCCAAAATAAAAATTCTTGCTATTGAGATCCAGCACATGTGGCACCTCGATGAAATAGATATCGTTCCTGTAATGATTTCTTCTACCGGATTAATACCCAAAAGTTTGCATGATAGCCTTAAGAAATTAGAATTGCATAAGAATACTTATATGGAAATGCAAAAAGCTGTAATTCTCAATACATTAAGGATAGTAAGAAAATGTATGTCAAGCATATTGTAATCGAGCCAATTCCCTTTGACTGTTGAATCTGCGAGAGGTAAATTATATCCAGTTAAAAGCTGAGATTGTGCACAAGTCCACGATAAAAATAATAATAAAAAATAAGTAGATGACATATAAATTTGCCTTAATGGCACTCCTAGCTAATTTGATCATGTTCTAGAATTCTTAAACGGCATCCATCCGAAAATTAAATTCAAATTCTAAAACGAGTGGAACATCAAAGATTATTTTTAGATCTCTATTTTCCATTCAAACATCAGAATCAACTTCTACATCTGATGAAAACCTACTAGCAGAGATATATGTTTTCCTAAGGATTCCAACACTCTTATTCGTATAAAATTTCAGCTCACACAATTTAATGATCCACGGAGCATTTTCCATACCTTATCATTAGAGAATCTTGAAAAAGTAATTGAAAGCATGGAATCTATAGCTCATAACAATGGTTGTGTTCATGGCTTTATTGACACAACATTATTAGACTAATTTGTCCAATTATAAGTAAAAACAAATCCAAAAAATTAGTTCTTTGAATTTCTATGGGCAGAAAAGTGGAAATATCGCAAATAACCTTTTTAAATTGATCACCTAAGTCGCACTCAGACGTCAAAATAAATTGTAATCAGTCTTATTGGAAGCTTAAAATCCTAAAGAGGCTTTGAATGAATTAGGAAGTTATATGTTATCCTGTCAAGACTGAAAGAATTTCTACATAAGACAGACTAGTCGGTACTTTAAATTTAGATATAACGGACATTCAACTTCATTCCATAAATATAAACAGCGTTCAACTTTAGGCAAACTATTGAAATAAAAATGGCCACTCATTTCCTAGTATTGTAAATTATAATTCTACACATTACCCCAAAACGTAAATAACTCAATTACCTACATAGAGTCAGTGAAAATCAAATCACTTTTTAATGATAACATTGAGATAAGGAACGGCCTGAGCTCCAAATTATCAATTTATTCAAATAATTATTTTTTCAATAATTGTTAAAAACAATCATAATACTTGTTCGGTTGTCATACTGTCTGACGATGAACGAGAGTTGGAAACTGCGGTTTCAGTGATCTATCAATTCAATTCATTTGTTGGTAGGTAAAATATTGCAATAAATAATAAATAAATCTATTTTAATCATCATAATAATCGGAAAGCCACCATGTCAACCAAGAAATGAAATCATAAAATCGTCGTGTGTTTAGTATATCTAGTCCCATTTCAGAGCAAGTGAGGATGGATGCGATAACGAACAGTTTCATATCTCGAATACGCCGAAAAACTACATATTGATTCTTTCAATTCAATAGCCCTTTCTGTTTGTAATAGAGGAGCATTGAAATATTCATAAGCAACACACTTTAATGCTATGCGAAATCACGATTCTTGTCTCACAAATAGAGCTGTTCATATTCAGTGCAACTCGAGAGTAGGTAATTGGCTCATAATCTCCAACGGTAGTGAAGTGTTCAACGCAGTAACATAAGTAGCAATTGCATAAATAAAATCCACGGTGTTTTGCTAGGAAAATGTCCCCTGAATAACAGAGATATTTTAGCATTCTCCGATTGCTATCTATTCAAACTGCGTGTAGTGATTTTGCTTACTCATGATGATTTTTACGATATGTCATAAATTATGAGACTCGACTCGAACTGTAAAATTTCTTAATTACGTTGAGATGAACTTCTTTGAATAAAGCTGACTATTTGGGTTTTGAAGATTGCTATCTGAAATCGCTATGAAAATTAATCTCGAAGAATATCTACGTATTGTATGTTCTGAATGATATGTTGTTTATATGTTCTCGGTGAAATAGTGTGATTTCGTTTCTAGACTGAACATAAAAAGAACATTTTCTTAACAAAATACGGAGTAGTCCAGAAAACATGTTCGCGACGATCTATCAAGATTACGAAGTTCAATTAACTAAAGAACATAGCACGGTTGTAGGGCGCATTTGGTGATGAAAGTTCATCAAGGGAATTGTGTTTTGGTGGCATCGTGAATTTAAAAGAAGGCGGATATTGTATTGTATTGTATTTCGAAAGTAAAAAAAAATTTAGTCGTTGGCTAGCCCATATGCTGAACGATTTTGAAAAGCAGAGCCAGTTGGAATCTAGTGACCAACAAAAAGAAAATGATTAACAATAATGGCTATCGTATTCTATCTAAAATCGGTGATGAAATATGTATTCCATCTTTCGATGCACCTAGCTGCTCGGAAAGCAGTGTGTGAATTAATGAAGATGGTAATACATCAACCATTGTGGAGAAGCGAAGAACTGTCAAAAAAGTAATGTACACAGAGTACAGGATTATTAAAAACAATTAAACAATGTAGATGGGCCGAGGAACTTCTTTTAATGATTTCAGCATTTTGGGAATTCGT
This sequence comes from Cryptolaemus montrouzieri, assembly GCA_013387265.2. Lineage (NCBI taxonomy): Eukaryota > Metazoa > Arthropoda > Insecta > Coleoptera > Coccinellidae > Cryptolaemus > Cryptolaemus montrouzieri. The sequence continues at coordinate 11,758,086 of JABFTP020000083.1, read as the reverse complement.
AAACATCTAGCGTCGCCTTCATTGTCACACACTGTTATCTATCTGAAAAGTACTTATCCAAAAGCTGCAATGCTACTCGATGCAGTCCATAGCATTCTATGTTACCGAAGCCTGAATTACTCTTATTCGTATGAAATTTCAGCTCACACAATTTAATGATCCACAGAGCATTTTCCATAACTTATCATTAGAGAATCTTGAAGAAGTAATTGAAAGCATGGAATCTATAGTTCATAACAATGGTTGTGTTCATGGCTTTATTGACATAACATATAGTTATTAGACAAAGATGTCCAATTATAAGTTAAAACAAATTCAAAAATTAGTTCTTTGAATTGCTATGGACAGATAAGTGGAAATATCGCAAATTACGTTTTTAAATTGATCACCTAAGTCGCTCTCAGACCTCAAAATAAATTGTTATCAGTCTTATTTGAGGCTTAAAATCCTAAAGAGGCTTTGAATGAATCAAAAATTTATATGTTGTCCTGTCCAGACTGCAAGAATTTCTACATAGTCGGTACTTCAAATTTAGATATAACAGACATTCAACTTTATTCCATAAGGATAAACAGCGTTCAACATTAGGCAAGCCATTGAAAAAAAATTAGTTCTTGTATCTTAAAATATGCAGTGTAAACGTCCTGTAAGAATGGCATTGTAAGTAATACATATGTAATAAAATGTTCTCCATAACTTTCGATGCAGTTCTGTTTAACATAGTGTGTAGACATCTCTTCTGGAGCCTAAGATGCAAAACTCCTCTGCCTAATTTCCCCAGAAAATAATCCCGTATCGATTGTGATTTCCACATTTTCCTGATATGGCACTATAGATGTTTGAAGGTTTACTTGTGCGCTTAACAGTCTGTGAACGTAAGAGTATCCCGGCACTGCACCTGCAAGACGTTACACATAGCTGGACCAGTTAAGTATAGAATCGACGATAACACCGAGAAAGCTCATATCCCTAACTTATTAGATGGATTTTCCTCTGTCCGTTTTGAAAATTATCGTCGAATTGAACTCTTACAGCTGTCTTTCCTGAGCATTCAATTTGAAATTTCAGATTGATTAGTTTTCTGTAGTTTTATTTTTTTCGGAACTGTTTTATTTAATCTTGGTTGCCAACTACCAGGACCACATTCGCGTCATCCGCATATTTGATTAACAAGTCATCTATAAAGCCTGGTCAATCGTTTCTATAAACAACGTAGATGGGTCGAGGAACTTCTTTTAATGATTTCAGCATTTTGGAGATTCGAAAACATCCAGCGTCGCCTTCATTGTCACACACTGATCTCTATCCGAAAGGTACTTATCCAAAAAAAAGGTGGTATCTTTGCCTACATCGCCTTGAACGAATTTCCATTTTTAATTGAAAACTGTGAAAGAAGTTTCAGTGAAGTAAAATGGAACAGATCCATGCTGATCAATGGCAGTCATCATCAGGTACCATCCTCATCTGGAATTTCAACGCCTAGAGCAGGTGAGACCACCCTTGAAAATTTGGAAGAGGGTGGATGGGTCGAGTGATAACTTGAAAGAAAGGTATTATCTTTGTCTGCATTTCCGTGGAAGAATTTTCATTTTTAATTAAAAACCGTGGAAGATGCAGTGTGAGCCACTGAAAATTAGAGAAGACACTCAACCCATCTACCCTCTTCCTAATTTTCAAGGGTGGTCAACCCTGCTCTAGGAGTTGAAATTCGAGATGGGGATGGTACTTGATGATGTCTGTCATTGATAAGCATGGATCTGTTCCATTTTACTTCACTGAAACTTGAATAGTCTCAGTGAATCAGTCTTCCCTATCTTCCAGTTGCTCACCCTGTATCTTTTACAGTATTCAATTAAAAATGGAGATTCGTTCAAGGCGATGTAGACAAAGATATCAACTTTCTTTTGAGTCATCCCTCGACCCACCTTTCCTATTCAAAATGTTCAAGGATTGCAACCCAGCTTAGGGGGTAGCAATCCTTGAAATCTAACCTAACCTTACCCAAAAGATGTCCCCCTTGAAACAAAAATTTACCTGTTTTTGCTTTTTGATCAGAAATGAATATCGTGGTAGATATAGCCTTTGTGTAGTTTTCGTTGAAGCACCCTGTATATATATATATATATATATATATATATATATATAGGGGGTTTTACCCCGACGAGTTGCCCATATATCTGTTCATGCAATCAAACTGATTTCATGAAAAAATATAAATCCACCACCCGGTAATTAATACCATTGCCAGGCAATGATTATAATTAAAACATATCCTGGAGTAATTATATATTAGGATAACGTTAAATGTTATGAGAATATATCAATCTAACAGAATATATACATACTATAGCATCATCAGACAATGATATCAATGTACCAACGAGTAGTGTCAGAGGCTTTCTCCCCGGAAAAATCCAGTGTACGGACCTTAGTCAAGTAACACTGAATATTACTCATTAATAGTTTCCTAGTTTCCTTTGTGTGAAGTGGTGAACGATCGAATAGAATACTGCTCTGAATATAAATATGACAAAATTGTCAGTTAATTATATTACATTTATATAAACAAATAAATAAAATATGAAATGAGATTCTGAGCAGTATAAACTAAAGAAAAACCTATGACTCTACCTCATTATTATTTTCGGAAAGAAACCTACGAAGAATATTACAAGATTTGATGACTGTTATCTTTTGTAACTGTTCAAACAAATTTTTCTTCAGACCCAAAATCTCAATACTTTTGTGAAGATTTCTAGGAATAACGCCTGTTGTAGAAATAATAATCGGTAGAATAAATATTTTCTTCATTTTCCACATTTTTTAATCTCGTCGCCAAGCATCATATATTTAGAAATTTTTTCATTGTATTTATTTTGTATATTATGTGTGTCGGGTATAGCAATATCAATTATATATGTTATTTGATTCTGTTTATCATTAAGAACGATATCTGGTCTATTGTGTTTTACAGCTCTGTTGCACAGAATTGTTTTATCAAAATAAAGTTTATATTTGTCATTTTCACAAATAATCTCAGGTTCATATTTTTGAAATTTTTTTCTTTTGGGAATTAGGTCATGTTTAATTCCTAGATTGAAGTGAATAATATTAGCGACGGCATTATGTCTTTCTAAATAATCTGTTGAAGCAAGGACTGAGCAAGATGATAATATATGAAAACTGTTTCTGAAGAACAGAAACATCAACGGCAAGAATCATCTATATTTTGTTTGATGATATGTTTTCTATAATTCCTTGTAAAACAACCTGGTCCTGGATCGCAATTGCCAAGCCTTCTGTTTCAGCAAACAATTCTCCAGATACTAACCATTTATTCGATGCAATTTCATCAATATAATCATTTTTCAATTCTTTAGGGTGCTTTCCGTGTAATTCCTTCTGCATCCAACTTTCTCTTTTAGAATTATCATCAAATATATCAAAATCTACCTTTTGCATTGTCAAGTTCAGAGGTGTAAGATTATAATCTGAAGCAACAACAATATCATGTAATTTAGACGTTCTCTGTTTATCATGAAAATGGGAACGTAGATGAAAAATCTGTTTACTATGAAGATTACTCAAATCAATTAATCCACGACCTCCAAGATGGCTAGGTAGAGTAACTCTCTGAACAGCTGACTTTGGGTGGTGTTTATGATATTTACAGAGCATTTTCCTCGTTTGACATTGTAATTCATTTAGATCAGTTTTAGACCATTTAATAATTCCAAAAGAAGATGTAAGAATAGGAACAGCATAGGAGTTGATAGCTCTGAGAAGGTTTTTACTAGTTAAATAACTCTTGATGATAATTCTTAGTCTTTTGTAATATGAACTTCTAATAATTTCTTTAGTGCTGCTATGGTTAATTGTCTTCTCTTGACAAAATCCAAGATATTTATATGTATCTCCTCGATGCATTGGCTCGATTTCGATATTGGAAATCTTTATATAATCAGAGGTGATCTCTCCTTTTTCAATAGAAAGATTTTTACATTTTGGAAGCCCAAATTTCATATGAATATCATTGGAATAGTTGAAAGTAATCTCAAGTAGACTTTTAAATGAGATCTGGTTCCGGCATATAATTTAATATCATCTAAATAAATTAAGTGACTTAATTTGAATTCAGTTAATAAACTCTTTATTTTGAAGCCGAAACTAGTAGCATTTAATTCATGAGATAATGGATTGAGGCAAAGACAAAACCAAAGAGCACTTAAAGAATCACCTTGAAAATGCCTCTTTTGATTGGAATTACTTCGGATTTTAACGATTGTTTTGAAATATTTAAATGAAGATTGGTTCTCCAATTTTTCATTACGAATTCAAGAAAATGACGAAGTGTCTTATCAATTTTATAAATTTCCAAAATTTCTTGAAGCCATGAATGGGGAGAACTGTCAAAAGCCTTTTGGTAATCAATGAAGGCTGTATGAATATTTCTCTTCTTAGTTTGAGCTTGATTCAAAGCAACAGAATCAATTACAAGTTGCTCTTTAGTACCAAGGTGTTTTTTCTACATCCTTTTGATGTTCGGAAAGAATATGATAATTCTCCAAATGTGCATAAATTTTTGGGTAATACATGCAGTTAGAATTTTATATATTGTTGGAAGGCAAGTAATTGGTCTATATTGAGACGGATCAATAGTATTATCACTTTTCGGTTTTAAATAAGTAATTCCTTGTGTGAAAAATAAAGGAGTAGCTGAGGGTTCTTTATTATAAATGAAAAATATTCAGCCAATTTTTCATGAACGCAAGAGAATTTCTTGAACCAAAAGTTATGAATACCATCAACACCTGGAGATTTCCAATTTTTGTGTGTTTAATAACTGATGTTATATCTTCGTTTGAAAGTTTTTCAAATTGCATGCATTCTATTTTAGAAAATCGAGACCTTTCATTTAAAATCCAACTTGCATTGGAATTATGTTGCCTTGGCACTGCCCAAATTGAAGACCAATAATCAGTTAAAATATCAATTTTAGGAACTCCATTTCCAGAAATATTTTCATTTGAACCTGAAATAAATTTGTAAAAATGTTTTTCATTATTTTTGAATAGTTTGTTTTGGAATTTTCTATCTGAATTTATTTTATATTCACGTAGTCTAATAGAGTATACTGAAAGTTTTTGTTTTAAAGTATCGATGTATTCTATCAATTGTCCATTACTTATCTCATTATTTTTATGGGTTTTATTTTTGAGGAAGATTTTTCCAATATGTTGCATAAGTTTTTTGATCGATTACCTCTGGAATATTGAGTCAATCTTCCTAAATCACATCTGATAGAAGAAATTTTACCTTCTAACCTTTTTTGCCATGAAGGTTTTTTCTTGATATTATAATTAGATTCAAAATTTTCTAATTTGTATCCAGAATGTTTAACTACTGTAATAGCGGCACAATATATAATCAGATGAAGTGTATAGATATTCATTACTTTAACAAGTTGCTTTGGAAGAATATTCTCATTGAGCACGTTTATACAATCGAAAATTTTCTTTGAATAATGAATTTTAGGAAGTTTAGGTCTTAAAGTTGGGTCAATATTTTCAAATAAATTCATTTGATTGAGAAATAAATTTTCTATATCTTTATTATCATTATTTTTAGATGAATTTTCTGATTTATTTTCGATGCTTTTCATGAATGGGACTAGGTCTTCATCTGAAACTACAAAATTTAAATGTTCTTCTTGTTGAACGTTTTTTCAATTGATTTTAATTCTGATTCAGATATAAAGTTTCTATGTTCAATATACCGTCTTTGATTCGCAATGCTTTGTTCTGAAATACAGCAATTGGGAATTTTTCTTTGAACATATTATATAGTTTAGACATATACCCTTTTTATTTGTTCCATTATTTGTTATTTTGTAATAACAAAACATAATGAATTTATTCATTTCATACGTCCCTTTCATGCGTTTTATTTTTTATTAATTTTGTGAAGATCTGAATTAGGTGATGAAGTTATGATAAGATTAGAGGAACATGGTGATTCTACATGATTTTGAAAACAGTCATCAAAACTTTTGTTGTTTGAAGAATAGACAGAAAAAGTAGAAATGTCAGAACCCTTAGATTTACTTCGTGTTTGATATGAATGTATAGTTTTTAAAATATTATTCCTACCTTCATTTAAGTTGTTTACCTTATCATCATATTCATGATTAACGGGCCCAGAAATAATTTTCTTTGCAACGTTACCTGAATCAGATGATGTGAAAGTTTGAGAATCTGATGGTCCTGCATCTAAACGATCTTGAGTGCAGATTTTGAAGTTCTTCTCCAAGAAATATCTATTATTTGAATCGCAAGGATATTTTGGTGGATTATATTCATCATCAGATTCATATTCATATGAAGTATTTATTTTTTGGAATTCGAAAATTTGACAGTTGTCAATAATATATTTCATAAAACGTTTTCCTGAAAAATGAATCAATAAAGGTAGGAAATTTTATGTGTACTTACTTTTAATAACTTAAAAATACTTATTTGAGAAATATAACTAATTTAAATATCTAAAACTTTTCAAAATTCAAATTTTTTTTTTTATATATATATATATATATATATATATATATATATATATATATATATATATATATATATATATATATATATATATATATATTATCTTTAAATTGCAATTCGTATCGAAATAAGAATACATTAATCATTGCTTTAATCTTTCACGATTTGCTCACATGAAATGAATAACTTGTAGAAAAAATATTCAGAAGGATCTGAATTGGATATCTGAAAAGGTATTCAACTATTTTCGGAGGGATATAAAAATAACTGTGGCATGAAATGACACAAAAGAATAGCAGTCACAAATGTTATATCCATAATGTCCCTAACGCGTATCTCGTACTAATTTATATTTGGATGAAAATTAATTCAGAAAGTTGAAATTAAACCATATCTCTGTAACGTCGCGCAGTATTCTGCAATTCTGCACATGATGTAATTTAGAAGAACAAAACCGCAGCAAATTACGGCTGCAGCTTCAATAGCATAAATTATTCGGAACAATAACACCTGAAAATGTGTTATGAAATATTTACGTCAGATTTGCATTTGAAATGGAAAAATGCACTCGCGCCGGGGTTACGAGTTTCTATGTGAATTCGTTATCTGCAAGCCACAAAATTTTTTGTACTCGTTTCGGTAAATGGTATGAATAATAATGTTTACACATTAGTAGGCAAGTGATGCATTTGAGCTATTTGAATATTATTTTTCTGTTGACTTTATGCTTTACGCTGGAAGTGGATTTGGAAAAACTGATTTCAAAATCATCTCTTCTATTGAAGTCATTATTGGTGCTTATATCATACTGAAATTTTCTAGTTTCATTAGGTTAACAACATGAGCGTCGACGTCCCATTTTCCCATCCGCAAGGTTATTTGTCTGTAACTTTTTTAATTTTCAATTTATGTCGGCGAGAATTTTTGACTTGAATGACTATATATATTTATATAAATGAGAATATTTGTCATTATATAGCAATAATAAGTTTGAAAAACAACGAGTTAGAATTTCGAACGAGGACGTGGTTCAAAGACGAGGACGTAGTCGACGCGTTGGATCCGATAGGGGCTAGCCATCTGCAACATTGACAAACTCACGAAGTGATGAAAATAAGGGAAATGAAGTACTTGATTCGAACCAACCAGGTTTTGCAACTAGTGATTCTTCACAGGAGAGTTTTAGGAATAAATTAAAAAAAGAATTAGTGTTCCTGCTTTGTCGATCTAAGAAAGGCTTGTGTTTATTTTGGGGACCTTTGGAGTCAAAAGAGATGATAGAGAAGATGGTTTCTGAGTGACATTTATTAGATTGATTTTGTGTTGATCAAAAGACAATAAAAGGTTAGGTATTGGTTTCACTCTTCTGAAGGGGTTTCGATTATGGTGTTTCTGGCAGTTAATATTTGTAAAAGTATTGTTGAGACAGATTTGATTCTGAGAGAGATCTGTTATACTAAGTAGTTGAGAAGATGTTGACGTCTCAGATAGAGAGGTGGATCGTTGGTTCCACAGCATTGGCTTGGCAGCTTCTGAGGATCTGAAAGCTCCGAAAAACAAGCGTAGGCCGGTGTTCCGAACAGTGTTAAGAAATTTCAGCAGAAAATTTTTCACCTGCTTTGTCGATCTTTGAAACGCTTCTATCGATTATTGGGTGCTTGGGAGTGCGAGGAGATGTATTCTGAATAACATTCGTGAGATTGATTTTCTGTCGGTCAAAACACAGTAATAGCCTAGGTATTAGTATCACCCTTCTGAACAGAGTTTCTATGATGATATTTCTTGTAAATAAAGTATTGTTGAGATAGGTTCGTTTGGGTAAGAGATTGTCCCTATTGAGTAGTTGAGAAATTCTTGTTGAGGTCTCCGACAGAAAGGTAGATTTCAAAGCATTAGTTAGCAACTGATGAGGATCTGAAAGCCCGAGGAACTAGCTTAGAGCGGTGTTGCGAACAGACTTAAAAGGTAGTAGAAAAACTTTTTCCACAGATGAGCTGCCCTCGTCTGCTTCCAATTAATAGTGTCAAAAATTTTTGTTGATGTTTAGTAGTTTCATGTAACTAGATTTCAACTGATTTGTCTGTCCCAGGTCAATATGTGACGAAATATGAGCCAAATATTTAGAGACGTTCAACTTGCTCTCATGTGATTCCAATTAAAAGAGGGATGGATAGCCAGTTTCTTAAGACCATATTTCTAGTTTTCGAATCTTCTCCTGTAGTACGTTAACTGTTGCTCTGAAGTTACTGCAGTGGTACTCTACAATGCGATCATCATGTTTTTTTGGGTAATGAATCATGTTCGATTTTATTTCTTTGATCGATAGTAGAAATAGAGTTGAGGCAAGTACAGAACCTTGGTGAATTTCATTCTGCTGGGTTGGAGATCGGAGTCATTTACTATAACTCTGAACATTCCTTCTGAGATGAAGTTAAGTTAGAATAAAAACATGTTGCCAGGAAAGATTGCGATTTTTCGAGTTATTTAAAATGATATATAGCGAAATGGAGTGAAATGCACTGTTTATATTACAGAAAACGGCAAAAAATCACGATTATTTGTAGGTGCATTGAAATTATCCCTTTGTAGGTATATCAAAATGTCGATTATGGTGCGGTTTTATCTGGAACTAACTCATTAACAGCTCAGTAAATTGTTTCTTCTTTTGTTGCAGGTACCACAATAGACGGTTATTAACCATTTTTATCACAGTTCCCTGAACTGCAGGTGATAGATGGATTTATATGAATTCGGATTTGTAGCAAGTTTTGTGATTAGATTAGTCTCCAAGCTGTAGAGAATTGTTCTCTCGTCCATAAGTCATTATTAATTTCTGTTTATTCTCTTGGTCTATTGGAGGAGATGAATGGAATGGCTGGTATCGCTGCAGTGATTTTGCTGGCGTTGTTTGAGTCGAATGATATGAAGGTTCATATTTTCGTTTCCATAGTTTGCAATTTCGGTATTGACGAGATTGATTCAATCTTAGTCTCGTATTGAAGTAAACATGTTTTCGTTTGTATATTTTTTGATGGTCGCCGCTATGTTGTTGGCAATATCTGATTGTTTATGACGTTTCCGTTTTCTTTCAAGGCAGGAATTGCACGGCTGGAGGGTGCATAATTCATTTTTCTTATTTTCTTCCAAAATTCGGTATGATTGAATATGGTAAAAATGGTAGTATTAATAGATGAGACATATATTTTCCAAGACTCAAATTTACTTTTTTCGATCACGTTTTTCTTCTGGGCTTTTGAAATGAATCAGAGTTTTAAAGGTTTCTATTTGACGGTATAAACTTTTACTATTTTAAACGGCTGTTTCGCAGAAATCATTACACCAAGGAACTTTTTTCTGTGCTGATTGCAGTCTTCCCTGTGTTTCTCGGCGGAATAGATGATACAACCGCTGCTGATTTTCGCTGCTTTCTTCTAATCATCACTTGAAAAAAAGCTATTTGACTTCTAAAGAAAAATTGGTTCAGTCTGCTTCTGTTATACATCATCTGCTCTGTTTACCTATTGTAAAATGTTTGTGTATAATTTCATGAATAAAAATTGGAAAGTGATTCGTGAAGACTATCCAGCTTTTGCCATGTAAGTAGAGGTGCAAATCTTGGGTCGCAAAAGAAGAGGTTCATTGATGAAAAAGAACCGTTTATATTGAAAGGTGTACTTGTGTTGAGGTTGACGTTAGACTCCTTAATTACTCAATTTGTCCTCTGCCAAAGGGTCTTTCAGAGTCCTACATTATACTGTGCGGGGTGAATTCTCGTAAAGATGATCGATTGGTTCCAAAAAATCAATTCATTATAGTTAATAGTTGGAGTTTGTACCTTGATTTCTGGAGGGAAACAATTTGTTTTGATTCGTCAATCTTCTTAATTCGTATTTCTGTAGAGAGATGGCTTGCACCCTTGTAATCCTATAAATGAAGAAGAGTCACATGATACCTTCTTTTGAGGCGGATGCAGTGCTTCTCTGAAGGTTCCTTTTGATATTATAATTTATGTATATTCTGACAGATTGTAATATGTACTTCCATAAGAAATAATGATATTCTAATCTAGGTAATGATTGATTGGCTATTTTTCTTCAAAGTTATGTCGAATTGGTGGAATTCAGCCAGTTTTTTTTTAAAGATCTTAATTTATACATTCAGTCGACGTTCCGGTACAATATTTTGGCTTCTTCAAGACTCTAAAGTGAATTTTACTATCAGAAAATAAAATTTTGTTCTTTAAGAAAAGTGAAGCAACAGAACATATATGTATATAAATTGAACAGACCCTATCGAAAACCGAATTGTTAGACATTACACGAAACACTCACAAGCTCGAACAAATTGATAACACTATGAAATGTATATATAAAACTGCCATAAAATACATTAAATAAATAAATTGGGTAAAGTTTTTCTTTTAGAAATAAAAAAACTATGTACTCACAAGGTATATACGATCTCCTACGTAATAATATAATGAAAGAGACATATCTAGATAATTCAAGGGCTGCTAAGTCTTACTGAACGGTAACAAAGAACACGGAGAAGATGCGTTCTCCACTCTCGAAAACGAACTGATATTCGGGAGCAGTAGGCAAAACATCGAATATGTGCGATCTGGTATTACTATTATTATTTTTTGCGTTGTCATAATCTACTAAGGAAACGATTGATACACACGACATTTCAAAAGGAATAATGGTGCTTTCAACTTCAAGAATTGATTCTCTTTATAAGATTGAAATATGAATTACTAAGACCTTCTGTATCCTGTTTTCTATCGATACTGTTTGTATGTCTTGTATGTGTATCATTTTTTTAATGAGTCTTCTTTAATAATGAGATTCTCTATCCAGAACCATTGCATTTTCAAAATCAAATGCATGATTCATAGATATCGCATGCTCTGCCAGAGCGGTTTTACCTGTTGATTTTCCACGGTTTGCTGAATTTATACTTCGTTTGTGTTCTGAAATTCTTGTACTTAGATATCTTTCCGTTTGCTCTATATAAATTCCCTCACATTGTTTGCATGGAATTCTATATATTACGTTACTTTCTGAATGTGGTGGCGTTCTTTCCTTCAATCTAGTGAAATACTTGTGTAACGTGTTTTGATTTTTAAAAACGATAGTAACGTCATTTGAATTTAAGATCTTCGCAATTTTCTCAGATAAATTCTGTACATACGGAATTTTGCAATATATCTGTTTGTTCTGACATAACTTTGTTTTGTCAGTTTCATTTGTTCTCCTGAGTAATTTATTTATAAGTTTCACTGGATAACCATTTTCACGAGGTACAACTTAATAAGACTTATATTTTTTCATGAAAAACGGTATCAGACAAATTTAGGGCCTTGGGTTTTAGATCATTTACAATATTTACTATATGTTTGAAAGAATGGTGTAAATTGAAATACAAAAATCACTCAGAAAACGTTGTTTTATGGTACCAATCTATAAGCAAGCAATTATTCTCCGTTCTTATGATTCGTAGATCCAAGAAAGATATACTATTATTTTCCTCTACTTCAACAGTGAACTGTACTTTTGCATGGAAAGAATTGAAACCTGTAAATATATTTTTTCCTTTTGACATAGGAAAATAGGTGAGAATGTCGTCAACACATCTCTTAAACAACGGAAGCACAAAACTGAGCCTTGGTATGCACGTGTCCTGCAATTCACTCATGACCAAATCGGCAAATATCGGAGAAAGCCAGTTCCCCATACCTAAGCCATAAACTTGTCTATAAAAAACTCCATCAAATTTGAAATAACCGTTATCAAAAACAAAATTCAACAACTCCAAAAACTGCTCCAAAGTATAACTACAATGATCCTGTATTTTTTGCCATTTCTTTTTTATTATATTTAAAAGGAGGTCAAAGTTTTCGATGAAATGAAATCAGCTGTTCCAATAATATACAGATGTATTCATGCAAACTGAAATATTATGCTAGTTCAGTGAATTCGATAATGGCTAGATGGATCCCAAGGAGTCTACGGGAGGCTCGACCGGAGTTTTATAAAGGAGAAGAGAAGAATTTTGAAGCTTTCAGACTTTGGTTTACAGTTTTTTCGGTTGAAATTTATTAGGAGATGCAGTTCGCATGCAATCTTGCAGATAGAATGAAAATATAATATGACATCCAGAAAACTGCCCCCTCATTCACCAGACCGGAGCCTAGACTCGGAATTTGCCTAGAGGACGCTAGAATGGTAAATTGACGGTGGTTGGTACTGAAGGTACAGGAGCACAGACTGAACCTCATTGGTCTCAGACACCCTCGGCTTGCCATCGGTGAACATTCCTTTGCGAGAGCAAAGGCTTGGCTTAAACTCGCCAGGCTGGACCTGGAATTCTATCTAATGTAAACGGGTTACTGTCGCTTCAGAAATCAGCTTCAGAAGTAGAGATACAATCAATAGACCACATCATTTACGAATGCCCAACAGGGGATAGAATAAGAACTAAGGAACTTGGAACTATGAGACTGGAGCTAACTGAGCTCATAAAACTATCGCCCACAACACTTACAACTTTTTCAAGAAGGATAGAGCATGTAGTTGAAATTTAGGACAAAGGTTGCTACAATAGAATAGTGCTTCGAAATGACAGGGCTGTTAATCAGCCTCTACTCAATTTTAATATCTAGGTCGGCTTATTAAACATATAACCTGTTTGATTAATCCATTTTTCTAACTTTAAGAAGGCCAGCGACCTGGCCGCACCGCATGGTCAGACATACAAAGAAATGAAATACGACTTGTGCTAAGCATGGAGTTATTTCTCATTAGTTCCCGGAACCCCCCAAACTTTTTCTCCTGAAAACATCTTAATCCCAAACGAAAAATTGCAGATGAGCGTCGACAATTAACTTCAAATATGCAGAACCATGTTAGAGACAGTTTTCGGTCAATATTGCCTCATTATGTTGAAGTAAACGGAGGAGGATTTGAAAAACTGATTCAAAATCATAACGTTCAATTTTTAGGAATATTTCCTGAGAAATACTACACCCGTCCTCATGGTGGAATTTCCGGCGGAATATCATCATTATCATATTATCCTTAGAAATATTATTGTCAAAGAATATTTTTCATTGAATTTTTTGATTCGAATCTCAACTTTCAAAACGGTAGCTGAAGTAGTTTTGTGAATCTAAGCAAACCTACTTTCCTCTTATAAAACCTCAAGCTGAGTAAATATATTTGGTTAATGAGCAGGCGTTAACTGCCCAAGAAAGGTTTCTCTTGAAAACGAAAATTGATTTGTTTTCCGTTATTTTCATTAATCGTGAAAGTAGCCAAAATATTCAAGGTAGCTCCTTTCAGACTAAAATTGAACTTTTTTCGAAGGAGGCTCGTCCAAATGCCTTTTCTCTTTGGAATGAAGCACAACTCGATTCCTTTGCCTTCTTCAATTCAAACGCCTCCTCTGAGAGATTCAATCGTTAAGGCCATATATATACTTAAAATGATGTTTCCTAAAATGTATCCTTCGATGATTTTAGGCAAAAATTTTTTGATCGCTACAGCTACCTATGTGAATAGTTTCATACTTGCCTCTGAAATTATATGGGAAAGGAGGATGTAAAACAGATATTTAGAAAATATTTACTCTCTCACGAATGAAGGGATGAATGGAGAAAACACGTGATACAAATATTTCACATGAAAATAGTTATTGTATCCTGTATATAATATAGCAACTATATCTGAAGCTCTGAAACATTAATTGAGGATTTCTTGTACAAGAATTCTTTTATTGCGTTCTACTTGCGGTAACTGAACATTTCTGAACAAGCTTTCCCTTTGTTGGTTTCGAGAAGTCCTAGAATTTTCATTTCGTCTTCCGTATACATGTCTTCGTGGTTAGGAAAATGAATTAAACGAAATAAATTTTCTCGAAGAATATGTTTTGGTTGAAATCATTTTGTTTCAATATTTTCATGAATCGTATGGGCAATTGCCAAACTGGCCATCGTTGGAATGAAAACCTCGAATAATTTGAAAAGGTATAAAACTAGAAATTCAATTCCGCTTTTGGGTACACTTTACGTATCCAATAAAATTTTGGATGATAAACGCTCTGCCACGTGCTTCAATCATTCTTGTTCTACTTGTATAAAAATTCCCCAAAACAGTTTTTATAACAGTTTATATTATACAAAAAAGCCATTGATTATTCATTATTATATTTAATATCTATAATACATAAAATATTTCATGAATAGTCGGGCAATTGAGATGAACGTATAAATCTAATAACACAGTTGATCTCAGGTATGTTGTTCAGTAAATCCTTCACGGCTCCTATGACGTTGTGTAATTTCCATCAAACTCTGGACAGCCTATGAGAATGTTTCATAATAAGGTTCCGTGATTGATCTGACACTGTGGAGGCAAATCAAATGTGATCAGATGTGAATGGGTCGCGTTTTCGTTCTTGTGTGTCTTATTTTCAATCGTCGCACGATTTTCTTTTTCCGGCTATGCGTGAGAGGGTGATGGAAAGTACAGTAGATTGATTGAAGAAAATTAATATACAACCTTCCGTAGAATGTTAAATGTCCTCCCTTGAAGGAGCTAGTCTTCCGATCTGCTCTTCATAATCACCGTCAACCGGGGCCACAGAGCAGTGGTACAGTGGTCAGATGTCACGAATAGGAACAATGGACTGCAGTTTCGGTCTCGTTTGATCTCGTCAGCATCGTCTACCCATTCGTGACACCAGGCTATGCCGTTACCTACTCATCCCAATTCGTTGGAGAGAACGCAAGCATGTGAAGGTCACTGCGCCCTCCAATGAACCGAAACAGAGGCTACCTCACCATCGCCCCGCGAAACGGTGAAAACAAAGAGCAGATAAAACAGGAAAACGTTAAGTGGTCACACTAGTTCGATAACATACCGCCATGCGACACTCACGTATCAGACAGAAGCGGCCGTCGAAGGACCGACGCTTCTCGTTCCTATGTGGTTTACAACCAGGCATACACAAGCTTCTCCAAACAAAAAGTTACTATATTCGAGATTTCGCACATCGAAGAAAATTATCATCTTACCTTCCGTAGAATGTTAAATATCCTCCCTTGAAGTAGCTAGTCTTCCGATCTACTCTTCATAATCACCTTGAACCGCGGCTACATCACTATCGCCCCAGGAAACGGTGGAAGAGGACCGACGCTTCTCATTCCTATGTGGTACCACATAGGTTAGATGAGGAGCGACGGTCCTTCGACGGCCGCTTCCGTCTAATACGTGAGTGTCGCATGGCGGTATGTTGTCGAACTAGTGTGATCACTTAACGTTTTCTTGTTTTATCTACTCTTTGTTTTCACCGTTTCGCGGGGCGATGGTGAGCTAACCTCTGTTTCGGTTCGTTGGAGGGAGCAGTGACATTTACATGCTTACGTTCTCTCCAACGAATTGATATGAGTAGGTAACGGCATAGCCTGGTGTTACGAATGGGGAGACAATGCTGACGAGGTCAAACGAGACCGAAACTGCAGTCCATTGTTCCTATTCTTGACATGTGACCGTGCTGTGACGCTGCTCTGTGGCACCGGTTGACGGTGATTATGAAGAGTAGATCGGAATACTAGCTCCTTCAAGGGAGGATATTTAACATTCTACAGAAGGTTGAATATTGTTCCTTGAATAATAATTTTCTTTGATGTGTCTACACATTGCGAAATCTCGCATATAGTAACTTTTTGTTTCGAGACAGAAGATTGAATTTGGTGCTAGTTCTAAGCTGTGTTCTATTTTCGTTGCTGTCGTGCCATAATGCTTTTGAATTCACTTTCAGACTCGCTTCCGACATAGATTTTCTCTAGGGGAAATTGTTCTGTGTGTTGCTGCATTTTTGATGGTCTCATGCCAGTAGTAGTAATGCTTAAACTGGTCACCAGATAGAGTGACAGAAGTGTTTTAAGTTGAAAGGCGTTTGTGTGTAACGTGCATATTTTCGTCCACTCGATGTTGCATGAGAAAGTTCTTTATAGAGTTTATTGGTGATAATAAAATCGTACATATGGCAACATTTTCATGATTGGAAGCGTTGATAGCTTCCGGTCCGCATGCAATTTTACAGATAGCGCAAAAAATAATATTCAAAATTTTTTGAATCTTTATATGATGCACGAACCTGAAAATAATCTTTTCAGTTAGGTAGGTTTGATGAACATATTTTTGTAATGAACATACTACCAGCTCATTGAGCATCATTTGATTTGTGTAACTTACCTTAATCCAGTTGAAGTGGTGTATTCTAAAAACTCAACGACTGTTAACTTTTAGAATCTTGCACACTCCATATGCAGTAAAACGCGTGTCGAGTCTTACAAAATGCCTCCTGCCTGACCGCGCCGCTTGTTCAAACATTCAAAAGGACGAAATATGACTCTTTTATTTTTTTATTTTATCATTTAGCCGGCTCGGTGGCGTGGCGGATATGATGCTCGTCTCCTGCACAGAGTTACCTGGGTTCAATCCCCATAAAGTCGGTGCGATTTTTCGGATTCTGAAAGTCGCTTGACTGTCCATCTTTCGGAGGGGATGTAAAGCAGTCGGTCATGTCTAACAGAGATCTGTTAGACATTAAGATCCCTTCCCTCGACATGAGAGGAGTTCGGCAAAATGGTTAGTGAACAGAATTCCCCGGCGTGTCATTAGCCGAAAGGCAAAAATAGAGCACGTTAAAGGAAAAACAAACAAGTATGACTTCTGATAAGCCTGTAATCTTGCATGAACTTGCACGATTCTTAATAAGTAAAATTACGAGTCAAGGGCTTATTCCTTTCTGGAACTTTCTTGACTTGTTTTTTGGCGACAAGTCAAGAAGTTTTGCTACCTTTCGTGAGAATCTAAGCTAGCGAGTTGTAGATGAATGAGAAATATGCTCTAGCACATGAAAGACGGTTTTCAGTCAACATGTATTATTCTATTGAAGTTAATGCAGGACAATTCGAACATTTGATGTCGAATCAGTAGATTTCGTTCTCATCTTTGTAGATTTGATACAAGAATGAAATGTTTTCGCGATTATTGTCGTTTGTAAAAAGACATAATAACAAAATCTTCCTTCCTTATCTGAAATCTCAAGGTGAGCGAATTCAATGATAAATGCATGCAGGCACGTGAAAGGTTTTCCATCTATACATAAATCAATTTGTTTCAAATATCTTGGAATGATCCAAAAAAATCAAGGTTTCAGATACCTATTTTTCTTTTGCAAAAAATATTTATCGAAATTTTTTGCTTCCACGTTGTAAAGAGGCTATGGAGAGCTTTTGAACAAGGTATTTCTCGTTTCTTTACTCTCTTCAATTTTGAGGGGGAGAGGCGCCCTCTGAGGGATTCCTGGAAACGTGATCTTCCAAAAAAGTCACAATTAACTGAAACGGAAATAAGTAAAGCTCTGTTTTCTCGATTTAGTATCTACATTACGTCAAATCAATTTTAGGGATACATTTATTGAAATCGAGGAAGAGCCCAAAGTTAAATTAATAAAATTGATACTATATGAATGCAATGAAAATTGAAGCATATTTGATAAGCAGTATTTTTAATTACCTTCAGCGGGGAGTTGGGCGTGTTACAAAATACATCCCAGAATTATTTCATCATTCGTTTAATACCTGTGGTGACAATGATTGGCAGATTCACGCCGCTAACGAGAATATTACATAAAAAAACGATGTGTAAGGCATAAAAAACCATCAGGAAAATTAATTTTTAACAGCCCTGCGAACAAAGAGCTCGTCACTGTTTCGCGAAAGAATGATTTTTACAGATGCTAGAAATTAAATTTGACACTTTATTGATTACCTTTCCACATACAATGTTTGTAGAAACGGACTTATCTTTTTGATCTTTCGTTATTTCCGAATAAAGTTGAGCAACCAATTGTAGAGGGATCCAAGAATTCCAGTGAATAATATACATCAGATTAACTGCCATTTCAGATTATATTGTGTATACCACATATTAATTTTGTTCATTTAGAAGGAACATTATGTATAACTATATTTCGAATTCTGCACAGAAAAAATACCTTATCAAATGTGATGAGATACTTGACTTCCTGAATGTCAATTATTGATACGCTTGATTTTCAAACAAAAATCCTTAGAATCGGATAAACCAGTTTTCTCGGAACCTATAAGGATTTGCGTTGCGATAGTGAAATAGTATTTTATAATTCAGCCTTCAAGCAACGGACGATTCCTCTGGAATTTAGGGCGCAGGAAATCTCGACCCCATAATCAAAACTACATTTATCTATCGGAACTCACGATATCCGATCCGAGGACACCCGTATTCTCGACACCATTAGAGATTTTACATACTTATATTATCAAATATCGACTCTTCAAAGTACATTCAATGATTTTAGGTAGTCAAGAAATTCATTGAATTCTGATAAACACGAATTGTACAGGATGTCGCATTTCCAGTGTTGTAGTTCGGCAGCTTCGTAAAATACTGCAAATAGAAAAACCAAACACTGTTCTTGATTTTCGAGTAAACCTAGTTCGTGAGAACATAGCGCAGCTAACTTCTATTATTTACGAGTTATTATGGGTTTCTTGCTTTTCTGGATTCGGCAGATACCGAAATCCCATTGCCTATCAGAATTAGGTACCATCTAGTATTTTTTATCTTTCCAAATACATATAACACGTCTGACAAATTTCCTCAAAAACGAAGTTTCTCAGAAATAAACAGTCTTTGAACATTATGTGCTCTCATCTAGAATGACAGCGAGAATTTTTATTACTGAACATTATTTAATCTATAAATGAAAATGAAAAAAAAAACCTTGTGAACTACATCGTCTTTCACAGCAAGTGTTTAAAATTCAACCAAGGAATCCAGACATAAGTGCACCAGAAAACTTGTGGGCCTAAACGTTGCAGCGCCAATTTATATAACGATATTGAAATTTTAAAGAATGGCCCGCTTGCTCGGTATAGGTACAAGTACCATGAAGTATTTCGTAGCAGCAATCTCTGAATACTCTGTCAAAATTCAAACTGTTTTTCAATTAAATGCCCATTATATTTAATACATTCACAATCAGGTATAAGGAGTTTTCAATAGATATACACAAAGAAAAACATTATCTAACAAACAAAAGATATCCGTTATTTTCTTCGGGTTTTTAAATGGACTGTTGAGGTCGTTAGCTATTTCAGACTTAGTAGGTAGGCCTAATTGTGGAGGTCTAACCGGGGACTATCAATTCGATAAGTGAAAATTACAGTATTTTAACTTATAATAAATTGAACAGAACGTGACTAATTGAAGTAAAAAGTTAAAAAGAAAGAAGAAAACAAAAAAATTCATTTACGATGATGTGGAGATATTTGGGAGAACTTGAAAATTTAGTCAACAACGTTGACTTCAGATAAAATTACTTACCTTAAATTATTTACGGGTAAACCAGCAATCGAATATTCAAATTTAGGTAACAAATGAACATTTCTTTTATTCACTGTAGATATGTTTTCATAAACAATATTTTTCAAACAATAAACCTCTTCAAATTCCTAATTTTCACAAGAGTAACAAATTTAATGTCAAAACGTCTCCTAGAGGTTATATCGAAGTAAAAAATGAATCAACTCAATTGACATAATCACAGAAAATTGGAAGGGATACAGGAATACAGAATACTAGAGAAATTATGGAGAAAGCAAAGACAAGGGGGTCTCTGCCTATTTCATCTTACTCCACCTATGGTTTTCATTTAGAAAACAAAGTTTATATAATAATTCTAAAACCATTCAACAAAAATAATTTCGTAAAAGTCCCTTCATTCTACTGAACAAAGTGCTTACAATGTTGAAACAGTTTTAACCAAACTTTAATAGGAACTAAGATATTGGTATAAGTCAAAATTCGTATGAATCGAAATATCCGAAATTACTCGAAAACAAACGAGGATAGTCCTCAAAACTCGTGGACGGAGATGTTGGGTCCTTTTTCTCTATTTCCAGTATGTCACATAGCAGAGGTTTTTGCGAATTATTGGCGGAAAACTGAATGGATTCAATCAGCTCAAGATTTGAGAAGCTTTATGACTGGAGGCTTTCTTATAATATCCGCAGGTTTTTTTGATATAACCTCCTCTCTTCATCTTTTTCAAAATGTGGTGATCATCCATTTGTTTACATTCTCCCTAAGCTGTATTCCACTTCAAAAACAAATTGAAAACTTGAAAGACTTCTTCATGTCATGTCTGAACAAAATTGATAATAAGTGAAATATTTGCAATTGAATATAGTTATTTACGAAACCGTTATAATTATCGATATTTACCACCCCCACTAATACCTTATCTCGCCTGACTTCCGCAAGTATAGAGAATTCTCAAAACTACCTATTGCTGCTCAACCCTTGAGGATATTCGGAGAGATAATTTTTTGTGTTTTATTTTTTTTGCCTTACGTTGGTACTAGACTCACTGAAACTAGCTTGGTACGCATCGTTTTGGAATATTTTCATTAAAATAATCGAGAGTGTAGATCGGGATTAGATATTGGACAATGCATTGGAACACATGTGCCCTCTCGAGCAAAAAACCTTGGTAACATTCATACAAATACTTTTATACAGATTCGAAATAAAAGGTAGACACATTGTTGTGTTGATAATAGTCGAAATTGATTGATTTTTTGATTCAAACAAATTTTTCATTATACTCCACACGCATAGATGTCCCTTGTATATCTGTGGTATGCATTTATATATTCAATGATTGAATGTTTAGAAATGTCTCACTTGGAAGGTGCCGAAGTCCACTTGTCTGTCTCCAACTACAAGCAAAAAACTTTTGATTTCTGAATATTTGTTTTTATCTCAAATGGAACAACCTTCCGAACGGAACGGCAAAAGATGTCTCCCAAATGTTTGGAATTTTTAACGTTTCCACATCTATTTTTTATTGTTCCTATCTTTCTCGAAGTCCGGTAGATGGTTCGCTAACGGATATATATATATATATATATATATATATATATATATATATATATATATATATATATATATATATATAACTGCTGGGAATGATAACGACTTCTAAAATTTCAATTTATTGATAACGGTTAGTAGTCTTGGAACAAAGGAATACTCTTTTTCATGGCAAGGTTTCGGAAATATATATTGTTTCCATCTTCAGGCCTCTACAACGAACAAACATCAATGAAACTAAATCATATAAACAAAAATAATCACTTGGAAACCATAAGAATGGCAACTTACAGAAAGTTGAGGTTAATTATCCAAAAGTTACTATGTGATGAAAAACCGAAGTCATGAACTCAAAGAACACAAGACACATCGACAAAGTGCACAATGAAACTCATATAAAACATCATCAGGTACAAAATTGAGAAAATTGCCAGTTTAAAAACAACAGCAAATCACGTAAAATTCATTTACATATATAGACTCCACGCGAAATTTATCGCGGAAGATATTTGACCAAATATTTACCGACGGAAGGTTTATCTCGGAAGCAGACCACTATTCCACCGGGATTATTTCGCTCGTTTTCTACCGTTGATGTGATTCACGGAACGGCGAAAGATGTCTCCCAAATGTTTGGAATTTTTAACATTTCCACATCTATTTTTTATTGTTCCTATCTTTCTCGAAGTCCGAAGACGAACTATTCAAAAATCCGTAGATCAATGAATAATCCCTCCTGACAAGAGCTAGTTCCCAATGCCCGACATGCACGCAGCCCCCAAGCGCCACAATAGTGCAATTAAGCAGGATGCTGAGAAAAGAAGCGGCAGACTCCAGTTTCGCCCTTATTAAGAGCTCATCAGTGTCGCATATCGCTTTTCAGCATCCTACCAAGCTACATCGGGCTTCGTTTCTCGGCATCCTGTTTAATTGCACTATTGTGACGCTTGGGGGCTGCGTGCATGGCGGGCAGATTTGGGAACTAGCTCTGATCTTGTCAGGAGGATTATTCATTGATCTACGGATTTTGAATAATTCTTTTCGTCTCAAGTCTTATATATATATATATATATATATATATATATATATATATATATATATATATATATATATATATATATATATATATATATATATATATATATATATATATATATATATATATATATATATATATATATATATATATATATATATATATATATATATATATATATATATATATATATATATATATATATATATATATAGATACTACAATAAATATCTGAATGTCAAGTATTCAAAATCAAGCAAGGTTGTCACATTTGAAATGAAATATTGCCTACTTTCAGTAAAACGGAAGCAGCACAGTTAATTTGATTTTAGAATCCTTGGATCTTTTATATTCAAATACTCATTTTGACATGGAATTTAGTCAAAACCATCAATTGTCACTGATGGTAAATTTATATAATTCTTTACATCATTACTTTCGAGTGTAATACTTTAACATTTCCATCTATTATAGGCAAATCCCACGGAGAACAGCATGTGTAGAAAGTGTGCTCCGCCGATTCAATGTACGGACATAAAATCTCCGGATCGGATGCTATGCTACTTGTTCTGAAAATATGGGCCAACATTACCCCTCGGGCGTCTTGAGGAACAGGAATATTCCGTAAATTGTGAAAAAGTAGTCCATATCTAGGAATAAGAAACTTCAAAGAGAATTTTATCTCAAGTAGCAGTCCATTTTTTTACCCTCTAATACATACGAAGAGCAGAAAAAATTATGAGCGGTCTTTTTCTCCAGCCTTCAAGGCACTGGTGTACACACGGCATGCCAAATCGACATTACACTGCAGATTTATTCAAATATGTGTCCGAAGATGAAATACCTAGAACGAGCGTTTGGATAAGTGGGAGGATATTTTGAAGATATTCGTGCCTTGGAACGATTCCTTCGAAAAACAGCCATTATCATAAAATGAACTTCGTTCAGAAAAATATAGAATATTGAGAAATTTCGAATCTCGACGGAATGGTAGATGGTGTTTCTTTATCAACATGAATATCATTTAGGCTTCATTTTTCTCACCCACTTTTCTCATTATCTATCTTAATATTCTTCAATTTATTTCAAATACAAAAATAACAGTACCTCGTGTTACGGTCTTTTCGTAGAGTTGCAATGAAGTGATTTTCGTTTTAAGTACAAAGGCTGGTAATTTTCGTTCGAATCTTGTTTCTCGATATTCAAATTCGTTTTGATCGGAATATATATCCAACTTATGTGGGTACCCTCGCTTGATAAGCAAAGAGGCAAATAATACTGAAAACTGTCACTGAACGGAATGACCAACCACAGCTCTTGATCGAATCGCAAAATTTTGAAGATGGGACATTAAATAGGTCCCTGTAAAATTTATGAAATCTATTCTTTTAAGTTCAGTCAATGCAAATTGTAGTGAAATTTGTGTCACATGCAGGTTTTGGTAGAAAAAGTGATTAAATTAGTACTGCTATTTCAGAAAATTAAACATACGAGGGTGTTCAGAGAAATGATTGGTTATCAAGAACAATTCGAATCGGTAGTACTAGTTTATAAAGTACATTCTAGGTATTCTAGTGTTTGCCAAATACGCACTTTACCACTTCCACATGGATTTGTGTATTGACGATAAGGTTTTTTTTGATTTGAAAATAGTTTCTTCTGTTCCTGTGTTATTTGCGTAGTTATTTCTGAGGCTTCTATTGATTCTGTTATGTGTTGTCACCCCTACACACGCGGTACATTGATCTGGAAGTGCTTACTGCGCCTGTAGTGCTATTCCCCCACACACGCTTCAGTGGTATTCATAGGATCCCGAAAATTCCATACTGATTTATTTATAGATTGCGCATAGCGTTCGTTTGGTGAATTTTGAGGCATCGATTCGGTGAAGAGCTATTTCCCCTAAATAATGCAGTGGAATTTATATGTCTTCAATGATGCGCGCCGTCTCAGTCTCATCGATCTCTCTTTCTCTCAAAATCGTAGAACTATGAGTTTTTCAGCTCGGCCAATAATATTTTACATACTTCTTCTTCTATGTATACGATATCTCTCACAGAACTACAGAATATGGCTATTGTAATTACGCGTTTATTTCACTGCTCTCAGCAATACATATAAGCCCAGAGTCTCGAACGAAGACGAATCTGAACGTATAGACCGCAGATGTCACTTGACTTGCTTGGTATGGATTACCTATATGATTGAGTAAAGGTGGGATTTCGTCGCAACATTCAGCGTTCTCGGCCAGCTGTCGAGCACTGCCATGAAACATAACATTGAAAGTTATTTCTCACCATCTACAGTCATGTATCGACTGCTCAAAAACATGTTGGGATACCAAACGCCAACCCAACTATACCAGTTGCTCATACAAATTCGAATTCTGCAAACATTATATTAATTACTTAGTGGTTTATTTAAGTACAATGAAATTATTATTTCCTAGAACTGCAACTCCCATCATTCAGATGGGTTCCAATCAGTATTCCATAACATCCGCCTTAGATCCATGATTTATATAATGCACAAGTTTCTTCACCATGTCGATACATGATTTCAAAACATCCCCTTCTCTCTTCGCATATTCCAATTGAAGTTGCTGCATTTTCTAGGTCTGATTTTAGCACTTTCACTATCAACTCTCGTGAAACAACAGCTACGAACATTATCGCTTATATTCTCAATAAAACATGCAAACATAACGGTCAACCGTCAGTGCTAGACGTTTAGACGTTACAGGTCGACTTTATAGGAGTGCTGCCAAATCGCATCATGGAGAACTCTACTAAATGAGTATAAGTTACTTCAAAAACCTATGAATGTTCAATTGAACAACGAAATTGTGATAAAACAACGTGTTGTCAGATTGTAAAAGCTCATGGATACTGGCCGTTCGCATCGGTCTTCTTTAATCATCACGAACGCCCAGAAAGAAGCTCTTGGGTTGTATCAATTCACAGCATATGCTAGCGCTTATTTGGGTTCAATCAACATATTGTACTGAAGCAATTCCCCACTGAAATAGTAAAATAAACTTGAAAACCTACTAGCACACATATATGTGCTCCTAGGATTCAATATATCCAATATTAAGTACCAACAAATCCGTGAAATCCATACCTCCAACGTATGATGGACTAATATGTAAGTGAAAGAGCCACTTTCTAAATTGAAAACTAGAATCGCATTAACATCTCTGAATGAATTGTCATCACTCTTATTCAATGCGGAAAAATTCTTAGAGAATTTAAATAAATCTGGAGTTCATAAGCTATGTTGTCGAAACTGCAATTCTTCATTTGTCAGATTAGTCGTTCTTTTAAAATTAGACATAAAAAGCGTCAAATTTCAGTCCTTAAGAATAGACAAGATTCGACATCAACCACTGCATTTCACATGGCCACTCTTTTCCTAGTATTGATAAATTGAAAGCTCTACAAATTGCCAGAGGTTTAAAACCCAATTACCTAAAATTAGTGGAAATTTAAAAGCTCATTTTAGTGACAACTTAATGATATGATGCTGATAATGAACGACAAGTCTGATCTGTATATATCCCAAATTTCTGATGTGTAAATAACTCTCAATAGTTGTTGAAAACAGTAATAATATCTGGTTTTTCCAAATCGAAATGAATATCTATTCATTTATATTTGATATCATTCAGAGCTTCGTTTTTATACTATACGGCGATAAATGAAAGTTAAAAATCACGGTAACAGTAAAATTTCATCTTAATTTGTTTGTTGGTAGTAAAAATATAATTAAAATTCCATTTGTATTTTAATCATGCACAACTACCAAGAACTAAAGACTAAATCCATACAGAGCCTTCTTTTGGGGTTCGATCTTATTTTTCATCAGTTAACTGTTGAGTTTTTAATGAATTTAAACTTCACATTCTAAATCACAAGTTTCCTGTGAATTTACACTTCTATTAATAATTATGTTATCTCTTATGTATGTTTCATACTACACAGTTTCCAACCTACTGTATTTCTTGCGAATTTGTTTCTCATTGTTCAGTTTTATAAGAAATGAAATTGTTTGGACCATTCCTACCTAACAGTGTGTAATAATTCATAAAATTAACCACTTGTCATTCCTAACAAACAATGCTGTCGAGAGCATCTTCTAAGTAGTCATAATTTTCGAAACAAAAGGGAGAGGACTATCTTGAAAACTCTTAAAAACAACTGTATTTGGTGAAAGCTCGACTATCTTTCTGATGTATAAATAAATAAATGAATTAGTGTACAAACTACTAGTTGTCCAGATTAAACTAAAAGAAGATACTTTCTAAATGCTATGGTGATAATTTTGTTTTGGTAGATGACAATGTTTGACGAAAATTTCACAGCTGATGTGCTACATTTGAATGAAAATCAGACACTGCAATGTTCAGCACATTTTTCATTTATGAACTGCATTAAACATGTGAAGGCTGGAGTGTTGAGGCTATTCATCATTTTGCAAAATCCTCCTGCAACCCTCCAACAGCTTGATGTAACAGATTTCAGAGTTTCATTTTAGAAAAGCCGAGACGAGTTATGAATCTTGCGCATTCTCATGCAGACCACTCTTGATATAATATTCCAAAGATGTAAGGCAGTTATAGAATAATTTTGTATTTCATGTTGCTCCCATAACTTTTATTCACATTCATCATTCAAATGAATGGTTACATCACTGAATTAAATTCAGTAATCCATAAGTCTACAATATTAAGGGCCTACATATGTGTTGTTCATTATGCAATTTTAAACTCATCTTCTATGTAGTCATAATTTTTAAATGAAATACAGAGGACTATCTGAAAACTCTCATACTCAAAAACTATATTGGGTTCAGAATTTTGTAGAAAGTGCCGATAAAAATTATCACATGGTATACAATGAGCGGAGATAATTCAGAATCATATTATAGACTAATATAAAAAACATTATTGTTTGAAAAGGGCATTAAATAGAATATCTTAGGAATTGAAGAGACATGAAAACTGATTTCTTCATTTTCTTAAATGTGAAGTATTGTGATGTTCCACCATTGCACACAAATAGCGATATCTCTCTACTTGTGAAACATTCAGTATATTTTAATAATTATTTCCTGGTTTTAATTCTGAATCATATTTAGGTGATACGCTGTCTCAATGTCGAAATGAGGAACTTAATACACTTTCAAATCATTACTTATCATCGAAATCTTTAAGATGAATAATTGCTTTACTAGAGAACGGTGAGAACTAAGGTACAGATGAAAATCGATATCAAGGGTGCATCGTGAATGTTTTGGCAAGCGAAAGGCAATGTTAGTAAATGCGCATAGGCGACGAGGAGTTAAAACAGTAAATTATGGATGAGAAGCGTCGATGGCGTGGATTTTATTCAGTAGTTGCTTTCGAAGTTCTGGACATCAGAGGTAGGTGAATAGAATAACACACAGAAAATCCTATTGAGTGGCGACTGATCAATTATTCACAGATGACGACGTTTCCTCAAACAATACTTTGGCAATCTAAATGGATTGTATTAAAATATAAGAATCACATACGCATTATGATGGTACTGTATTTTCTATAGAAAACTTAACTGGTCAAACAATGCCAAATCTTGCATCACAAGTTGTGATATTTCATGTCAATCCTTATCTATGAAAAATGAAAAAATATTCGGCCACTTTGTCAGTCGTCATGTACTTGGTGACCGAACAACATTTATAATGGCAGTGTTAATATCAGAGGTTTCATATCTCTATAATAAACGGAAAGACTTGTCAATCCTGACTATTAATTCTTTTCTTTATCCGATTAAAAACGTAAGATACAACGTAAATCTAAGGTAGTTCAAAAAATTTCCTTTACATCATATCATTGATATGAAAATCTTAGATATTAGGTATTAAAGATGCACATGCAGAACGGCAGTCGGGTAGTTTGGCCGATTCAGCTGCTAGCGGGTGCGGCGCGTGGTAATAAATCACTCGTCGAAGGCCGCGCCTAGCCCTGAAACACTGCACCTACTAGAAGCTATCTCACGTATGAAGTATTTCATATTTGAAGTACGTCACCTGAGTAATGCTGACTAACATAACGCTGATTGAATGGTGCAGCAAGCTAGTATTATTCCAAAAGTCAATTTTCAAATAAGAATTTTCTCCTCATGTCCCAAACCCGCTTATATAAACCATATTGTCAAATGGATCATCAAAGAGTTAACACATCGTGAAGTATATGCACGTTTGAAAATTTATTCCAAGGTATAGAGAAGATTGGTGATCTAACAAATACTGTACATGGACATCTACATATGTGGTGGAGTGCGACGAAGAAACGTACTTCCAGGATAACGATAAGCAGAAATAGTACTTGCTCAATATCACACTGCAATAATGCCTCAAGAAGCAAAGGGAAGATTATATCTAGCCAAACAGTGAGGAGAAAGTTGCATACGGTTGGTTTAAGGGGCAACACGAGACAGAAATCCACAGCAACATAGCCATGAAAACTGACCCATAAATAAATACCTGTTCACAGATAACGCTAAATTTTGGTTAAAGTATTTCAATGGACGTGTGAAGAATTGTACTGGACGAGGAGAGCATAATATGGAGCAATATCGAGTTTTGCTGACAGAATTTGGTGAAAGTTCTGAACCATTCCATTTCGGGATGCTGAAGTGATACTTTCATTTTGGAAGAAGAAAATGTTTGACAGATATTTGTATGGCTGATGTACCAAATGTTAACCGAATTTAGACGCTGAAATGTCCAGCATATCTTCCATTCAGAAACTGCATGGAACATATTCGGGTTGGGATGTCAATACATTTTATAATTTTTTTAAATCCTCCCGAAAGCGTCCATGACCTTGACCTAACAGATATGACAAATTTCCCCAAAATCTTACATACAGATTCATTCGTGAAAAGTCGAGACGACTTATGAATTTTGAACACTTCATGCGGACCCCTTGAGTTATTATGTTCCAAAGACGTAAGGAAGTTGAAGATTGATTTTGTATTTTATGTTTAACCGATAACTCTTGATCACATTCATCGTTCGAATGAATCCTAACATAATTAAATTTATTTCAATAATCGTCAAGCATACAATAATAGGTCCACAATTTCGAGAAATAGAATTTATCTCTATTAAATGTTGGGGACTATATATTGTGTTTTCCATTATGCAATTTCAACCGCATCAATGCATCTATCAATGATGAATAGAAAATCAATCTGAAATCAGAAACCAAGAGGATCCTTCGATTTAATGGTTCTACATGAACTGTTGAGCAACATGACCAACGCTTTGGAGTGATGCGGTATGTCCAACGTTTGGACTACGACGGTGTGCTTTGCAACAAAACTACTAAAAGTACTGTAAATCCAATTGTATTGGTTTATTAAAAAAAAAAAAATTTGTAGATAAGATCGAATAAATTCATAACTGTTCAGTTTGCGAATCTTATCAGAATAGATTTTAAAACGCACGATTTTATATAAGGAAGTAGCTGGAGCGAAAATGGTTGCCTAGTTACTGTATACTGCGAAAAAGCCAACCAATTTAGAGAAATCACTCATTGTTACTCTTAAAAAAAAACTTACCGACTGTGGAAGCTATCTCAGTCTAACCTAGGATAGATTATAGAATTAATCAAACAATAGACCATGTTTGTGGTGAAAAGGTCCTAGTTATCTCGCCCAGTAATATTATATTATCAGCAACTGCCGAATAGCAGATTTTCTGTTGAGTGAATATGCTCAGAGATTAAACCTAAACCAATTATTACGTAGAGCACAGATCAGATCTTCTCTCGAACACTGTTGTCATATTCAAAGTCCCACATCGCAGAACTCTCTGAACGTTCCTGGTGCCATTCTAAACGAGAAATATCGATAATGGACAATTCCGTTATCTTTCAAACATGGACAGCAAGCAAGTTATTTAAAATTAATTGATTTTGTGGAAACCCAGAGTTGATTTTTAAGTTTTCATTGTTTCTAAGCAAAGTTGAGTAACCAATTTCGAAAGGATTCAGGGTTTTGAAATGATATCAGATAAGCTGGGCTGCGCCTTTACTGTATTATGGAATAATCTCAATACTTTAACTATTACTTTTTATTGATTTAGAGTCATTTAGGAATCGACTCGTCAATATTCGGAAATAAATTTTTATTTAAAAATCCCTTATTTATAATTGGGAAGTACCAGTATAATCGATTTAAATAACTGTGGAAATTGAAATAACCTAATAAAAAGATTGCTATGTCATTCAATCTACCTGGTCATAGAGAAGCTTATCCTGTTCAACTCTATAGCATTTTGAATTTTCCATCGATTCGAAAAAATTATGTTTGAACGGTATGCATTTTTCCGTATACTAAATTAGTGTAGATAAGAAGTTTCAAAGCATATTTAATCTGGGGAAGACTCTCAAAAATAAAGGCGATAGATAATTGAATGCAAAATGACGTCACAAACAGATTACTGAGAACGTTTTACCATTAAAAAAATTTGTATGAATTCAATTTTCAAAAAATTGATATTTTCAAATAAATTGATAAATTTTTCTATCTATTTTCAAACAATGAAATGCTTTCGGAACGTCGTCTCTTACATTTGAGTCCATATTAGAAGAGGGCTCAATTATTGATTCAAAAATTCATTTATTTCTGTGACTCTTCTCACAAATAAACTCAACTCGATTCCGTCATAGAAGTACTCAATGTTATGATAAACAATAAAAATTTTTTTAATTAGAAAAGTGAAAACTAATGAGATATGGAATTTTTGGATGTTTTTTGTTGTCTTGTTGAGTTTATTTGGGAGAGAGCATCTGAAGGTAGAATATAAAGGGTATACGAAAACATTAATCGAAAAAATGTTTCATGGGATCCGATTCTTTCAGACATTCAAGAGACACCATATTTCTTCAATGAAAAATAAAAACGGAAAATAACTTTGCTTAAATACCAATGAATAAATCAATAGATCACTGTTACCGCGGTTTCGATCTCTTATTCATCATTGAACAATATGAAACTAAGCATAAAGTGAATACCATGATTGGATCCGTATTAAATTTGGTGGAAGCAGATGAAGAGCATACAGTTCATAACGATTCGAATGAATCATAAATTTTGGATTAACACGAATCAGTTTGGTAATCGAAAGAAAAAAAAAGCATATCATCAAATGGCCAAGAAATAGTCACAAAAGAACAGGGACTATCAATATTCTCTTTTTTAATAGACAGCCGCCAATATTCCATAAAACATCAGATAATCGTGGTAAAATACATGAAGTTTTCAAAAAACATGCTGTAAAAAGAATGAGCCCAAATGTGAAAAAAAGACAAAATGTTTGCTCTTGAAGTGCATAACTTATATCCCAAATTTATTGTTGACATAGGAATAAATTTGTTTTGTGCAATTCTCTTCAGAGAGAAACCGAATTGGGTGGTGTGGCGCAACCACAAAAATCGGAAAACCTGTTTGCGAGCAAAAAACTCACTTACAAACTTGAAAAACTGTGTAGACTTAGTGAGCTGAAATTCAAGTGTTGTCTGATTTGATTAAGGCATACAGTTGTACTATTGACACCTGAGATTGTATATTTCGGTTTTTGCACAAATTGAGGACAAATGGATGTCTCAACAAATGATAGTAATTGTTATATCTAACCTGTTTCGATGCAGGTTATACCAGAACGAAGAACTGGTAAAATGAAAATTAAAAACATAAATACTACAAAAATACCACAAATTCAATTTTGAGTTGAACTGGTTAGAAAAGAAACCTTCAGGGGATTGCTGACATGAAAAAACATTGCTTCGGAATAAACGAAAACCTATAATAATGGATGCTGATAGACTGACCAAGATATTCTGAGCCAAATTTATTCTATATGACCAAATATAATGAAGAAATACAACTAACACATTTTGGAGCATCTTGGATCCAACTCTCAATTCAATTTTAAAATGGACTGCAGAGCATACTTTGAAGAATCTTCTTCAGGTGACATCTCTGAAATCAGAGGTTTTGTGACCTTCTGCCGGAACTCTTCTCGACTTTGGACAAAGTGACAAGTTCGAATGTAAGGTTTATTGATGCCTTGATGTCGCGGTACCAGGACACCCTCCTTCTTCTGATACCTCGTTTGCCTTCAGGTTTTCCTTCAACTATTAGTTGAAGAGGGGAGTATTTTCTCAGCAAGGAATTTTCTCCATATATTTAATTTTCATCTTCTTAATTATCAGAAGGAGTTGGCGGTCCATCTTCATCAGCTGCAGAAACTTCTCATCAGTATTTCTGTTTATCCAGGATATTCGAATGATACGTCCTAAGTACCTCATTTCAAAAGCCTCCTATCGATTTATGGTGTTCATCTTCAAAGTCCAGGCTTCTACGCCATATAAAATGGTGGACCAAACATAGCACTTTAGGAATCTGACTATTGTTTCCATATTTAAATTTTTATCGCAGAAGAGTCTTTTGTATTTGATGAAAGCTGACCTAGCTATGGCGATTTTCTTTATAACCTCGTCATCTGGGTTTGTATTCGCCATGATGAGGCTATTGAGATATTTGAAGCTGTCATCTCTGAAAATTTCTCTTCAAGATTTAATGCTGCGTCCGGTTGCTCATTTCTGCCGACTATTATTATCATAGTTTTTTTGGTGTTCTTCCTTAACCCAAATTGGTTGCATTCGGTATTTGTTCGGTTAATTAATATTTCAGGTTCTTCTTATGTCCCTGCGACAAGGGCGGTGTTAGCCGCATATATGGTGTTCATCAAATGACCATTGATCTCCATTCCTTCTACTGTCACTCAGAGCTTTTTTGAAAATGTGATCAGAATATAAACTGAAGAGCATCAAAGAGAGGATACATGTCAGCCTCGCGTTGTTCCCTATTGGAATGGAAACCGATTCTTGATCGTCGATCTTGTTTTTGGCTTTTTGAGACCAATAAAGATTTTTGATCAGACGTACATCTTTATCGTCTGAGTCGATAGTTTTCAACATTTCTAGATGCTGTTCAACGTTAGTGCAATTGGAATCCACTAAAGTCAATAAAGTAGATGAACATGTCCTGTCTCATGTCGCAACATCGTTGAGCAACACGTGCTAGGAAGATAGGGCATCTGTGTTTTCCAGCACGCTCCTTTGCGCATCCTTTACTCGAATTTGTTGTATATTTAGTTCTGAGCTGCCTTCAATAAGGTTTCAAGAGTATGACTTATGAGGCTGACTAGTCGATAATCATTACAGGACTTCGGATCAAGTTTTTTGGGATTTGTGATGAATATTAAGTCACACCAAGTGAACTTCACCTGTGTAATATATCTTGTTGAATAAGCTTGTCAGATTTCATAACTTCTCAACACTGAAATGTTTGAGTTCTGATCGAACCTCGTCTGCATCAGCTGCTTTGACGCATTTCGTCTGGGCATGTCTTACTTTACCAAGTAGTATTCTTGGATCATCTTCATTTTCATCGTCGATTTGAAGGACAATAAATGTCTCCCACGAGTTCATTACTTGTTACTTATCGGTGATAATCTCAACATTTTCGTTTCTTTTTAATTTTCCTGCTACCTCCTCAAATTTCTGGTGCATGTAAAAGTCATCATGCTAATTTTCGAGTGGTTCTATTTCTTGAGATGGTTTTTTTATCCATAGTTCCTTGGCTATTATTATTTTCCATCATAATATGTCATGTCTTTTCTTATACTGAACGGTGTTGTTAAATTTTCGTCTAAAAGAGTCACCATTATCGATTTCTTTTCATAAGTGCGCTTCTGCTTACCCTGTACCAGTTCAATACCTTGCTCTCAATAAGTTTCCACTGGTCTATACTCATGAATTCGAAATCCCCAGGTATGGTCTGCTCCAATACTTGATTATTAAACATTATCGCCTGCTTTTTTACTGTTAGATCTTTCAGCCCTTCAAAGATATATATTGACTTTGGTGTTGGGTTTCTGAGTTTTTTTGGACAGATCCTGCATACGTAGGTTATGGTCGGAGTTTACATACTCTCCTAGATATGTTTTTGCAGACATCACGCAACTTCTGCTACTCTTATTCACCAATATACAATCGATCTGGTTTCGGATTAGATGTTCTTGTCTATCTAGATGAGATCTCCATGTATATAGTCGTCTTTGGAATAGAAGATGTAGAATGTACCAGCTGTTGCATCGTGAAATCTCTACCTTGGCGAAACTCAATTAGCTCTTCCCCTCGTTCATTGATATTTCCCAGTCTATATTCTCCAACAATATTTCCATATCTTCCTTTTCCTACTTTTGCATTTATGTCAGCAATTATAAAATTGATGTTCTGTTTTTTGGTGTATTTGGTGAGTTGTTGATGAAAATAGTCGTTTTCTGACTGAATCTTTTGGCTGTGAAGGCATAAAGTTGTAACATATTTATATTTAGTTGTGAACCTTGAAGTTGCACCAGCATCCTTCTGTTGGAAATGGAAATGTAATTCTTGACCGCTTTGTTAAGTTAATCCAATACTATTATAGTAACTCCTCTAATCCGATCATTTTCTGCCGAATGATAAACTACATAACCATCGTAGTTGAATCATTCACAGTCAATTCAAGGTTTGTAGTTTATTCTGCCTCTTCTCTCTCGTGACATTTGTCAAGTTTCCAGATTTGGATAGTGTTCTTTCAACTCTGTGCATTGATTTTCTTATGTCTGTTTTTGGGGCTGTCATGTCTTCATTCTTGTTGTTTCCACGAGGGTTTCTCTAGATGACGACCCGAGAGGCACTTTGTTCACCTCACTTGCCGGATCTTGGCTTTCGCTGTCCTTGATCAGTAGCTTCATTGCTTTCATTTGTTCCGTACGAATTCTTCCACCAATATATATATATATATATATATATATATATATATATATATATATATATATATATATATATATATATATATATATATATATATATATATATATATATATATATATATATATATATATTTATCATAATCATGTAGAATCACCTTGTTCCTAATATGATCACATCTTCATTACCTAATTCAGATGTTCACAAATCTAATAAAAAATAAAACGCATGAAATGGTCTTATTAATAAATTCAGAATGTTTTGTTATTACAGAGTTACAAATATTGGAACTAATAAAAAGGGTTCATGTTCAAACTATATAATATGTTCAAAGAAAAATTGTATTTCAGAACAAAGCGTTGCGAATCAAAGACGGTAAATTGAAAAAAAATTTCATATCTGAATCAGAATGAAAATCAATTGAAAACAACATTCAACAAGAAAAATTTAAATACTGAACTTTCAGATGAAAATCCAGCCCCATTCATTAAAAAGCATCGGAAATAAATCAGAAAATTATTTAATTCATTATTAATAGCCAAGATATAGAAGATTTATTCCTCAATCAAATAAATTTATTTGAAAATATTGACCCAACTATGACACCTAAACTTCCCAAATTTTATTATTCAAAGAAAATTTTCGATTGCATAAATTAGCATAATGAGAACGTTCTTCCAAAGCAACTTGTTAAAGTAATTGATATTTATACACTTCATCTGATTATATATTGTGCCGCCATTACAGTAGTTAAACATTGTGGATATTAATTAGAGAATTCTGGATCTAATTATAATATCAAGAAAAACCTTCATGGCAAAAAAGATTAGAATGTGAAATTTCTTGTATCCGATATGATTTAGGAAGATTGACTCAATATTCCAACGGTAATCGATCGATAAAACTTATGGCACATAATGGAAAACTATTCCTCGAAAATAAAACCCATGAAAATGATGAGATAAGTAATGGAGAACTGACAGAATGCATCGATACTTTGAAACAAAAACTTTCAGTATACTCCATTAGAGTACGTGAATTGAAAATAAATTCAGATAGAAAATTCCAAAACAAACTAATCAAAAATAATGAAAAATCTTTTTACAAAGTTATTTCAGGTTCAAATAAAATATTTCAGAATAAGAGTTCCTAAAATTTATATTCTAACTGATTATTGGTCTTCAATTTGGCAATGCCAAGGCAACACGATTCCAGTGCAAGTTGGATTTTAAATGAAAGGTCTCGATTATCTAAAATAGAATACATGCAATTAGAATTTTCAAAGAGATAACATCAGTTATTAAACACACAAAAATTGGAAATCTACAAGTGTTAATGGTATTCATAACTTTTGGTTCTAAGAATTCTCTTGCGTTCATGAAAAATTGGCTGAATATTTTTCATTTATAATGAAGAACCTCTCAGCTACTCCTTTATTTTTCACACAAGGAAATACTTATTTAAAACCGAAAAGTGCTAATACTATTGATCCATCTCAATATAGACCAATTACTAGCC
Organism: Cryptolaemus montrouzieri; assembly: GCA_013387265.2. Taxonomy (NCBI): domain Eukaryota; kingdom Metazoa; phylum Arthropoda; class Insecta; order Coleoptera; family Coccinellidae; genus Cryptolaemus; species Cryptolaemus montrouzieri. The sequence continues at coordinate 11,721,114 of JABFTP020000083.1, read as the reverse complement.
TTCCAACAATAAATGAATGTCTAACTGCATGTATTACCCAAAAAATTCATGCACAATTGGAGGATTATAATATTCTTTCCGAACAACAAAAGAGATGTAGAAAAAACAACTTGGTACTAAAAAGCAACTTGTAATTGATTCTGTTGCTTTGAATCAAGCTCAAACTAAGAAGAGAAATATTCATACAGCCTTCATTGATTACCAAAAAGCTTTTGATAGTTAGCCTCATTCATGGCTTCAGAGATTTTAGAAATTTATAAAATTGATAGGACACTTTTTCTTAAATTTGTAATGAAAAATTGGAGAACCAATCTTCATTTGAATATTTCAAAAAAATCGTTAACATCCGAAGTAATTCCAATCAAAAGAGGCAATTTTCAAGGTGATTTTTCAAGTGCTCTTTGGTTTTGTCTGTGCCTTAATCCATTATCTCATAAATTGAATGCTACTAGTTTCGACTTCAAAATAAACAGCCTATCAACTGAACTCAAATTAAGTCATTTAATATATGTAGATGATATTAAATTGTATGCGGAACTAGATCTCATTTGAAAAGTCTACTTGAAATTACTTTCAACTATTCCAATAATATTCATATGAAATTCGGCTTCCAAAATGTAAAAATATTTCTACTGAAAAGGATAAGATCACCTGTGATTATATAATGATTTCCAATATCGAAATCAAGCCAATGCATCAAGGAGATACATACAAATATCTTGAATTTGTTCAATATATATATATATATATATATATATATATATATATATATATATATATATATATATATATATATATATATATATATATATATATATATATATATATATATATATATATATATATATATATATATATATATATATATATATATATATATATATATATATATATATATATATATATATATATATATATATATATATATATTATATATATATATAGACATTCATCAATATTTAGTGTAATCTGATTGAGCCGGTAGATCGGTTGTAGCGGTTATTGAATTTCAGCGTTCCTGGTCTGTGGATGGAGTAATGATAGAATTTAATGCTATCTGGTATAAATCAAGGCCAATCTGTTATGTCAAGATTAGAATGTTTGTTATTGCTACTACTAAACTACTACTAAATATTATGCAACCCTTTAGCGCGCAAGTTTTGGATTTATCAGATTTTGAATTTGAAGTACGCGGAAATATTAAAAACAAAAATTTCAATTCGCATGACGGAAATAAGTTGATGAATATTGAATAATACTTATGTCAAAATGTAAGATAATAAATATATTTTTTTTTTGAACCGAGCCTGAAACTGTCATTCGTAATGTCCAATGTAAGAAATTCTCTAATTATCCATAAATAAATTGCGTGGTCTACAATCGTAGACCACGCAATTTTGAATCACGTTAATTGGTCTTCTTCTTCTTACAGTGCCTCATCCTTAAGGACGTTGACGATTACATTTGCCCATTTTATTTTATTTGTTGCAGCTCTGAACAATTCTATAGAGCTCATATTATTCCATTGACGTAAGTTCTTAAGCCAGGAGTTGCGTCTTCTTCCCGGTCCCCTTTTGCCATTGATTTTTCCTTCGATGATAAGTTGAAGCAGTTCGTACTTTTGGTTTCTCATAATGTGACCGAAATATTGCGTCTTTCTTTCTTTTATTATCTGCACAAGTTCTCGATCCTTTCTCATCCTCTGCATAACTTCTACGTTTGTCGTATGACTTATATAAGATATTCTGAGCATTCTACGGTAGCACCAAAGTTCGAACGATTCTTTTCTTTTTTGTATTGTTTCCGTCATTGTCCATGCTTCAACGCCATATAGCACGGAGGAGAAAACGTAGCATTTCAGTATTCGAACTCTCAATGAGATATTTAGTTGGCAGTTGCATAGTATTTTTTGCATTCTATAGAATATAGCTCGTGCTTTTTCCAGGCGTGTTTTTATCTCTAGTGAGTGATCCCAAGTTTCATCGAGGCTACTTCCTAGGTGTGTTATTTTTGTTACTTGTTCTAATTCTGTTCCGTTGACCCTAATTCCGACATTTCTGTTATGGTGTTTGCTGATAGCCATCGTTTTTGTTTTCTTTGTATTTAGTTTCATTCCAAATTCCTTACATGTTATCATCACTGGTTCATTAGGCGTTGTAGTGCTTCAGCGCTATCTGCTAGAATAACCGTGTCATCTGCGTGTCGCAAGTTGTTAATGCATTGTCCATTTATTATTATGCCATCCGAGGTATCCTGTAGTGCCGTCCTAAATAACTCTTCCGAAAAAACGTTAAACAACAAGGGGGAAAGAACACATCCTTGCCTTACTCCTTTTTCACGATATTAATGTCTTCAGATGTCTCTCCATTGATTCTTATTTTAGCCTTTTGGTCTTGGTAAAGGTTTGATATGATTCTCAAGTCTTTGTCGTCTATGTTACAAGACTTGAGATTTTCTATTAGTTTATCGTGTTTCACCAGGTCTAAAGCGTTTTGAAAGTCTATGAAACACAGATATACATCAGAGTCTACATCCCTACATCTTGGTATATCACTGAATGACGACTGTGTAGATAACAATGCCAGGCAGTTCTCAATATTATATATTATACTTTATATTAATTATATATATATATATATATATATATATATATATATATATATATATATATATATATATATATATATATATATATATATATATATATATATATATATATATATATATATATATATATATATATATATATATATATATATATATATATATATATATATATATATATATATATATATATATATATATATAAATATATATATATATATATATATATATATTCATTCCATTTGAGTTTAAACAATAATCAATAATGTCACTCAAAGTTCTGAATAAATAAAACTCTACTTACATTATTTTTTGTTTTTATGTTAAGAACTGCCTGGCATTGTTATCTACGCAGTCGTCATTCAGTGATACACCATTTTCATTTTGATTTAAAAATCAATTCAAGTTGTATCGTTCTGATGAAACTATTGATTATTTTTTGTGAAAATGAAAAAACCAAAAATCCTAGAATAAACCCCTTATTAGCCATAACTCAAGATATTTTCCATTCAATTACTCAAAAGTACATGAACGTGAAAAAACATGCTCTATAAAACTGAAAAGAACAGATATGAAGCTAAAAAATTACCAATTTTTACCCATGTCCTCCTGAAAAGAATCAATTTTGTTTACCTACACAATTAACACTACATTCTATTTTTCGACAAGCATACAGATAGCATTTTGCACAATATTTTCGTGTCGGTTTCTTGTCACTAGGAAATATGCAGCAACGTCCAACATAATTTTGTGGTCTCTGAGGGGTAGGAGGTACGACCTCACTAATGCCTAATAGATGTCGAGAGCAGCGCCTCATTTCTGCAGGTATTTGTTCTATTGTTGCCCTAAACTTGATTTGGGGTTTTATGAGTTCCCAAGCAAATTCTGTCAGGAAATCACTACGGAATACTCTTTGTACTGAGCGATTAGCTTTGAGTACCCATAATGCATTTATGCTCGTGAGGTTCCGTTAGTCATAAAGCACAACCATAGGCTACCGACGGGTTCTTCTGGCAACATTGTTGTTGTTGCAGAGTTGATCAACTAAATCAACACCAATTTTCGTTTTGTTTTAGTCTTTAATGATACCTTGGTTTTTGTCATCTCCTATCTCAGCATCTATTGAATTGAAGTGATACATTGACGATAACAATAGCACTGATTTGTTTTTCTTAGGGCAATATGAAACAAGGGTGCCTTCCTCCTTGAACCTAAAATTGAAGAATTTACTTCAGTGCTTCTACTTGGTAAGAATTCTGCTGCAATTCCCTGTTTATTCCTTCGTAATGAACTAATATATATTGATTTATGATTTCTGAGTAATTTCTCAACAAGTGGTAAACTACAGAGCCAATTGTCTTCGTAATACTACGATTGGTGCCGTAAATTGGATGGTTCAATCCAATGCCATATTTGGCAGGCTTACTTGTTATATATTGCTTGAAGCCAAATCTGCCTCTGAAAGCTGATACTTGTTCGTCTACGGTGAGTAACTCACTTGGTGTAAAATTGGCTTCAAAATGCACTAGAAAATTTTCAAAAACTTCCCGATAGGAGCCAATTTACCAAGTTCACGTTTCTCTTGATTAGTTTCTATATCGTCGAATCTAATATATCTTATAAGGAACTCTATGTTCACTCATAACAAGGTAGCATGATTTGATTCCGGTTCCTCTAGAATTGTCCCATTTTCTTCTTCGAAATTGTTCTCCTACTGAAAGTTCCAATGAGGAACAGAATTCCTATAAAGCCACTGATTTTCCTTTCATCAGTTTTTCTCGCGTCCCGAATCGTGCCAAATTTGTTTTGAACATTTTTCATATATATGTTCGTTGACACCGTTATAATTCGTACGATTATATTGTTTACGAACAATTTCAGGCACTGGATTTCGGTTGTTGCATCACGGGCATAAACTTTCGTTCCAGTCTCACAATATAATGTGAACGAACTCGCATTTGGAGGCTCGGTTAAGTTTTTCTCCATTTTGTTATTTTGTCTTTTCTTACGTGATAAGCGGACGAACGGCATGCACTGGAATCCTTTTCTTCATCGGAAAGTTCCTCTATTACATTCTGCTCTGAATCTGTATCATGGCTGCTCTCCTAAACTACATAGTGTTCTGCATTATCGTCTTCCTCATCATCTTTTTGATCAGAGAAATTTTCAAAATCATTTGGAAATTCATTGAACTATAACCATTATAACCAGACTCAAGGATTATTGCTAGACTGTACACGTCGTCCTTTGGGTTCAGACATACTTCTTTCTTCTCAAGGCACCAATAAATCGAATTTGAACAAAACTAACTCGAAACACAAAGTAAAAGGTGAATGCTCACATGGTCTTCAATCGTAGACCAGTCATATACAGAAACAAATATCTTCCAAAACCAATCGCTAACACTGTCAAATATATACTGATTCACTAAGAACTTAAGTTTCCTACAGTTACTGAAGAATAGGCGCGCGCAATAAATATATTCTACCAATTAACGTCATCCAAAATAGCGTGGTCTACGATCGTAGACCACGCGAGTAATGGAGGGTTAGAAAATGCCCGAAAAGTGTTATAACAAATTATACATGATCAATTTGTTTATGGATAATTAGAGAATTTCTTACATTGGTCATTTCGAATGACAGTTTCAGGTTCGGTTCAAAAAAAAAAATATATTTATTATCTTATATTTCGACATAAGTATTATTCAATATTCATCAACTTATTTCCGTCATGCGAATTCAAATTTTTTAATCTTTCCGCATAATTCAAAATCTGATAAATCCAAAACTTGCTCGCAAAGGGTTGCATAATATTTAGTAGTAGCAATTATATAACAAACATTCTAATCTTGACATAACAGGTCGGCCTTGATTTATAACAGATAGCATTAAATTCTATCATTACCCCATCTACAGACCAGAAACGTTGAAATTCAATAACCGCTACAACCGATCTACCGGCTTAATCGGATTACACTAAATATTGATGAATGTCTATACGTAACTCAATTAGGTTTAAATTCACCATGATGAAATCATTAGCTATTAGGGGTGGCAGTCATGACGTTGGCTAGCTGATATTGTTAATGATTGCATTAAAATAATGGATACTAAAACGACGGTTGACAAATTTCTACCTTAATTATGTAATAACTTTCTGATGAAGAAGCTTAACTAACCGAATATACAGTGTGTTCCAACGAAAATTTGACCCCCCTCTAACTCCGAAATGAGTAACATTAGCGAAAAACACCAAGACACGTCGATTTTTGTTTCGAGGGGGAGCATTTTTCGAAATAATTCGAAACTTCTCAGATCAACCCCCTACCCCCAGCAACCCTAACTTTGAAATTCATCATAGGGAATAAGGGTCGAGTGGCACCTTACTGAAAAGGTCTGTCAATTCTCCACCTTGATTTGTCATTTTAGAATTTTAAATTAACATACAGGGTGTCCCAACCAAGGGTGAAGTTGAATTCTGGAAATCCCAAATACTAAATGAAATAGATTTATTTTGGCATAATGCAAGCGCAGGTTTATGCTCGGTCTAGAAAAACGACCTACACTTGTGAATTTGGAGTTGGTGCAATCAACCCCTATTTCCAGCATCCCCAACTCAAAAATCATTCGATCGATAATAGGTCAAGTGGCACCTCGTTGGAAAGGTACTGCAATTTTCTCTTCGAATTTGGTATTTTCGAAATTCAGAATCATCATACAGGGTGTCCCGAAGGAGGAACATTGAAAATCCAAATAACTTTTTGAAACTGGTTCATTTCGGTATACGAGAACATGTTTGATCCGAGAATAGGACTTTCTTGTGTGGTTATAGAATTTTTGCAATCAAACCCTTCCATTCAGCATCCCAAACTTGAAAATCATACAAATAATTCAAGTGGCATATCTTCAGAAAGGTTTTTTGAATTCCAGAATGATTAAAGCATTTCATTCAGTTCGGCTCTCCATACAGGATGTCGCTTTCGAAAAATTCAATATCGTCATTTGAAATTATCAACTAAAATTAATTCGAAACTGTTAAAAGTATTGGGGTACGATGTGTTGAGCATCAATTACGAAGAAATAAAGCTGATTTCTGCATTGAAAATGTTAACATTTTTCATCTCCATCTGGCGTGCAGTCATCTGTTATTTCTCATTTTGCAATGAAATATTATTATTATTCAGATCAGTTCCTCATTATTGTTGTTGTTCGTCAGTTGAAATTAATCTGAAAATGGTTTATTCCACTGAGGAAAGGGTCGAAATTGTATCGACGTATTTTCGAAATAACAGTTGTGCCAAAGAAACGGCAAGGATATTCGATAGGAACCATCCTGAAAGAGAAAGGAGTCAGTCACCAGTACGTTAAATATTTGGTTGACAAATTCCTAGCTACGGGTTCGGTGGCAAACAAAAACATGAAGTGGCATGTCCTGTCAGAAATGAGGCAACGGAAGTGGCAGTAGTGGGTCATCTACAAATGGAGAATACTACTTCGATCAGAAAACTATCTCGTCTGACTGGTGTATCAGCTACAACTGTCCATAGAATCGTGAAACATCACAAATTTCACCCTACAAGGTAAAATTAGTGCATGAAATAAACGAAGATGATCCAGATCGTCGTTTACAGTTTTGTGAAAATCTAAGTGAAAACCTAAACGCTAATCCAAATTTTCTGAATAACATCTGTTTTTCTGATGAAAGCACCTTTATGCTCAGTGGTGAAGTGAATAGACATAATTGTCGATATTGGGACACACAGAATCCTCATTGGTTTAGAGAGGCCCACACGCAAAGGCCTCAGAAGTTGAACGTTTGGGCAGGAATTTTGGCAATCATCTAGTTGGGCCTTTCTTTATTGAGGGTAATCTGAATGGAAATGGCTACCTACAGTTGTTAGAGGAACACATACATCCTAGATTGACAGAAATTTTACAGAACGATCCAACTCTTTCTGAGGACGAAATGCGTTTTCAACAAGACGGTGCTCCTCCGCATTATGATGCTCGGGTGCGCCAATATTTAGACGAAAATTTCCCAGGAAGGTGGATTGGTAGAAGAAGACCTGTTGAGTGGCCAGCCAGGTCACCAGATTTAAATCCCTAGATTTTTTTTTGGGGCCATCTAAAATCTAAAGTTTATGCCACAAGACCAGAAAACCTGGAGGAGCTGCTGATGAGGATTATCACAGAATGCCGACTTTTGACTCCTGAAGTTTTCGCTAATGTGAGAAGAGAGTTCGAAAATCGTCTGTATAACTGTATGGAGGTGGGCGGAGGTCGTTTTGAACAATTGTTGTAATAATCAAGTTAGTTTTTTGTTTTCAATTGAATACAAGTTCAATAAATCTCGTTTTCCTGTTTAGATGAGCATCCAATCAGTTTCTCCATCATCCCCTCATCCTGATCATCACGCCAGAAAACCTCGATTGCCAAACTGAAACCAATGCCTCAGTGATTCAGAAAATAGAAAAATCTTTCTGGAACTTTGCCACTCAACCTGTAATCACTTGTATGATTTTTTGAGTTGGGGATGCTGAATAGAAGAGATTGATTGCAAAAATTCCATATTCACGCAAGAGAGTCTTATTCTCGAATCAAACATAAACATGTTCTCGTATTATACCGAAATGAACCAGTTTCAAAAAGTTATTTGGGTTTTCAGTGTTCCTGCTCCGGGACACCCTGTATGCTGATTCTGAATTTCGAAAATACCAAATTCGAAGAGAAAATTGAAATACCTTTCCAACGAGGTGCCACTTGACCTATTTTCGATCGAATGATTTTTGAGTTGGGGATGCTGGAAATAGGGGGTTGATTGCACCAACTCCAAATTCACAAGTGTAGGTCGTTTTTCTAGACCGAGCATAAACCTGCGCTTGCATTATGCCAAAATAAATCGATTTCATTTAGTATTTGGGATTTGCAGGAATTCAACTTTACCCTCGGTTGGGACACCCTGTATGTTAATTTAAAATTCTAAAAATGACAAATCAGAATGGAGAATTGACAGACCTTTACAGTAAGGTGCCACTTGACTTTTATTCCCTATGATGAATTTCGAAATTAGGGTTGCTGGGGGTAGGGGGTTGATCTGACAAGTTTCGAATTATTTCGGAAAATGCTCCCCCTCGAAACAAAAATCGACGTGTCTTGGTGTTTTTCGCTAATGTTACTCATTTCGGAGTTATAGGGGGGGTCAAATTTTCGTTGGACTACACTGTATGATTTCTGTGTAGGGGAATATTACCTAATTCGAATATTGTTGGGTTTGTTTTTCCGAAAAGCTATTTTAATATCAAAATCTCCTTGAAACATAAAATGTCAAAAAGAAAACTCGCAACGCAGTCCTTCTACAGCAAAAGATGTAAAATCTAACTAAACCAAGATACTACTTTATCATAAAGTTTGGTCTAATTAATTAATTCATCAAAATTTACAGCAAGCATAATAAGTATAATGACTAAGCAATCACATAAATACTTTATTCTGAAGTCTACTATTCAGTCGAACATAGAAATGGAAATTCTAATATTCTTGTGATGCCATGCCACTTTATTGTTGAGCAAAGAGCAAAAAATTGAGATTATTGTGGAAACTTTAGTTTTCAGTAATATTTCATCAGAACCTCAGCTTTTCTTGATATGAAACATTCTATACTTCCCTGCAAAGGATTTTTGCAATGAAGAATCTTGAAGAAATAATATCGTCTATAGATTCTCAGATGATTTATTCATAAAAATGGACTCAAAAGAAAAAGTAACAAGGTAGCAATAATTGTTAGAAAAGTAACATTCAAGTTGTGAAAATTAATAGTTTCCCGACACGAATATTTTCTCCTCTTGCGTTGATGACTGTTTGGAGTATGGAAAGCATGCTGTTGATTAAATTTAGAATAACACTTCATAAATTTGTCCGCTCTACGGACAGATCTCTCAAAATACTTCAGTGCCCTTCATCTACATATTTCATAACCATTCTATCGGTATATGGCACTTTCTTGCAAAACAATCCCACCGTCGCCTAAGTTACATCTGAGCTGACAAATAGCGATTGATGAAGACCAAGTGCGTACGCAGTTTCCAAATAATACCCGCCCAAACAATAACCGACCTATCACCAAAAGGAAGCCTCCCATTAATACACATCTGAACCATTGAGGCAAACACGAGATTCACCAGAAAACATATCCCAGCTCCAGTCTTTATCATTCTACGCAAAGTAGTGGACTTGTTATCATTCTTCTACAAATGATCTCTTCTAGTGGTGATTTTTTCTTCGACAGGTACTTCGTCTTCTGGTTATCAATCATGTTTCCTGATAATCTTGGTTGAACTTTCGAACTGCCCAACAAAGCCTCTTTTGAACAATTCCAGTTGGTTTACGTTGTGTCTGGTCATCTTGTAACAGCGCATCAATTTTTGCTACTACGATGGGATCCGAAAGCATTCAAACCAATTAACTAAACTCTGTACAACTTTAGCATTAACTTGGGAAATTGTTTGAATCTCAAACAGAATCGTGGAGTTGCGGCATTTCAAATCATCAGAGGCGATGAACAACAACTGTCAAATGACGAATGTGTCAGAACATATCGGTATTAATAATACCTGTATAGAAGCCCCTATTTTTTTTATATAACCATTTCGTTATTTATATTACTGCTAGGCTCAGGAAGGGGTGAGGTTATTATAATTTAAGTAAGGGGGAATTATTTCCATCTAACTGATTGTTGAGTGTATGAAAATGTGAGTTTTTTCTGATTTTGTTAACACTCCAGGAGGTTCAATTTCTTTCCTTCATTACAGGTATATAGTATTTTTAGGTTCTCAGAACGTATAATAAGATTTGTATTCGTGATATGTTCGAAAAGAGGGGAATTTTTCTCTGTATGTGTTAGGATGGGTCAAAAAAACTTTTATTTCAAATTACGATTTGTAATAGCGATAATTCGTTGTCAATTGAGACTGAAATGACCTGTATGAAATTTTATTGCAATCGGTATAGTATAACTGGCTCCGGATCAGGTTTAAAGTTTCGATATACAAGAGTATTTTCAATTAACTAGCTAATTTATGAAAATAATCCCAAAAGTACTTAAATATACACAATTACATAACTTCACTTCAGATACACCTTATGTTTATATTAGAATGATGTCATATTACAAATAGTAGCGAAAACGTAAACATAATATTTGTGGGTAGGTGTAAATATTATTAAAGTTAGGATCGCAAAGCGATTTCCCTAGTCGTTTAATTTTGCTGTATTCAATTAGAACAAGGTGTGTTAGTGTGACTTTTGAAATAAATCGTACTCGAAAAGCTTGGAAATGTTCTATATTTGGTGTACAAGAAATCTTAAGGAAAATATGCTTCCTTCCAAGTTATGAAGACATAATAATAAAGTGTTATGAATGGACGAGGTTTGATACTAAAATGACCAAAATTACGAAAAAGAACCAACTTTTCAAGAAAATGCTGATATTATCACTTCAAAAATAAAGAACATAAGAAATAAATTATCACTACCACTTTTATCACATATAGGAGTGCATGCAACAAATACTAGAAAGTTACTTTCTCAAATCTAAAAACATTTTAAAATCTCATCCTATATTATCTTAAGAGCGTTTAGAAGATTTTATCGCTTCCAGCAAAAGTTTATTTGACATTTCCTTTTGCAAATGTTCAGATTTTATAAGTGTAGTTACCCTAAAGAAAAAAAAGTCCCATTGAATGATCAAAGTTTCTTACCGATCTAAGATCTGCAAGAAAAATGATAATAGGGAATACAGATGACATAACGACTAGGGAAAATCAAGATCGTCTAAAAAGGGAAACACAATCTGGAAATATCAAAACAAAATCACCCACAAACAAGTACCGAAGTCCTAACTAACACTGCTCCTACCGATAATAGCTCCAATCTTCCTGGTAACCAAAGACTTAGCTTGTCGACCATCAAAGTATAACGAAGGTCTTCGGCAAACTTTCTGTTTCTCAACTATGTGTTTTCGAGATTTCTTTTTTTTTTCTTCACAATATATTTTTATCAATAACATTCATATTGTTTTCTTGTAAAAATCTGAGGCTACAGCTGCGGCTGCTCTTTCTGATACCGAGTTCATGTTTCTGGGTGATTTTGTTTTGAAATCTCCTGATTGTGTTTCCTTTTTAGACGATTTTGATTTTTCCTAGTTGTTTTGACATATGTATTCCCTATTATCATTTCTCTTGCAGACCTTTGGTCGGTAAGAAAGCTTTGTTCATTTAATGGGCCTTTTTTTTCTCTACATTCTGAACATTCGCAAGAGGAAATGTCAAATAAACCTTTGTTGTAAGCGACAAAATCTTCTAAACGCTCTTAAAGTAATTTGGGATGAGATTTTAAATTTTTTTTTCAAATTTGAGATGATAATTTTCCAGCATTTGTTGTATGCACTCTTATACGTGATAAAATTGGTAGTGATACTTTCTTTCAAATATTCTTTATTTTCAAAGTGACAATGTCAGCAACTTCTTGAAAGGTGGGTTCTTTTATTCGTATTTTTGGTCATTTTAATATCAAATCTCGTCTACTCATAACACTTTATTATCTCTTCATAAGTTGGAAGGAAGCACATTTTCTTTTAGATTCTTTGTATCACCAAAAATAAGACATTTTCAAGCTTTTCTGGTACGATTCATTTCAAAAGTCACACTAACACAAAGTTGTATTTGAAGTGTAATTTCGTATATCGAAACTTCAAACCTGATCCGGAGTCAGTTATACCTTATCGATTGCAATAAAATTTCGTACACGTCATTTCAATTGACAACGAATTATCGCTATTAGGAATCTTAATTTAAATAAAAAGTTTTTTAGACCCATTCTAACACAGACAAAAATTCCTCTCTTTTCGAACATATCACGAAAACAAATCATATTAAACGTTCTGAAAACCTAAAAATACTATATATCTGTAATGAAGGAAAGAAACTGAACCTCCCGGAGTGTTAACAAAATCATAAAAAACTCATTCTCATACACTCAACAAACAGTGAGATGGAAATAATTCTCCCTTACTTAATTTATAATAACCTCACCCCTTCCTCCCTTCCTGAGCCTAGCAGTAATATAAATACCGAAATTGTAATATAAAAAAAAATTAAATTTTATTTGCGTTCTTTTCATACTAGCTGTACTTTCAGAATCTTCAAGGGGCTTCTGTACAGGTATTATTAATACCGATATGTTCTGACACATTCGTCATTTGACAGTTTTTCTTCGTCGCTTTTGATGACTTGAAATGCCGCAACCCCACGATTCTGTTTGAGATTTGAACCATTTTCCTCAGTTAATGCAATAGAATCAGTTTGGTTAAAGTCGTACAGAGTTTCGTTAATTGGTTTTAATGCTTTTGGATCCCATCTTAGTAGCAAAAATTGTTGCGTTGTTACAAGATGACCAGACACAACGTAAACCAACTGGAATTGTTCAAAAAAGGCTTTGGTGGGCAGTTGATGATTGATAACTAGAAGATGAAGTACCTGTCGAAGAAAAATCACCACTCGAAGTGATTAGTGCTAGAAGAATGATAACATGTCCAGTACTTTGCACAGAATGATGAAGACTGGAGCTGGGATATGTTTTCCGATGAATTTCGTTTTTGCCTCAATGGTTCAGATGGGCTCGAAGGGTATGGAAGAGACCTGAGGAATGATAAGATTCATCTTGTATTAATGGGAGGCTTGTTTTTGGTGGTAGGTCGGTTACAACCCAACGTTTTGTTGCGCTCCCATGGATTGAGATGACGAGGTCCAATAAGACCGAAACTGCAGTTCATTGATCCAATTCATGACAACTGGCCGTACCGTACAACTTCTCTGTGGCCCCGGTTGACGTGTGAATCGGAAAACAAGCTCCGCCAAGGAATAATATTTAACATTCTACGGAAGGTAGAATGTTGTTCCTTGAATAAAATTCTTCATTATGTCTACACATACAGCTATGATTTCGCGGGTTATGATTGATGAGATTTGAGGGTGGCATTTATGGCAATTAATCTACAGGTCTCGTTACTTGTCATCAGAATTCAGGGCTGTTATTGATCCGGTAATACATCGCAACAGTTACTTCGCCCATCCCGAAAATCTACTGCCAAATAGCAATGTTATCAGACTCGGAAAAACATATGGAAAAAAATTGGCTCAGCGTCGTGTTCTAAAAGCACGCGGTGAAAAAACTTCGAATTTAAGGCTATTTCAGGTTCAAGAAGAAGACATGGATGCAAAGGTTTTTTATGACCCTATTAATAGGCAGGCTCATGTCACAGGACCACCGATCTCACAGCAAATCTGTATTGATGAACTTCAATTTCTCATTACTCGAGGAGAGGACAACAAAATAGGATTTTTACGTTTACCTTGCCTTACTCAAGCAGTTGAGAGATCAGTCAAAACTGTAACTGAAAATGTAGAAAGTCTTTGCACAAAATCAGAGCGTGAAGGTCTCATTAAAGCAAATATTGAGTCTCGTCAATTTGTGCCAAAACTTGACAATAAAAACGATTTTCGTATAGAGTAAAATACCTTATATCTGAAAAATTATATTGAAGTTCTTGTTTGAAACCTAATTATTAAATAAAATATAGCCTGAATTAATTGTATTTCATTACATGTATCCTACAACAATTAATAAATAGTTAAAATGAGATTTGAGGAATGCATTTTTCAATTTTTCATAATTTCGAGGTCAATTCGGAGGCAGAAGGCAATATCCGATTAATAATAATAAGAATATTGTTTATTTTCTTATACAATTTTGTGTGTACATAAGTTGTAAAAACCAGGTTTTGAAACATTCTATATTACTTCCCTTAACCATGTTACGGTTTTACTGCTAATAAAAGTCAAAAGAAAAACATTTTTTGTGTCCATATTAGAGTGACTAACCCTAAAATGTATGCTCTCTGACAGAAGTCTGGAAGTTTACACCTATTTGGCGTACACTAAACTATTCAAAATATAATTCAAAATTCTATAGTCAAAAGTTTAGTTTACCAATGGGCTCACCTCTTAGTCATGGATCATTTAGAAAATACAGAAATTCTAAATATTCTGGCTAAGAAACACATAATCTTCTGGTCTAGATACGTGGATGATATTTTAGTTCAAGAAACGGATAGCGAAATCCAACAATTTTTAAATTTCTCCAACGCTGTCCACCAGAATTCATATCCGAAATTGAATCGAACCGTTCTCAAATTCAATTGACGGTTCTGTTAACTCTCGAGACTTAATCATAACTGAAATCAGGAATGCTATCAGTTTTAAAATATTCACCAATGACAGATTCACAGATGCCATGTTTCGTTTGATTCATTCAGTCACTTAAATCATAAACTTGCAGTCTGTAATACTATGATCCACAGGACGTTTACAGTACCAATGTTGGGGAGTAAATTTAAATGAGATAAAAAACACAAGGTTTAACTTTAATCTACACTTTATTTGAAAAAATTCGACGACGTTTCGCTGACACAGCAGCTTTATCAAGAAAATTCTTGATAAAGCTGCTGTGTCAGCGAAACGTCGTCGAATTTTTTCAAATAAAGTGTAGATTAAAGTTAAACCTTGTGTTTTTATCTCATTTATATCATGGATCTACATCAAGTAACGGCCTCCACAATTCAAATGAGTAAATTTAAGTCAAAATTGATTAAATCAAACAAATAGCCATAAAAATCATTTTCTAACACAATTGATTGAAAGAACTATTAACAAACATAATGATAACCGGATTTTGAAACTTTTATATCCCATTACGCACAAGGAAACATCGAAATATATCTCTCTGAATTATAAAGGATAATTATCCACTAAAATACAGAATTATTTCTCAAAGTTAAATATAAAAACTATTTTCACCAAACCTAACCTCGGAAAATTACTATCTAATTCAAAAGCCGAGCTGAATAAAATTGAGAAATCTGGAGTGTACAAAATGGAATGCAGTGAATGTAATGCATAATTTGTAGGCAAAACCGGTAGATACTTCCAGACTCGTTTTACAAAGCATACACATACAGCCAAAAAAAAATTCGTTATCAGACATATCACAGAAACAAATCATACTATAAATTCGAAAAATATAAAAATACTACATACCTGTACAAAGGAAAGAAGTTCAACCTCTAGTAGTGTTGTAAAATTTACAAAACCAGAAGAAACCCACATTATCAAATACTCAACAATCAACCAGATGCAAATAATTCATCATTACTTAATCTATAACAACCTCACCCCCTCCAGAGCCCAGCAGTAATATAAATACCGAAACTGTAATGTATAAACACATGAAAATGAAGTAACTTCGAAACTAGTCGTGTACCTAAGCAATAAATAGAGAAAATTTGATAAAGTTAATGTATCATTTACTCATTTTGAATTTTATATAATTCAAGATAAATTATCTCAGGAAAAACCCAGTCTACCCGTCGCTGATACATCATAAACAGCTAGTCTGTGTTGTGAACCAAAATCGGAAAGGGAATTATTGTGTAACCGTTTCATTGTTTATTTCAACTAGAACTTCGATTGACGAATGTTGAGTGGAAAAACTCTGAACATGAAAAAAAGCACCAGAGAAGTATCGTGTCGGAAATACCGAGTGGATTTCAATGTTTCAGTCAGAACCAGAACAGAATCTGATACTATATGTATATGTGGGAAACCACCTGGAAATTGAGATGTAGGGCAGTCCGAGTCGAAATGACATATAGTTTCCTCAGCCTCATCTTACGATTTGGAGAATCTAGAAGATTCCACCTGAAGCATACTTTTAAAACGTTTATAACCTGTTCTTAAACGATAACAGTTACACCAAATTTTTATGCTAAGACCAAAACGAGACCGTTTCATAAGGATTTTACCTAAGGAACTCACTAATTAATTACTCCAATTCATTCACTTTTAATATGATAACCCATAGAAGAAATCTTCAGGAAACCAAGCGACCAAATCAGTTTCCGAAATATCAACGCAGGTAAATATATTTTTGCAAATATGCTCAATTAACTCTTGGCGAATAATATTTACGTTCGATTTATGTTTTGCTTATTATAAGTAGAGTTAATTTATCTTTGCAATCATTCTAAGGAAAAAGCCAGCAACAAATCATTCGTAATGCATAATGTCGAATTTTAATGTGAGCTGAAACGCGATAGGAGAAAAGCATAATATGAACAATGGATAACCATTCAAAGAACTCCAAACATGCAATGTAAACGCCAAGCGGTTTTATTTCAACATCAAATCAGAATTACAATTCATCAGAAAAGAGTTTTGGGAGAATTGAACTTTTCATCGAGAATTTCATGCTCTACAACAATCTGTGTGAAAATTTCTAACTCACCCATTGTTTCTGTATCATCTTCTATTATTCATCCGATTGCTGTAGAAAAGACCAAAGCAAGTGCAGGAGAGGAGTGTGCGTTTGCGCGTAGGCGTAACATGCACGTGGATCCGTGCGAAATCAAGGAATTATAGTTATGACGTAGAAAGCACATTCATTAGAATTAGGACGGTCATAAGACAATATTCTCTGTAAGCTATGCGCTATTTGTGGAAAGCAATCCGCTCACACATCATTGCTTGCGAGCGAAAATTATAACACACTAACGATACCGCAGCCACCGTTTTCCTCTGACCTGCATCCCAGAACTGAAGAGGCCCATAAAGGGACTACCCCACGAGGAACTGATAAAGACGAGATCGAAATAGAAATCGACCAAGAGCACAAGAAAAAGTAATGTTTCAAGAGAACTGAGAATTGAAAACAACGTAGGCATATGTGTGTTTTATCCTAGACGAACCGCTTTGAGAGATATGAAATAGATATTGATAGTGATAACATAACAATCAATAGAACAACAATTAGAATAAATATGTATTTTGTTGTACATTAGGAGCAGGTACGATAGATTTTTATCAGTAGATAAAACAGTTCCTTCTTATATTTGTTTGTGCTTTATTTCAACAGCACAAGAAGGTCCACCTTCACACAAAGCGCATTCTACGAGAACTAACTACTAACAGTGTTAAATATTATTATTTTCTAGGTTTCAGTCTCTCATGCAGAAAAACATATTCTCGGTGTAACAAGGCGCCTTGTTGTCTAATTTATCGCACTCATATATCATAAAGAATAACTTGAAACCTTAGGAATATAGTACTCATGGATAAATATTTGTGTCCGACTGAAAGTTCGGTTTCACAAGTAAACTTATACTGTGTTAGACATGGTAAGGTAGATTCTCTTCAAACTAATGGATGAGTCATTGCAAAGAACCTCACATCCATGTTGACATTTTTCTATAAAGCCACTCTAGAGTTCGATTGTCATACTTTTGATATCGTTATTAAACCGGAAATTGCAAGATCGTTGTGAAAGTGAGTATGAAATAATGACCAACATTAAAAATTCACTATAGGAGTCCATGAACATCAGATTTTCGTCATTGAAAATTTTCCTTTCGTTGATGGTAGCTATAATATTGGACCCGAGATTCAAGTCTAAATACCTCAATTCCAACAAAGTGGCCATTGCTGTTACAGAGCAAATTTCTTTCTTGACTGAGTGAAATAAGCATGCAATCATCCCGCAGCACTGCTAATGATAACGCCAAGGTTTCTTCGGCTTCAACTACATCCGTCTCGCAAGCTCACCACATAAAGCAAGAAAAAGAGTGTTTGGGATGTGTACCAAAATACATCTAGTAAAACAGAGACCACACAATCTGAAGAAGACATAAAACACATCCTGAAAGAAAAGATTCAGTCTCACCTGTTGGAACCATTATTACGCCTTTTCAACTATGGATATTAATAATACGAAAAACCGAAATCTATACTAATCTAACCCTAAATATAAGATATTGAGTTTTTTCTTTTGATTTTATAATTGTTTTCAATTTGAATGTTTACTTCAGTTTAATAGTGAGGTACTTAATTTTAAATGTATGTATGACTGTCCTAAAGAGATTGAAGATTCTTCTAAGCACAAATACAAAACAAAGTATTAATTAGTGAGATTTCAAAATACCAATACTTACTTAGTATTTAATGAAAAACTAACAATAAGTGATTTTATTATTGATAAAAGATAATAATTTTGCTGTCAGAACTTAATTTAAAAAATAATAAAAATATTTTTATATTATATTAAATAAATGATTACAACAATCTTAATATACTGTGTTTCCATTTCATGTCCTAAATAATGCAAAAAATGGATAAAATGCAACATGACCACGTAAGTTTCGGTTTCATTTTCGGTTTCGGCGGGAAAAGCAGTTTCGGTCGGACTCTAATAAATATCTTGATATGACAGATATAAATCAAAAGTCACTTATAAGGAGAAATTAATTTTTATATTTTCAATTGAATAAAACTAAAGTATTTAGATTTTCACTATATTAACAAAACTATAACCGGTTTCACCACACTGTGGCTTCATTCCTTATATATTAGTCTCATTTCCTACTTAATATTACAATAGATACAAGTACAAGTGGTATGTTGGAAAATCCATCGGAGTTGCTTACTTTATGAATTGAAAAGATTGAGTAAAGGAGAAGGATTTAGATCTAATTGACTATTAAGTAACCTACCTGAATTCTTTTCTTTGTTGTTCTCTAAAATTTCCAATAGATTGAGGTTTTGTCTATTATTTTGTGTAAAATTTTGTAATTATCATCAAAGTTATGGTACTTGTACCTATTGTGATATTAAGTAGGAAATAAGACTAATATATAAGGAATAACTCTATCTGATCTGATCTGTGTCTATCTGATGAAGCCACAGTGTGGTGAAACCGGTCATAGTTTTGTCAATATAGTAAAATCTGAATACTTTAGTTTTATTTCATTGGAAATATGTATATCGATTTTCATCAAGTAACGAGCTCCTAAATCAAAAAGATTTTATTTTACTTGTAATATATTATCTAGATTGCATCATATTTGTTTTCAATAAATTGCTACTAAAATTCTATATTTCAAATACGCATTTTCATAACGAGGCCAAATTAGAGTTGTCTTCTGATCTCCTTGTGAATATTATACTGAAATATAAATAACAACGAATGAGTTGAATAGATACATGGCACAATTCAGTTGAAATTGATTTAGTTTACTCTTTGTAATGTGTTTACGCCACATGATATGTGATGTTTACACCGGAAAAGTTATAGATTGAGAACCGATATTATAAGACTGAAATATTGAAACATGTTCTCCGCCTATTTTCATTCTATATATTCATTTCGTATCATTTTCAATGAAACGGTAGAAATATCAAGTTTCTTCTGCGTCATAAACATGAGATTTTATGCAAATACATATTTCTTGATATAATTACAGTTCAGGGATATCAAAGTAACATAGTTGCAATTTTCCAACCAGTGAATTCGATATACCGCATGAAAATATTAGTATAAAACTTCCTTCATTTCCGATGGCCATGAGTAACAAGTTTTCTTCCATATTCTGCGGTCGTTCAGGAAATTGAACCTGAAAAGCTTCACGATAGTCGACAGTTTTCCTTTTCGATGTTGGACTTTCTTGAGGCTATACTAGAGAAATTACCAATCAAGTTGAAAAGCCAGTGCTGAATAGGGAAGCTAATTGCCTTGCCTTCTCGAATTTCCCTCCTTTTCCAATTTCTCTTAAGAGTTTTTCACACTCCGGCACAAAATGGAATTTCAGAAAAATCATCAGGTTGGTTGGCATATGGATGATGAACGAGTTCGGAAATGTTAGGGATTAAGTATATTGTCTGAGTGGAGATCTATTTTGGTCTTCAGTAAGACATTCTATAAGAGGTAGAATGCCGAGATATATTGAGGTCATGAATTAAGAGATTTGAACTTTATACGTTCAAAACAAACATTCTTAAGTCTATAATAAATATAGTGATGATATCAATCGCTCCGCAACATAATCTGAATCAGAATATGATAATGGTGCTCAATTTTATTCGACATAAGTCTGAACAATGGTGGAGGATGTCTTCTTTGCGTATAATTTGTAGCATGAATTCCCAGGACTATTTTCTAATGCATATACGATATTTCTAATTCTTGTGCAATATGATTAATACTGTTTGTCAAGATTAATTTCCGATTCTTATTTACGCAAAAGTATGAAGTTCTGAAAAATGAATCGAAAAAGTGGATCAATTATCTTTGAAAAACCAAACATCAATAAATACCCAAAATGAACGATGTTCAATCAAAAAATGTTTGTTTCAACGATGGATGAAAGAAAATTTGAATTATAGTGGCACTCAATCTGTCTTAAAGCCAAACTGTTCACATCGAATTAGATTAACAATAGTTTTTGAGGAATTTTAGGTACATTTTGTAAATTCATCCACAAAATTGAGAGCAAAGAAATCTATCTATATTTTTCTGCAACTGTTGAAAATATGAATGGAAAAACTATTACATGACAATAAGTAATAGTATTGTCTATCCTTTGTGGTCATTCAATATTTGTTAGCCTTTTTGAATTCTCAAGAAGTATGTTCTGATGTGAAGATTTCGTGACGCTTTATACGTTTCTAATAGGATGTGTAAGTTACTCTTTTCTCAGGCGTATTCTTACTCAAACCATGTTTGAGAATATGAGTGCAAATTTCGATGAGGCTATGAGAAAATTCTAGCATAAAATGAAAAACAGACATAAGGACTTGATACACTTCGATAGTTATGGAAATAGTCATTCGTTTGCAGTTACAAAATACGGTAATGAGATGGCCCAGAACCGGGGTGTATTTCCAATTGTTTATTTGCTGAATCTATCTATATATTTCTTGATTTTTATTTAATTGAATTTTATTATAAATTGCGAATACTGTATTATGTAGAACTACCTGCATTACATTTTATGCAGTTTATCTGAATTCAAATTTAAAGTGAAAAGGCGGTCAGTTTCCAGAATAATTCAATAATTTCATTTCGAATTCTCAATGTAGTAAAACATTACATACACTAAAGCAGCTTGAAATCACTAGAAAGCGTAAGAATCGAAACGAAGGAATTCATCGAAACTCAGATGAGATATCTAGCGGAAACAATATTCGACGTTATAACCGATGGTAATTAAAACACCCTTTCGTATCCACGATCGCAGACATCATCTGGTTTTATCTCAGACTGCAATCCTCGCGTCGCGAGTAGTTAGGATAGAGGAGACTACGGGTGTAAAGGCTTCTGGGCCACGCATTTATAAACGCCGCGATCGCGACATTAGGATTATTCGTTTTTCGAAGCTCAGTGAATTTACTCAGTGAGTGATGCTGGTTCGATTGTGGATATGTCGGTTCCTTCTTGGGGCTCTAAGTGGTTCATCCCACTCGTCCCTAGGGTGAAACAACGACCGTTCCGATCCTGGAAATACAACTCGGAGTGCTCGAAGTGGTCCAACCCACTCGCACAAGGATCTTTGTACTTGTGGGAATTGGTGGTCGATTTTCTCTTTTGGGTCCTGATGTTGCTCAACCCACTCGACTACGGAAGACAAAATCGGATTCACCAGGAGATGTCGAAACTCCGTGCTCATGACCAGGCAGAGGTGTGGTCGGCGTACGCCTAAGGCTTGATGTGGTCCACTCGTCTTCGGTGGCTGACGTATTCCCAAAATTGCATGGGGTACCTTTTGGAGTGCACGAAGTTGTCCAACCCACTCTCATAAAGAAAAATGCTCACAATGGTAACAATATTGATGTTCGTCCAGGACCTACAGTTCTCACAAACTGTGAGAGAACGTCGTTTTGGTCCCGGAGGCTCGGATGGGTCACTCCACTCGCCTCCGATGCCAGGACGGGGTTTCCTGTGGAGCATCGGTATTTTATCAATGTTTCAAGTGTAATATATATGTACTCTGTTATACACTTTTTCAATTCGATGTTAGGCCTATGATTTGACATAGGATTTAAGCAAAAAACAAATCTACATTACTTCGGACTTGAAGCTCCTATCTACTATGTAATGAAATGGGATCTTTCTTTCATTTAATTTCTCCGAATTATCATATTACGTGGCATAAGATGTGAAATCGAGCAACTCACAATATTTTAATGGCCACTTCTTAGAATAAGGAGAACAGAAAATCGATAACTTTCAAAAACTAGAGAATTCATTAGAATTCTTGTCAACTCAATCATGAATTATGTGGCGCCGTTGACCCCACACTTTGCGAGAACCATATGTATTTCAAAAAGAACTTCGTCTTAGTCAATTCAATCAGTGGTATATATAGGGGTCATTTACAAAGGAGAAATATATTCGCTCAGACTCAATTATTTAGTTCTTATTCTTCCAACGTTCATCTCTATACTATTCTGTCACATGGTAGTTATACACAAAATTTCACGTTTATAAATATTATAATTTACGAAAACTTTACTTAAATTAAAAGTGTTTAAAGTTAACCCGACCCATTGCACGAGGATACCAAGTTTAGTGCGGGGAGAATTAAGTTGAAGTTATTAACTTTTTTCTTTCTCGTTTAGCTCGTGTGAATCAACATTGAATTTAAAGTTAATTATTCGTGCGTAACATAAGTTCAGAAGGATGGAAGACGCGAATTCTTCCTCTCCGAGAAGCCCGATATTGGAAGAGGAATTGGAGTTCCCGTTGTGTATCACAGTTATTTATTTTCCGAATCTTTCCTCACAATTTCTGACGAGTATTTAATCTTTACGAATTTTTTTAAGTATACGCTCCGTAATTTCTAAATGCATTGAGGACGAGTTAAAAAATCACTTATCAAAATACAAATTATTTTTATTTGGCAAATGATATAATTGAACTGCACTGAAGTTATCAAAATTTATTTTGAAGTGTTATTTTCATAGACTAATCTAAAGCATTTGTTTTCATAACTTGGCAAATTTTGAAATGTACTGAAATTATTTCATACTGATTTTCACAGTTGTTCTCCTGACTTGACAAATTATTTGAAGTGTACTCAAATTTTTTAATATTGATCTCAACATGTGTTTACCTCACTTGCGACATTATTGAAACGCAACGCAACTATTTTATTTTAAATTTAATATTTGTGTGGAACTTTACTTCATGACTCATAAATTTAATTTGATTGAAATGTTACGAAACTATTTATATTAATCCAAATCTTTGGTTTTATAATTTGATGAATGATACATTTGAATGTGAGAAACAATATTCATTTGAAATATCATAAACCATTTAGTATTTATATTCATCTTATTTCTTAGCATTACGTTTACTTGAACTGTAACGAAAATATTAATATTATTCATTGTAATCGAGTCGTAAACTGTCAAACAATGGGTAAGGGTCTTACTTTCAAAATACTGACTTGATGTTCCATACTCCTTAGCTCAATACGGGAACTTTCCCTGTATTTAGGTGTAATATAATCGCCTTCGAGTTTTATCATGTCTCATTAGTATAAATAAATGGCTTCAGGGACGATATGCATGTATGAACCCACAGACATTGAGGCTTGTATGTTGTCGGTATGAGAGTTTCGAAGAATGTCTGAGTTGGTGGATTGTAAGGTTTGTGGTACATTCAAGTGTATGATTAGAGGGCATGATTTCGGGGTTGGCAAATCTGCGATATGGGAATTGAGTATGTACAGCAGTCAGTGACATTATATAATTAATATGGCCCGTTGGCGCTCAGTTGAGCAAAAAGAATCACGTACGGCTTTACTGGCTTACATCTAGTTCCATATATAACGTTTTAATACTATACGAATTACTGAATTCGTTTAAAAATACGCGAGCGAAGTAACAATCACAAGTTGTCAGCTGTGGAAGTGTTCTTTAGAATTTTAAAATCAAATCTTTCAGATTTAGGAGTTTCAGGGCAACGACTTATTCATAAAACATGATATCATATTGCATAAATCCTTAGATAGGGTCAGTTACCACTCAATATATGGGTAATGGCAAGTTGAGCCTGTATCTAAATGATCTAATATTCACTAATATTTATTCAAAGGCGCCAAAGGATGCAAGGATAAGAATTCAATACTAATGTTGCAAAGATCAAATAGACATTGTCTATCTGTTTTTGAGCTTCTTATTTTCTTACCTATAGTTTGGGCGACGAAGAATTTGTCGTATCACATCAAACCTCAGATGAAAGAACTTGAATATGTTACTACAAATACACAACACAACAAAAAAAAGGGTCCTATTTTAGAATGAGAACTTCAAGGCTAGTTCAAGTACTAGACGATCACATGGCTTTTCATTTGACCGATCTCGTTTTCGATAGATATATTATTACTCTCTCGCCTCCCGACATGGCTACGCTGTGTAATTGCTGCAAGAAACCAACTGTTCAGCAATACTTGTGTCGGCATGGGAAGTTCTGAGGTAAGAATTATCAATTCTAAAAAATCAATATCATGAAGTTGGAGAGATTGTGAAAGCATTGGAGGTGATATTACCTCACTAAAATCATTGTATCATTACAAAACGAAATAATGTCACTAAAGGAAACAGTGAAATCGAACCCAACCAACTCTGTAAACTTCAGCGAACAGGCAGCCGTCTGGTACGTCGAAAGATCAGAGAATCGCTAGAATAAAACGACTGGGTAAATTCACTGCAACTTCTAACAAGCCAAGTCCGACATGACGAGCTCTCCTGATATTATCAGAATGTTCGTGGTCTCAATAAGAAGACTCATGAGTTTTATTGCTCTGTTGTCGCATCGGATTGTGGAATAGTATGTATTAGTGAAACTTGGATACAGAATAGAGTCTCTGACCCTGAACTATTTCCTTCAAACTATACAGTCTCACTGCAACTAACAACTCTACTGGAGGGGGTGTCTTAGTGGCCGTCCATGAAAAATATTGTGCAGAGGCAGTTGACTTGTCTTTTTCACATGATCTCGTACACTCGATCGATATTGTCTTCTGTAGGCTGAAAATAAATTCAACTCCACTCTTCGTTTTGGTATTATATGCACCTCCCACAACTGATGCTGCAACATATGGATTGTTCTTTGATTCTCTTTCTTCTCTAGATATCATCTTGGATAATCAGTTGCTCATTGTTGGAAATTTTAAAGTCCCATCTTGTGTAGAAAACTAGACAGATGCTAGGGATATTTCACTGCGAATGTTTTCTGATGCTCTTGCTCTCAAGCAAAACAATGAGATAAGGAATAAGAACAACCGAATTTTAGATTTGAGTTTCTCAAATGGAAACTGTAGGATGATTGATGATGCGCTGTCATTAGTCCCAGTAGATTCTCATCACCCTCATTTAAATTTTTCTCTTGATGTCGGAGTTAAATGTATACATGATTTGGACGTTGACTATGCTATAGTGGAAGAATTTAATTTCAGAAAGGCAAACTATCCCTTAATGTATCGAATGAGTTTTGAAACTGACCTGTCTAATGCTGTGAAATCAGCAGATAATGCTGGAACTGCTTGCGAATAGTTCTACTCAACTTTGCAAAGAATTCTAAAGAAAACAGTTCCTTTTAAATGCGAACGCCGTTTTCCATCATGGTACCGTCCGGAGTTAATTGAAATTATTCTTAGGAAGAAAAAAGCATTTCATAATTATAGAAGGCATGGCTCGGAATTCAACTTCAATAGAGATGAAATGTTGAAACGTCACGCTAAAGCTAAGATCGATTCGTCCTACGAAGACTTCGTTCGTGCATCTGAAGAGAAAATCTCCACTGACCCCTCAGACTTTTGGTCCATCATTCGGAACAAAAAAAGACACTCGCGTATATCTGGTGAAATGCGAGATGAGGAACGATCTTATAAAGGGACTGCTGATATTGCCGGTCCTTTTGTGGAGTATTTTAGTAGTGTTTACGATACAAGAGATGACCACGAGACGGTTAGTGATGGTGATGTTCTTAACCAGGATACTGTGCATTCCAATGTTATTACTGGGAGTGACACAATATCCTCTGCAAAGAAACTGTCAAGTGAGCATACCGCTGGCCCGGACTGTATACCTAGTTTTGTAGTGAAAGACTCATCCACTCTCCCATATTTTAAATTTGATCTTAAGAGCTTGCGTATATCCGTCGAGATGAAAAGTAGCGAGAATAGTGCCTGTTTTAAAGAAGGGAGACCCCGGGCTTGTTGGTAATTATAGGCCTATTTCTATTTTCTGTAATTTCTCAAAACTGTTAGAAATCAATCCGTACAATTGTATTTATTTCTCGATTAGAGTAGAATAAACATTGAACAATACGGTTTTATGTCCGGTAAATCGAGCACTTGTAATTTAGTCGTTTTTCCACAACACATACTTGAAATTTTTGATCAAGCAGGCCAGGTCAATGTTATCTATACACATTTCCAGAAAGCGTTTGATAGAGTAAATCATCGAATACTTCTGCATAAGTTGAAGACCCGATTTGGATTTTTGGATGCCTTGTAGCTCTTCTCAAATCTTAACTCTTAGGTCGGCGGCAGTTTGTTCAACAGAGTTTTCGTTCGTGTGAGTTTGAGGCTTCCTCTTGTGTTCCGCGAGGTTCTAATCTCGGTTCTTTTTTATTTATTTTGTTCGTAAATGATCTCATGGAGACAAAATGATGTACGCTGATGACTTGCAATTTTTCTTGGAGGTGAATAACGCACGTGACTGTGACAGCCTACAGGAAGTCATCAATTTTGTGTCTGACTGGTGCCTGAGCTTTAGTAGAAAAAAATACGCAAATTTTCGAGTATAAAATGAAGGAAACTGTTTTGAGGCGCTCTAGTGAAATTAAAGACCTTGGTGTAATATTTGACCAAACGTTCACCTTTTTACCATATGTCAATAATGTTTTTTCGTATGTTTCCAAATTGTATGGTTCCATAATACGTAACGGTTAACAATTTATGAATTATTTTACTCTTATCTGCCTTTCCAAACGCCTTGTAAGAAGCAAGCTTGAATATTGATCGATTATCAGGCACGTGGGTAGGAGGAATAGAAGAAAGTTTGAAGAGATAGAGAGTTGTTAGACGGGGAAAGTGAAAAGACTAGTGAAAATGCAAACGATGAAGGGGCGTTCCTGAATGAAGCGTATAAGGAACCACCAAATAAGGAAGAAATAAAATCAATCATAAAATTGTTTAAAAACAACAAAGCGCCAGGTGGAAATGGCATCACGGCGGATATGTTGAAGATAGGGGGACAAGAAATGGAGGACCATATATATTTTATAATATCTAAAGTTTGGGAAGAGGAGAAAATGCCAAGTAGGTGGAAGGAAGCTCTAATATGTCCGTTTCACAAGAAGGGGGATACGACCAATTGCGAGAACAAGAGAGGGATTGCCTTAATGGACACTATCTACAAGATTATGGCGATATCTATCAAAAATAGACTCAACGAAATAATAGAACCAAAGCTAGGACAGTATCAGTGTGGGTTCCGAAAAAATAGATCAGTCATGGATCAGATTTTTGTGTTGAAGCAAATTATAGATAATACTATTGATCAAAACATGATACTCCATATGCTTTTCATCGATTATAAACAGGCTTATGACAGAATAATAAGAAAATATATATATGAAGCAATGGATGAACTAAAAATAAAAGGCAAACTAATAAGGCTGGTGAGAATGACATTGACGGATACCACCTATAAAGTTAAGATGAGCGGACACTTGTCAGAATCATCCTGTGTTGATAAAGACCTGAGACAGGGAGATCCCCTTTCTACTACACTTTTCAATATCGTGATGGATAAAATTATAGAAGAGAGCAATATAGCTAGCAAAGGTACAATATACAGTCAAAAGACACAAGTTTTAGCGTATGCAGATGACATAGTTATTGTGACCAGAACAAGAGAACATTTGGTGAATGAATTCAGGAAGTTAGAAACCGCTGCAAGAAGAAGAGGTTTAATGATAAATGAAAATAAAACCAGGTATATGATAGTAGGACAACAAGAAAATGAAAGGCACTCAAATCTGCATATAATTAGTGAAGATAGGACATACTGCTTTGAAAAGGTAGAACAGTTCAACTATTTAGGTGTTACATTGACGAGAACAGGGGAGGAGAAAGTAGGAATACAGGAAAGGATAGCTAAAGGAACAAAATGCTTAGGAGGATTGTACAGAGTGCTCTGGTCCAAAAATATGTTGAAAAACGCGAAGAAAAAAATTTATCAGAAGATCAACAGGCCTGTGATAACATACGGCGAACTGTGGAAGTTGAATCAGAGGGAAAAATATACATTAGAAGTTTTCAAGAGAAGAATACTCAGAAGAATATATGGTGGAAAAAAGGTAGAAAATCGTTGGGAAAGGAGAACGAACGCTGAGCTTCAATAATTGTATGGACAACCCTCAATAACAATTGTGGCTAGAGCACAAAGAATGAGATGGCTTAGCCATGTTTTTCGACTGGGAGACGATAGAACAACAAGACAAGTTTTGACAAGTGGAATAACGGGAAGAAGAGGCAGGGGAAGACCACGCACAGAATGGATCAGGATGTTGGCGAAAGAGCTAGGAGTGAAGGACTAGAAGGGAGCAGTTATGAATAAAATGAAATGGAGAAGAACGTGTAATGAAGCCATGGGCCTACTTGGCCTGTAGAGCTGTTTATATATATATATATATATATATATATATATATATATATATATATATATATATATATATATATATATATATATATATATATATATATATATCTGGCATCCCATTTATTTTTGTCATTCGTATCATCTGGAGGCCATCCAGAGAAAGTACCTTACTTGGAGTGAGGATGGTATCTATCCAAGGAGAGGATGTGATCACGACCCACTCTTGGCTAGATTTGGGGTAACATTTCTCACAACTAGAAGGGACCTTCTCGCTTTGAAGTTTTTATTCAGTGTACTACATAATAAACTAGATTGTCCCCCTTTGTTAGCTATATTACGGTTTGCAGTGCCGTGATTGTGCTCTAGAGGCGGTCAGATGTTTTCACTTAAAACACCTAAATCTAATATACTCATGCAGTCTCCGGTGTCATTCATGTGCACAACTTATAATCTCTACCCTATGTGATATAAACTCCGATCCTTTTTCAGTTGTTAGTAGAGTGTACTTGAACAGCCAACTTTATATTTGTCCACTTCAATTGGTGTATTTTCATTATGTTTATATATATATATATATATATATATATATATATATATATATATATATATATATATATATATATATATATATATATATATATATATATATATATATATAGGGTTTTACCCCGACGAGTTGCCTATATATCTGTTCATGCAATCAAACTGATTTCATGAAAAATATAAATCCACCACCCGGTAATTAATACCATTGCCAGGCAATGATTATAATTAAAACATATCCTGGAGTAATTATATATTAGGATAACGTTAAATGTTATGAGAATATATCAATCTACCAGAATATATACATACTATAGCATCATCAGACAATGATATCAATGTACCAACGAGTAGTGTCAGAGGCTTTCTCCCGGAAAAATCCAGTGTACGGACCTTAGTCAAGTAACACTGAATGTTACTCATTAATAGTTTCCTTTGTGTGAAGTGGTGAACGATCGAATAGAATACTGCTCTGAATATAAATATGACAAAATTGTCAGTTAATTATATTACATTTATATAAACAAATAAATAAAATATGAAATGAGATTCTGAGCAGTATAAACTAAAGAGAAAACCTATGACTCTACCTCATTATTATTTTCGGAAAGAAACCTACGAAGAATATTACAAGATTTGATGACTGTTATCTTTTGTAACTGTTCAAACAAATTTTCTTCAGACCCAAAATCTCAATACTTTTGTGAAGATTTCTAGGAATAACGCCTGTTGTAGAAATAATAATCGGTAGAATAAATATTTTCTTCATTTTCCACATTTTTTAATCTCGTCGCCAAGCATCATATATTTAGAAATTTTTTCATTGTATTTATTTTGTATATTATGTGTGTCGGGTATAGCAATATCAATTATATATGTTATTTGATTCTGTTTATCAATAAGAACGATATCTGGTCTATTGTGTTTTACAGCTCTGTTGCACAGAATTGTTTTATCAAAATAAAGTTTATATTTGTCATTTTCACAAATAATCTCAGGTTCATATTTTTGAAATTTTTTCTTTTGGGAATTAGGTCATGTTTAATTCCTAGATTGAAGTGAATAATATTAGCGACGGCATTATGTCTTTCTAAATAATCTGTTGAAGCAAGGACTGAGCAAGATGATAATATATGAAAAACTGTTTCTGAAGAACAGAAACATCTACGGCAAGAATCATCTATATTTTGTTTGATGATATGTTTTCTATAATTCCTTGTAAAACAACCTGGTCCTGGATCGCAATTGCCAAGCCTTCTGTTTCAGCAAACAATTCTCCAGATACTAACCATTTATTCGATGCAATTTCATCAATATAATCATTTTTCAATTCTTTAGGTGCTTTCCGTGTAATTCCTTCTGAATCCAACTTTCTCTTTTAGAATTATCATCAAATATATCAAAATCTACCTTTTGCATTGTCAAGTTCAGAGGTGTAAGATTATAATCTGAAGCAACAACAATATCATGTAATTTAGACGTTCTCTGTTTATCATGAAAATGGGAACGTAGATGAAAAATCTGTTTACTATGAAGATTATTTAAATCAATTAATCCACGACCTCCAAGATGTCTAGGTAGTGTAACTCTCTGAACAGCTGACTTTGGGTGGTGCTTATGATATTTGCAGAGCATTTTCCTCGTTTGACATTGTAATTCATTTAGATCAGTTTTAGACCATTTAATAATTCCAAACGAAGATGTAAGAATAGGAACAGCATAGGAGTTGATAGCTCTGAAAAGGTTTTTACTAGTTAAATAACTCTTGATGATAATTCTCAGTCTTTTGTAATATGAACTTCTAATAATTTCTTTATTGCTGCAATGGTTAATTGTCTTCTCTTGACAAAATCCAAGATATTTATATGTATCTCCTTGATGCATTGGCTCGATTTCGATATTGGAAATCTTTATATAACTAGAGGTGATCTTTCCTTTTTCAATAGAAAGATTTTTACATTTTGGAAGCCCAAATTTCATATGAATATCATTGGAATAGTTGAAAGTAATCTCAAGTAGACTTTTAAATGAGATCTGGTTCCGGCATATAATTTAATATCATCTAAATAAATTAAGTGACTTAATTTGAATTCAGTTAATAAACTCTTTATTTTGAAGCCGAAACTAGTAGCATTTAATTCATGAGATAATGGATTGAGGCAAAGACAAAACCAAAGAGCACTTAAAGAATCACCTTGAAAAATGCCTCTTTTGATTGGAATTACTTCGGATTTTAACGATTGTTTTGAAATATTTAAATGAAGATTGGTTCTCCAATTTTTCATTACGAATTCAAGAAAATGACGAAGTGTCTTATCAATTTTATAAATTTCCAAAATTTCTTGAAGCCATGAATGGGGAGAACTGTCAAAAGCCTTTTGGTAATCAATGAAGGCTGTATGAATATTTCTCTTCTTAGTTTGAGCTTGATTCAAAGCAACAGAATCAATTACTAGTTGCTCTTTAGTACCAAGGTGTTTTTTCTACATCCTTTTGATGTTCGGAAAGAATATTATAATTCTCCAAATGTGCATAAATTTTTGGGTAATACATGCAGTTAGAATTTTATATATTGTTGGAAGGCAAGTAATTGGTCTATATTGAGACGGATCAATAGTATTATCACTTTTCGGTTTTAAATAAGTAATTCCTTGTGTGAAAAATAAAGGAGTAGCTGAGGGTTCTTTATTATAAATGAAAAATATTCAGCCAATTTTTCATGAACGCAAGAGAATTTCTTGAACCAAAAGTTATGAATACCATCAACACCTGGAGATTTCCAATTTTTTGTGTGTTTAATAACTGATGTTATATCTTCGTTTGAAAATTTTTCAAATTGCATGCATTCTATTTTAGAAAATCGAGACCTTTCATTTAAAATCCAACTTGCATTGGAATTATGTTGCCTTGGCACTGCCCAAATTGAAGACCAATAATCAGTTAAAATATCAATTTTAGGAACTCCATTTCCAGAAATATTTTCATTTGAACCTGAAATAAATTTGTAAAAATGTTTTTCATTATTTTTGAATAGTTTATTTTGGAATTTTCTATCTGAATTTATTTTATATTCACGTAGTCTAATAGAGTATACTGAAAGTTTTTGTTTTAAAGTATCGATGTATTCTATCAATTGTCCATTACTTATCTCATTATTTTTATGGGTTTTATTTTTGAGGAATATTTTTCCAATATGTGCCATAAGTTTTTTGATCGATTACCTCTGGAATATTGAGTCAATCTTCCTAAATCACATCTGATAGAAGAAATTTTACCTTCTAACCTTTTTTGCCATGAAGGTTTTTTCTTGATATTATAATTAGATCCAAAATTTTCTAATTTGTATCCAGAATGTTTAACTACTGTAATAGCGGCACAATATATAATCAGATGAAGTGTATAGTTATTCATTACTTTAACAAGTTGCTTTGGAAGAATATTCTCATTAAGCACGTTTATATATATATATATATATATATATATATATATATATATATATATATATATATATATATATATATATATATATATATATATATATATATATATATATATTATACATTTCTCGATGTTTTATTATTTCCTGTAAATGAGTTTTACCTGTTTACCTGTTAGAAATAAAGATCTTATTATTATAATTATCATCTTATTCGGTCTCAGGTGTAATTAATGTAGGGAAGAAAATGAGATAATTCAGGTATTGCATTATAATTACATAAAGTCGATGTATTTTGCATCGCTTTTATCGACCGGGATATGAGGAGTTTCAGAATATTCAATTGGAATGAGAAAAATAGTACGATCTGAAATAAGGAGAAGAAATTATCATTCATTTGCAGTAACTAAATACAGGGCATTCCAATTGGAATAAGAAAAATAATACGATGAGAACCAATAAACAATTTCATATATATATAACTCTATTCTGATACCCAATTCTTCTCATGAATCTAACCTAACCTATTCTGAATGTTCATGAGCAATACAAGGATATTCAGAATAGGTTAGGTTAAATTCATGAGAAAAATTTAGTATCAGAATAGAGATTCTAAGACCATTTATAGAATAATTGAATGTATATGTGAAATGGAACCCTCTGTATTCGATAATTACTCTTGGACTTGCAGCGACTCAGCGTCTTTCTCTATGAATAATTCATCAATATATTCGAAAAGAAGAAAGTTATGAACCGATTACGTTGTAACTCAATAACGGTGTAGAATGTAACAAATTTTTGAGGGTGAGAGAACTGCGCTACTAGGCATTTCACGTTTCACGTTTTTGATGGGATCTCACTTTTCCTGTTACTAGCTAATATTATCACAGAATTTGTTATCTTTTGAGTGAGAAAAAATATTGGAGAGGATATGTACGAAAAATGTGTTTGCTTGATAGATAGAGTACACCCTAAAATATCATAAGCTGATTTTTATATCCCAAAAATGCAAACAACATGCAAATCGCAAACAAATATTATCAGTGAAATAATAAGTACGTTTCTCAATCATTAAATCAATGAAAACAACCGAAATTGAAGAAAAAATAATTGCAAATAAGTTTCAAGATACATATAAAGTGCTGTTTTTATGGATATTTCGATTCTCCCCACAGGTTGCAATCCAAAACATCACAAGTGTTTCTTTCTCCCATAAAGGGAGCAACTAACATGTTTGCGCGTGAATATAACTCTTTACTATTCTTTCAATGAAAAGTATTTAATTTGTCTACTCTCCAGAAACAAAAAGAAATAATTCTTTTCACATTAATATAAATTACATCTTTGCCAATTATAATTGTCAGCGATTGTCTCAATCATCGAACAATATAAATAGAAGAATGAATTGCTGAGGTATTTATAAAACAAACTTCATTGAATTTAGAAAACGAATTGTCCATATAAGTTGGAAAGTATATAGATCATGGACTATAAAGTATAAATATTTATAGGATCGTGTAAAATATTTTCTAATATAATAACAATAACATTTTACTTCGTTGTACAGTAATGTTTAGTGCCAAACCTTTCAAATTTTAAATATTTCCTTCACAGACATATTTTTCTTCTCTAATTTTCGGTAACAGCTAATATAATTAATTTGAGGGTTCAATTTTTAATGTCCCAAGGGTGTGCCAGAAGATCATCGGGCTATAAAATTTTATGGACGAAATATTAAATTGGTTCATTTAGCTACCTAACTGGCGTGAAGTGGAAAACCCCCCGTGATTGGCAATTATGAGCAAGAGAGATAGCTCCCCTCAATTCGAGATATTTATGACGCCTAGGTTGGCCGGAAATGCACGAAATTGTATTAACAATTCCGAGATAATTATCATAGGAGATAATTGCTTAGTAAACACATAGATTTCAGAAGCATAATGCGGATGAACAAACCGAACAGGATATATCTCAAACTATAATTTCTAATAATCCTGACAAGAAACTCAATAACATCAAGTTTTTTCAAACTTTTATCCTATATTGCGTTTGAATTCAAAATCCACGAAAATCAATTTTATATGAATATAATTTAGTATAATCAACTGAGTGTATAATATTTTAGACTACCAACTGTAATCTTCGAATTTGATGGGGATCGAAAAATTATTCATTGAATTTCTTCATCTCGTTCTTCTATAATGGTTCGAATAAAAATTCATTTCCTACCTCTTATCTTTATCTAGGTGGGAACATCAACCTCTCCTAGAGGACTCGTTGCGAGAGTGGGCAACTGTATTCCATATGTAATGCTTCTAATTCTTCTTCGTCTCATCTAATTTCCATGTACCATGAGTATTCTTCATCTAACAGTTCTGTAGATTAGCTTTTATCCCCTTTCTTCAAAGAAATTAGTTATCTCATTTGTATTTCATCTCGGGCATATCTAATATATACTTATTGAAGCACAGAAGACCTTTAATCGACTCTTGTAGCACTCCTGGTACTATTTTATTCACTGTTAACTTGGTCTCGATTCTGATCAAATATCTTCTGTAATTTGGGTATTTATTTTTTAATGATAGTAAGTTTTCGTGGGAAGCGTATACCAGTATTTTGTGCCAGATGTTTTTGATCGTTTTTCAACATCCAGCAACACAGCGATAGTGTTGATATATTCAGTTTATCCTTTATTTCCCGAGTACTTCTTGACATTTTGTACATTGATCAGCGGTTTGTTTTGAATATAGATTGATAATTCCGTAAAAGACTCTTACATTCAGCAAAACACTCGAGCCTACCCCAGAGCACTTTCCCATCATTACCTTTATATAGCAGGTGTTGAGCTAATTGGTCTGTAGCTGCTAGCTCCAGTTATTGGTTAGATTGATATATTTGTTATTTGCAATCATTACGAACAGCTTTCGGTTCTCATTATTCCTCTTGATATTGATTCTAGTTGTCCGAATGTAGGTTGTGTTTAGATCCTATCTATTTCAGGTGCTCTTTTGTGTAATGCTTAGTTAGTCTCTCAAATCTGATCATATAAGATGAGATGTTTACTGGTTACTCTACTGAATTGTCTTCTCTCTGGTCCTTTGCAACGTTTTCCTTCATTTCAGTAAATTATTTCCATCGAACTGTTTAAAAAATGATTCGTTAGTGTTTCTGCAAACAAGTCCGCCTTTTCTTCTTCTCCAGTAATTATTATTCCCTGGTGTCCAAGTGGGGGATACTGATTTCTCGCTCACTTTTTTGTTGACAATTGGTGATGTCATCAACCAGAGGTAATGATTTTCTCTAGTTAATTCCTAAATTTAATTTTTTCTTTGTGTTTTTAACATTGCTCTGATTGTTTCCTTGACTTCGTTAGTGAGTTTGGTCAGTGTTACTTTGTCATCTGTGTATACGGCTCTCTCACATTGCTTCTTGGCTCTTCTTTTTTCTTTCATTGGTTTATTGATTGCTACAGAGAAAGTGTTTCATCTGTTTTTCGTTGTAAAATTTGCTTATATTTTTATTGCATCGGAGATCCTTCTTTATGTTCAAAATTCTTTTACTGTTATACCGTTATCTTTTCCGCCTTCATTTTGTCTCAGTTCTTTTCCAGTTTTCAGTGTACTAATCTGGTTCTATTTCCAGCGGTAGCATAACCTGATCCAATTAGGGGGTCCATTTTCGCCGCCATTTCATAACCCCACGGTACACTCTTCTCGGTAACAACAACTGTGCCGAACTCTACTTTGTTCTTCTTGGAAAGCTTTCTTTTGAAGCGCGGTTGAGTTCGTCGAATTGAAGATAGCGGTCATTTATTCTTCAATCATTAACAGATCACATTTTCGGTTTGTTCTATTCTTAGTTTCGTTGTTCTGCGAGTCTTGTTCGATTTCTAATTTTCCTTATTTTTTTTTATTTCTTCTTGCCAAATTTGTATTGCAGCTAATGTTATTTTATTTGTATGGTGGCTGGACTATTTTCTTGGTTAGTCTGATAATAGGGACTTCTAATTAAAACTGAAAGATGCTTCGCCTTGAAGTTCGAGCATTTTGGCGGTGTGCTTGGATGTTTTTTGCACTCGGCCGCGTGTTAGTCATCCCCGTGTTACATGGATCTGAATAATGCGTAGTAGTTCCATTTTACATGTCCGAATTAGTACTACTGATGGCGTTGGTAACCTTCATTTCTGTTCTGAGTAGTAGGAGTAGTAGTAGTTCATTTTTTCACTTAAATCAGCAACTATCCTTGATTTTCCGATTCCTCAACAATTTCTTCTTGCGTTTGGTCTATCACTATTGGTTTTATTAGAATCTTTAATTACGGCTCAGGTTTGTAGATGTGGAATTCAATTTTTTCCGCTTTCAACAGCTTGAGATTTCTGAGGTAGTTATATTTTTTATCGGCTCAATTCGAATCTTTTTTCCATTTTTTTACTCAATCTCAATTTTTCCTGATATTTGTCCACTTCTCACCGATTACAAGTCGGGCTATTCTTTCTGTTCTTCCGGTATTTTTATATTCTGTTGCAATATATTTCTTTTTGAAATATTCTTTTTTGTAAGTTATGGTTGTCCTCTTCTTCCGTAATCGTTCTTTTGTTTATCAATTACTGCGGTTTTTTTGTTGTTTTATAACTCATTCTTCACTGTATCAATGTCCAACAAATCGAATGACTTCGCCGTTGATGTTACTTCTATCCAGATTTGTTTTAAGTAATCGTTTCACCAAGTTATTTGGTATTTCGAATTCCTCTTCAACTCAACAAAGGGTGGATTCCCGTTAATCGTAATCCTTTCAATGCCAATCCCTTTGTACTCGAAATAATCGATGTGCCGTAACAACGGATAAAATCGCGTCTGCTTGTGATCCGAGCGCGAAGTGCGTTGAGCACAAATTTCATCAACTACACGGGTTCATTCCTAGGTTTATAGCTTACGGCTTACTGCGAAGGAAAGGAATTGGGTTAGCCATTCGCTGGACCATCAGGAGCTCTAGGGAGGTTGACGCTATATCCTTAACAAAGTAGAGGTAGTAGAAAATACTTCTTACATATAAATGTTAATACATCTTTGTCCCTATGAATTAGTTTTCTATAACTCCCGTCAACTTTTAATTAGTCGAAGGGGGAAATGTTTGATCATTATGATGTCCTTATGGTA
The DNA here is from genome assembly GCA_013387265.2 of Cryptolaemus montrouzieri. Classification (NCBI taxonomy): domain Eukaryota; kingdom Metazoa; phylum Arthropoda; class Insecta; order Coleoptera; family Coccinellidae; genus Cryptolaemus; species Cryptolaemus montrouzieri. Next base: position 11,682,755 of record JABFTP020000083.1, on the reverse strand, counting down.
TATTTCATCAAGAAAAGTGTGAACCAATTTTCTCCGAGATCTAAATATATAAAAATGCCCAATTTAATATATTTCATCTGAATATATCCTTGAAGTCATCACGTTCGTCATATTGAAGTAAATCCAAAAAGAGGCAGTTTTTCATTACCTTGCATTGGTTACACAGATAACACAAAAAAAACTTATCACAACGAATCGAAGGACTTCTTCGCAGTTTCTCTCGTTCCAGTATTTTTTTTTTCACTTGTCTCTCGTTGCCTCTCGTTGCACAAATAAGAATAATGCAAGAATTCCAAACAGTTTTACAGGCAGTAATAACCACAACTTAAAGTTTACGTATTCAATTTCTACGAGTACCAAAGAGTTCCACACCATGCGTTCTCTACTCTCCAGTTCCAGAGGTCAAGCTGCATGTTCAGAATGTTTCAAGAGATGTCAAACAGATTTTTCATGATTTTCAATTACATTTCATATGTCATCATTTGGTGAAACGATGACTGATCGTATAATGATATCGGGAATATTCATGTGAAAAATTCGCAATAATTCATTATTATCACACAATCATTTTTTTACCACGTAGTAAGTTTAGTATATAAGTAATTAATTAAGTTAATCAAATTTCTTGCTTATATTCCTCCTTAGTCCTTCACCATGTGATCAGGAGTACGCAGATAGACACCTGATCAACATCCACACCATCTTATAATTAGCATTAGCCAGCTCCAGACGAGCTTCGGACATACAGAATAACGCACAATGTTAGCTAGAATTAGGTTGATTGAGATATTTCCAGATTTATACACTCGTACTAGGTGGGTCGATATCGACGCCTATTTGATGATGAAATCGCAATGTGTGTATAATTGCAGGAACCGTTAACAGTATATTAGAATTGATTTATTTAATGTTCGCGAAAAAACTAAGGACTCTTCAAGTCAGAATACCCATATCGCTCAAGCGGGGAACTCCATATAGAAGCCTCAAAATCTGTAATTTTTCAACAAGATTAACAAGGGTGATAAAATACTTTTATGGTTTTTAAACTACACAAATTTATTGAGTTTCGGAAATATACAAAAGAATTTTTTTTTCTTACAAAATGGCGGCTTTGAAGAATTTTTGGAGAGCTGCCTCCGATGCGAGGTCCCAAACTACTCCGTTTGTAGCTCATCAACCATTGATCTCAAAAACATATAAGTGGAAATGATTAACCTATAAAATGAAAAATAGGATATAAAATTTAATTTGAAATAAGCTTTGGAATTAAGGGCTATTTCTTTGATAAGTAAGTGGCGTTAGTTAAAAAAAAGTATTTTTTTAACGCGAAATATCTGAAGTTTAAGGTTTATTACTTAGGTTACTTTCCATAATAATGTAGAGAAAGGCTCACAGAGCTTCAGACAAATCGTTCAATACTTTTTTTAGTTACAACACAAGCAGTTTTTAAAAATACAGTTTCGAGATCGCGCGTAAAGTTTGAATACAGGAAAAATACCAGTTTTAGTTACTTACCGATTATTCTGCGATCCCAGGACAATACAATACACATAAACCTTCCTCCTCTTCAAAAAGCTGATTTTCATCAAGTTGTTCTTGCTTGCGAGCTGTACGAGCATCTTTTGTTTTTAAAAGACTCTTACGCTCCTGTCGGGTTGGCCGCGCCTCCTCCTATTTTAGCATAAGTACCAATAGTAAAATTCAGGAGGTTCATTATTCTTAATACTGATCTAAAACCTTCATTAAATATTTCAGGAGCAATGTATGCTTGGATTTCAACTATTTTTAGTCCAGAATGCTGATGTTTTGGTGATAATCACCAAACTGTCGCGTTATTAGAACTTTCATTCGCATTTTGTGTATGAGCACCAAGGCATCGCTCAAGCAAATCATCTGGTTCTTTTTCAGTAAAGAGATATGGTAATAAGTAGCCATTATGGCTTTTTTCATCTCACTGACACTGTGATTATTTCTCTGAATACTCAAATATATATATATATATATATATATATATATATATATATATATATATATATATATATATATATATATATATATATATATATATATATATATATATATATATATGAAACTGATAAGACGTATAGACAACTTTTAGCTGAGATCTAGAATGACATGTATCCTCAACGAACATCGTATGCTCAACTCTTGTCCAACAGAGTAAAATGGATTCTGAACAACCACCAGAAAGTGTCGAAAGCCGAACTTGACGCGATAAAGGGAAGTTGCTGGCCGCGTACAGCAACACCAAAGGCGAATCGCCGATCAACAGCGCTCTTCAACAGATCAATCATTCCTAACGCTGATGGTGAGGACGAACAACTGATTAACATCCGACACCACCTCACCCAAAATCTGATGTATTAATGTATTATAAAGGCATGAATCCAAGCAGCAGGCCAAAAATACCCAGAATAAGTCACTCCCAAGATATGGCTGAAATGATGAAAGAGATCGATTCCCTAGTAAATTAGCATATAAGTGATGTTTCTAACCTGGATGAACTGGTTGATTTGGTCTACTCGGCCGCAGTAACTCTATGTGAGATTCAAGGAACAATACCCATACCCGAATACGTAAACGCCAAAAGCAATAATGCCCCACCTTGGCAGGTGCGCCTCGAAGGAAAGATTTTCAATCTGAGAAAAAAATTGGGCACCTACACATATATCTGAATTTTGCCGAACCATCAAGGAAACTGCTACGATATGTTCGCCTCATTGCTTCAGAGTTCCGCATCAGGGCAAAAGACCCTAATTTCAATAACAGAATTGCGGTATTTGCGATACTATGAAACCAAAAATAAAAGCATTAGGGAACAGATCTCGAAGATATAAAGAACGAGTGAAGAGGTATAAGAACAATTCTCCCTTCTATAAGAATACTAAATTATTCTACAGAACCCTCGAACAATCTGACACTGCAGAGGGTGCTCCTCCATCTCCTAACGACGTGCGCACATTCTGGAGCGGCATATGGGAGAATGATATATCACACGGCGAGAATGCGTTTTGGATGGATGAGGTGGAGTCGAAAATACCGAAACACAATATGCTTGATATCACTATAACGGCAGAAGATATCTCGGGAACACTTAAGAGATCCAACAACTGGGCAGCACCCGGCCCGGATAGAATACGCAATTTTTGATGGATGTATTTCAAAAGCACTCATAATACTATTGCTTCCTTATTTCAACGCGCCCTTGAAGACCATACTAGTGTGAGTGCACAACTCACCCTCGGAGTAACACACTTGCTCCCAAAGAGTGGTGACTCCCAGGACCCTAGGAGTTATTGGCCTATAACATGCTTGCCTACTTTATATAAGCTGATGACGGGAATCCTGACAATGCACATCAATAAGCACATTAAAGTGCATAACATTCTCGCGTATGAGCAGAATGGATGTCGGAGCGGAGCCAGAGGAGGTAAAGAACTTTTAGTTACAGACTATATTGTAACTAAGCACGCACGCAAAAAGCTCAGAAACTTATGTATCGCGTGGATTGACTATCGAAAGGCTTTCGACTCCGTTCCACATTTATGGTTACTAAAGGTAATGGAGTTGTACGGGGTTCCTGGTTCGGTGGTGGGCTTGCTGAGACAACTAATGAGTACATGGCGAACCTCTCTCTGTCTAAGAACGCAAGGAGTAGAAATTTCTGCAGGTGAAATTCAGGTTAAACGGGGGAATTTTTCAGAGGGACACTCTAAGTCCACTCTGGTTCTGTCTAGCTTTGAACCCCCTGAACTGCCTTCTTAACAACAGCACAGAGACACATGACAGAGAGAGCAATACCCGCATAAGCCACCAATTATACTTAGATGACCTTAAACTATATACAGGTACAGTAGATCAAATGAAGAGGCAGCTGGAAACTGTGGCAGCCTTTAGCGAGGGTGTTCGCGTGCAACTCGGAGTGGAAAATGTGCGGCGGTTTGTGTCAGGAGAGGCAAGATGGTTGAAATTGGGCCTGGAATTCAGCTCTTCAATGAGGAAATGTTCCCTGCACTTGGACCCCAGGAAACCTTCAAATACCTGGGCATACAGCAAGCCTTGGACTTAAAAACTTCAGAAAACAGAGAGGCATTCAAGAAGAAGTTGTTCGGACGAATCAAACTTGTAGTCCAGTCGAAACCGAATTCCAAGGCAATGGTGACAGCCATTAACACCTGGGCATTCCCGAGCATAACCTACTCGTTCGGAGTTGTTAACTGGTCAACGACTGAGCTGCGGAACTTAGATAATGAAGTTAGAGGGATGCTGACGAAATATGGCACGCACCACCCTCATGCGTCGGTGAACCGACTCTACCTTAGAAGAGACCAGGAAGACAGAGGAATATCAAACATAGAAAGCACCCAAGATAAAATTATCCTCAGCCTAAGGAAGCACTTCTCGGCAAGTAACACGGCGTTTCACAGATCCATCCGTGCTACGATGATGTGACTCCTCTGAAACTGATGAGGGCCGAAGTAGCACAAGGAAGCCGCACTCCTGAAGAAAGGATCAATGAGTGGAAGGTGATGAAATTACATGGCCGCTATCCCAGGGTCCTTGAGAGTGATAACGTTGACAAGCGTGAGTCGGTGAACTTTCTTATGGCAGGATATTTACACCCGGAAACTGAAGGCTGGCTGCTGGCCATACAAGAACAGGTTGTGCCAACAAGGGCCTATAACAAGCATATCGCTAAGCTTAATACCCCTTCAGACCAATGTCGCTGCTGCTCCAGGGGCCTGGAATCAATCCAGCATGTCACGTCCTCATGCCCGATCTTGGCCCCCAAGGATTACCTCAACAGGCACAACAGCATGGCCAAAATATACCACCAGGAGATAGCGTTGAAGCTCGGACTTCTGAAGAACAGAGTACCGAATTACAAATATACGCCTGAAACTGTCCTTGAAGATGAGGAGCACAAAGTATACTGGGATAATACTATAATCTGTGATCGGCCCATATCGCACAATAGGCCGGATAGCGTTGTATTGTATAAGCAAGAGAAAAAAGATGTACTCTTGGATGTGACGATGCCGGCTGATGATAATATACCGAGGGCGTATTCGGAGAAGATCGATAAGTACAGAGATCTGGCCATTGAAATGAAGCAAATTCACGAGCTGAGCACGACTGTAATTATGCCTATGATTATATCCGTCAACGGCCTCTTGGAGAGGCACCTATTGCAAAACACTCAAAGATTGGGTCTCGATAGAGCAGTTGTCACTAGATCGCAGCGAGAAGTTGTTCTCAGCACCACCAGAATTGTACGCGGCTTTCTCAACAATGAATGAGCCACAAGATGTTAAGATGACTACCTTGGCCACAAAGCCCGGTAGTTATTGGAGTTACCCGCAACTGTCGGTGAAAAAAACAATATATATATATATATATATATATATATATATATATATATATATATACACTTACATACCTACAACATATTGAGATATTTGTGGTTACGCGACAAAAGAAATATTTCACATTATTGTAATGTAAGGTAAGTTACAATGTACACTCCAGCCCGATCCGTAATATTAGCTATATCTTCGTGAATATTCAAAATTTACTTTTTCCTCATGTCAGTACACGCCCAATATACCATATTTGTAAAATATCAAAAAAAATTAAGTTTTGAAAATATTATATGGACTTCCCCCCTTAAAGACGAGTCTCATTTATCAATTCAAGATTTCCGGAAGATAAAAAATGTGCATTCCACTCATTCCTATTGATCAACCACCTCCAAAAAAGTTTCAAACGAACTTTATCAATATTAATCATACTCGAAGACAGCGAACAACTTTCAAACTTATTTCATTTGAATTCCTAAACAGAGACGAGTACAAGCAGGTGTTTTAATGTTCTTCCAACATTTTCTGATGCTACTCTTTCCAACACGGAATTTTGCTTCAAAACAACGAATGGAATAAGGGGATTCCAGATTATATCTACATATCACAAAATATTAATTTTTATTGCAGATCGTAGGCGACCATGTTTTGAATCAGAAAGGACTCCACACTCTATGTCGTAATTTCTAGAATAAGTTCAGTTATGCTTTTATTACATGCAAATATGATTTTATTGGAAATTTTATTTTGTGATATATCTCTCGATTGTATTTTCATAAATAACAAAACGAGCACAATGTTATACAAACATTGAGCATTAGATTTAGGATATATGCACATTCAACAGACAAGTTGGAACAAAGTGCGCTTGTTATGCATGTACAGAAAATTACGTGAGTTACATAAATTTAATGGAAAAGTTCTTAATTTTTATGAACATCGCGTTTCGTCACTGTTTTTTCTTATTTCTCAATTCACAAACGTCCTCAACAACAACTTGGTTGTTTGCAAAATCGAGTCGACTTAATGTTCTCAGTATATGAAGATCTTTGCCATGTGATATTTCGTATCCACCCACGAAATTAGTTGATACCCTTTCGAAAATTCATTATACATGGTGTACCATCCCAAAACGAGCCACCTTATCCCATATTGATAGAAAAATTTATCGAAAGACTTTGATTGATTTTGTTTAGAGAACATCTTTTGACGTATATTTGAGACTTCAACAACCAACCTCCTAAAAAGGGTCTCTAATACAACTCGAAATTGAAGGGGTCAAGGGAGTGGAGCGTGGACCTTATTGAAGGATCTTCGAAGCTTCTTCACAACAGTGAATGAGAAAAGTGTTCCAATAAATATTTTTAGTATAATATCATTTTTCATCATAAGCTTGAATATTTTATCAGTTTTGAAGATAATTGAACATAAGGACAACATATTAAATTTTGTTTAAAGGTGAAAACTTCCGAAAGTATTTAGCGACTGAGTGAATATACTTACTTGAATAGTTTAGACGATAAGAAATATGGGTGTTGTTGAATGTCTTTTAAAATACACAACAGTCTCAAAAATATTATGTTGCGTTATTTCATTTGCAATTATTTCCCTTTCAACAAGTGAATCTTTCCCAAACTGTGTATAAATAAAATTCTGATAATTTTGGTCGATCATTTGATGCATTATGTACCAATCATTGAGCTGCTACTTTGCTGATGTGGTCAAACTTTCTGAAATAGTCATGTTGTTCATATATGCAAGAATGTGCAAAGCGGGTAAGCCATTAATACCGAATTCAAAATAGTGCCAGAGTGGCTGCAAGAATAAATAAACAAAACCATCTTGAAGGAAATATTTACCATGAATACGTTATGGAATTTATTCAGGCGGGTTGCTCATTGGAAATGTAAATGATGATGCAGCAGCAGTGGCGGTATTGGTACTATTTATACCAGAGCCACAACTTGTATAACAAATTTATGCCGATTTCTTCAAGGCAAGAGTTATACGTAATGAGGCCAACAGTATCAACAGTAAACCTCATTTCTTGAGCAACGCCTGCTTGTCTGACGAATGCATTTGTTCCACTTCATGGTTAGGTTAACCGGCCTAGCTGGGGCGATACGAATGTATGTATTTCGATAAAAACACAATTAATGTCTGGAAAAACAAGATGCTAAACCGAAACACTAGAAAACGATACTGAAGAACTTCAAAAACAATTGCATTCCGGACAAGACGGAACTTCTCCTTGCTCCGCCGTACCAGCTTATTGTTACCTCAATTTGCAATATCCTGGTCGTTGGATTGAAAGAAGAGGTCCTATCAAGTGACCTTCCCGAACTACTGACCTGAACCCTTCAGACTTTTTCGTCAGGGGACATATGGGGTCCAAAGTTTTTGTGACTCACACTGAGAATTCGGTCGATCTACGCGAATTAAAGATGGGTGTCAAATTATAATAATAATAAACTTTATTTTCTCAAGAACATTACTGATATGCTGAAGCATAAGGGTGACGGTTTTCTTTCATTCGGGATTGAATTATTATATAGAAGTAAATCGAGGACAATTTTAACATTTCATTTGAAATCATTGGATCCATTCATTTCTTTCATTGTAAACATGATGGAACAATGAAATCATTTTAAGGTTAATGTCGTTTGTGAAAAGAGCTTTCAGAAGATATTTCAACTAAATTAACTAAACTTCACCAAAACCTGCAGGTGAGTACATTCGAAAAATAGTTCACGCAGGGTTTTGCTATCCAGGAAGTTTAAAACAAAATGTGTTTTCCATTTTTTCAAAATTTAGTAGCCGATTTATTCAGGTTGAAGCGGTCAAAACAAAAATTTAATATTTGCGAAAAATATTCGTCAAAATTACGATTCGAAGAACTTTCAATTCGGGTTTCTTTCGACCCTGTTCAATTTTGAGAGGTAGAACTGTCCCCTCCTAGAGCATCAAAAGATATCCCCCAAACAAAATGATTGGACGTGTTCTGGCAAATTCTCGAAAACGACGGGATGATAATTATGCATGTTCGCTCGTTTCAGTTAAAACACCCTGTGTACCTACCGATGAAGTAGGATATATCACGGATGGCTGGAGTTTTTCTCGGGGACAGATAATACTAATAACATTACTTACTACTCATTCTTTATCCACGTATTAACTTCAAATAATAACACATTTTGAGCTAAAGAGGCTGTAAAAATGTAGAGCTAGATAATTATCTAATGTTTGATCTTTTTTCAATTTGATTATTTATAATAAACAGTCACTTATCTGTGTTCTCTATTTGAATGACTGAATTCATACTCAATATCATTAATGAAGTTTTCAATTTTGCTTGACGATATTTCACGTTAACGTTGCCTATTAAACCTCGTGGCGCAGAATAACAGTGGCATTAAGTAGTATATTCTTTTACCTCCCCCACGTGACCTAGGCTGGTAGCACATATCCTTTTCATTAGAGATTATTAATGATAGTTATTTTATTTCGTTGTTTCACTTATATGCTCTGAAGGCGTCTGGTATCAGGCGTCGGATTTTTCAAGAAACGCTTAAATTGGCATCCGACAGATTTTCAAAAATGTTGCAACTCTCTTGTTAAATATTTTTCGAAACTTTCATTACTACGTCCACCTTCAATAAAGAAAAAATTATTGGATATTCCAGTCATTTCCACATAGTTTCCGAAATCTCTCTCTTAACTGTAGGAAAGCTTGATAACTCATCGAGTAGGTATAAAATAATTATTTTAACAACAATGAGCAATGTTTGCTGAACATCATTTCATTTCTTTTGAAAGAACCTACAGAAATATTTCTCAGCCTGAGAAATAATAATGACTAGAGTATTATCGTTTCACTATCCACGAAACAACAATCTCTCCGATATTTGAAATTATATGAAACTCAAGAATAATCATTTTTTTTTGTGTTTTTACTCAAGATTTTTGTCGAAATATTATTCTTCAGTGGATATCACAGGCTACCTAAGCAACGTTTGTTTTGGAGTCTAGATGAAAATTTGTCTATAGCATAAGTGTCCAAAGTTATACCAAGAAATCACTTTCAGGAAATAAATTTTTTTTTGCATTTTGCTGATAATTTAAAACTTGATGGAAGTGACAAAATGTACAAAGTTGGACCATTCATGGAAATTTTGTATAGAAACTTTGTACAGTGGAGAATTTTTCGCTGTAAGCTATGATCAAATATTTCGGTCATCTTGCAAACCAGTTAATTAGGGGAAAGCCTGTGCGATTTGGCTTGAGGGACTGGATATTCCCACGAATTTGAAACCTACGGTGGTGCAAAGCCATTAGTAATAAGCGAGGAAAATTTAGTGAAAAGTTCACTAAGTCTTGGCTTCAGAGTAGTTTCGGAACTACAATAATGTGTATCTGATCCGTCAGATCACATTATATTTTTTGATAATTATTTTATCAGCCCTGACCTTTTGAAAACGTTCAGGAAAAGTGGTTTAGGGGCATCAGTTCCTCAAATGAATAAAGAAGAACGTTGGTGTTTTCAATACATTAACAACTCAACAAGTAAATTGTTGTGTGTTAGATGGAAAGGCAATATTATTGTCACTATAGAAATAAATTACGATTAGGTTGAACCACTGACAAAAGAAAAATGATGGCCTTCAATTAATAAGCAAAATATTTATATTCCACAGCCTCTTCTCTCTTACAAATTCAAAACTTTCAGGGGCGGTGTTGATCTCCTGGATTAAAGTGTTAACAACTACAGATTATCTATTCTGAGAAAAATGTTGGCTCTCTTGTCACTAATATGGTCAACGTAGCTGATGTTAGAGCTTGGAATATAAAGTCGACTTCATTAACATTTGTTCGGGGCATTACCCGTCATTATCTGCGGAGCTTACCTAAATCATCACTCTCCACAAGCAGACTTTCTGGTTCTTCACACAAGAGTATTATATAAGAAGGCGGTCATTTTCCAGTTAAAATTGATAAGACAAATACGGTGTTGAGTTTGTCGTTTCAAAGCACGTTGGGATGTGTAAAATGTAATGTAATTTCAAGCTTAAAATGAAATTATTTTTAATTATATCACACGTCCTCTAAGAAGAACTTGTTTGGTTGACTTTCAATAAATTTCTTTTGACAAGCAATTTTCTCTAGATCCTAAATGACGTAGTATATCCAAATAAGTGTACCAGTTTCTCGTTGAAATAGCTTGAAAACAAAATAAAATTTTTCATATCTTTGTTTCAATTTCACTTCTTAGATATTAAAAATGTCAAAAAATTCATGATTTCATTAAGAGCAATTAGAATCGAAAGGGTCAAAAAAAACGCGAGCTAGCATTATTCCTCCTTGCCTTGACAATGAACAATCAAGTATGGGTCACTAGCTCATGTTATTCTCTTGAGCAGGAACGCGAGTTAGAGGCTTAGCGTAATTTGAATTGCTTATCCATTCTACATCCTATGTTTTGATCCAATAGTCTTTTGACTTACCCCAATATTTGAGATTATTAGTTTTTCATTTTTTGAAACCCTCTTACTTATTGAAGTAAGAAAGATTTCTCTCGTAACAGTAATACATATTGTTCATTGTGACCAAGCGAAATAGCTTATTTTCCGACCGTGTAATTTTAAAATAGATATACATCATCGAACGCAATATTTCTCCTCCGAAAATGATTTGTAAACTTATTATTCTACAAAAATAAATAATTCCAAATCCCATAAGTCAGGCTTAAGACCCACTGAAGTAGGGATCGATTTAATAAGGCTTTTCAAAATCAAATTCAATATTATACAGGTATAAGAAGATATGAGACTCGTAGTTGAATATTGTATCGAGATGAATCGAACTTTCAGTACAACTAAAATTATACTTACTAAAGATATAGAGTTATTTCCAATACTGAAAACTAGAATGCCAGAGATGACCAGAATATGTAAGATATATTCATAATTCCTTCGTATTTACTATATTATTAGCGTTTAGAAACTTAACGGTGAAATCTTCTCGAGAGAAATATTTTCTACTATATATCAGTTTGAGATTTTTAAATATTTCAATGTGAAATATGGAAATTCTTAAGTTTGGAAATTAAAATTCAAGAAAAATTCCAAGTTATATACTTTTGGAAATCTCGAGGTTATCCAGGAATTTTAACATTAAAATCAATTACAACAAAATGAGACTCTCGAACAAGATAAGTAGGTTAATGAACGAAAGGCTTATATAAGATTTTGAAGATCGGCGAAAACCCATTTCACTCGACTAATTCAAAAACATTGCAGATATTGGGAAAATGGCCTTTATCTTTCTGATTTCTGTCGAAAACATCGAATATATTCTCCAATTAATGAATATATGTTTTGCGCTTCGTTTACTGAATCATTTCTGAACACTGAGGTAAAATATTCAGCAATTAATTCCTTCCGATTATGAGAGACTCAAAAGAAAAGGAAGCAATCATATCGGTTTTCAAATATTCAATCCCAAAGCAGGTGGTATCTGAAGATCACAACTGATTGACTAAGGAAAAAGTTCCGGAAGAGAGAAATCCTTACCTCAACTCTTGTTGACAGCCATCTATCTGCAAATATTTCAGGGAATCAAATTGCAGAAAATAAGAAGCTAAAGTATTAAGGCTACGCAATTCAATTCCACCCTGATTAGCCTTATTCATTCAGACAAAACAAAAGTGCTCAGCTGTAGAAAACCAGCAGTTTGACGAATATTAACTTCATGTTTTAAAATTTGGACACAGTTTCTCGATGTAAAATTTGAAAGGAGTCTAGTGTGACACCAAGATATCTGTGAAACATAGAAGAACATTCTCAATTGCATATTCTTCAAATGATTATTGAACACATGCTACCTTCGTTTATGGAGAATCAAAACATATTTAAATAAATAATAAAGAATCTCCTATCAGCTTTTAAATGATATTTCAATTTATCACTTGGTAAATTTGAATATCACATCGACCGAAAACATCTAACCATGTTTCATGACCACGAATCCTCTTCACTGAAATCCGTGAGATTTCAATGGCGAAATACGGTGCTGACTTTGGGGATCATTTTCAATCTTTATTTTCAGTATTTTGATTCTGAAAACATCCTCGGTAGTATTTGGTTCTATTCTTAACCCACCCTCTCAAAGAGTAATCAAATTGTCGACGTTCCATGATAAAAAATCATTCATTCAATTTGTCTTCTTGGTCGCCCATTATTTCTTTTCAAATTTGCTTGGAGTTTGACTGAAGTGGCTTCAATTCGAAAATAGAAATTAACATATACAAGGTTAGGGGATTCTGTGTTATACCAGTTTGTTAAATGTCCCAAATTCACACCCTAACTATGGGCATAAGAATCTTAAATAATATTTTGTACTTCAATTACCAAGATAACTCATGATATCTTACAATATTCTCATCTTACATATTCACCTTATACAACACACATCAAATTTATATGGAATCACTACGTATTTCACACTATTGATTATTTGTTTGTTATTCCTTTAACGTGCTCTATTTCCGCCTTTCGGCCAATGACACGCCGGGGAATTCTGTCACCTCACTAACCCGGGAATTTTGCCGAACCCCTCTCGTGTCGAGGGAAGGGATCTTTAATGTGCAACACATTTCTGTTAGACAGGACCGACAGCTTTACATCTCCTCAGAAAGATGGACGCAAGAATGAAGTTTTTTGTTGTAAAAACACTGGATGGTATGATAAGAAATGTTGAATTATCACCACATGTTCCCGATATTGTACTCAGTCGTCAATGACATTTGGGGTTATGAATTTCAAAATTCAAAAATGCCTATAATCATAATTGAAAATGCCCTACGTTGGATCGTCCGATGTGGAGAGGGGTCGAATAATTGCTCTCGTTAAAGAAGGGATGACAAAGAGGGATAAAGCGGCCTTCTTAGGGGTCACTGCGGGTCATTCCAAAAACATACGCCTGATACGAAGAGCTACAATCTCTGCAAAAGAGGTCCAGAAAAAGACGTAGGAAGAACAAGACCGCATTTCGTGACAAATTGCAAGAAAAGAACCTAGTGCGTCGCAACCCATACTTCAGTGGCAATTTCTGGAAGCAACAGGCATCAGTGTATCAGTCGAAAAGATACGTCGAAGGCTCTTTCAAGGGATTTATATAGCAGAAGGCCCTTTAGAGTTCCAGAGCTAACCAGACAACCAAAAATTAACAGACTTAATTGGTGTATCGAGCACCAAAATTGGAATATTGAGAATTGGCGGAATGTTCATCCTTCGGATGAGACTAGAATTTGTTTTCGAACAAATGACCCCCGGATTCAGGTTTTAAGTGGTTGTTGAAGACAAGATAGACTCAGAGCAGCAAGACAAATCTCGAAATTCCAAATGGGCAGTGTGATGTTTTGGGATGGAATTATGCTGGGAGGCAAAACAGATTTAATTTCGTTGCAAGTGTAACGGCTGGAAATTACGTGAACCTAATGCTGAAGCCCATAGTGAGACTTTGGCGAGGTTCCCACGGTGAAAATTTCACTTTTATGTATTTTTTTATATTACAATCAAGGAAATATTCGTATTGCAATGCAGTCCTCCTATAGAAAGACATTATGAAATTTCATGTACACCAACGTCCGTGATTTCAGCCAGTATCTTTGGAATTATCTATTCAAGAACATGGCCATAAACTGTTACATTATAAGTTACCACCACAATATCTAATATTTTAATAACAAACAGAATTACTTGACAATCCCATGGCAACATTTACCCCTAACAATAACCTAGTCTTTGCTACTTAGTACTCTTAAAAATGAAGTACTTCGAATTATAGATGCTGCTACAGCAGCATGATTTTCAAATTATACTGTTTCGCATTTTTTACATTCAATATTTTCTATGCGATTACAATTCTACGATTATTTAATATCTAGTAGTAGTACGGTTAGACCGGCCCTGCCAATGTTCCACCTAAATAAACAGTGTATAAGTTTTCTATTTAGTTTTGTAACTCAAGAAACTAACAATGGATATTGTCGAGGTAGAATCAGAGGAAAGTTACGGAGCTTCGTTTCGCAGAGTTGGCAGAATTTATTTTTATTTGAAAATGTTACTGTGGAAGCACGGAAGACAATAAACTCGAAAGAAGCAACACCAAAAAGATATTTAAATGCTGGATTTGAATTACAGTCACGAAAACCTTTTCGAATGAAATCCTTGAAAGTTACTCAGGATCGGGTTCTTTATATTCTTATCTCATTTTTAAGCTTCTTAATCTAATCCGTTAATCCTACTGTAACATAATCTCCATATTTTTTGTGACTGTTTAAGGATATAAAAAGTTATTAAAGATGCATAATGGAGAAATCAGAGCAAATTTCTTGAACGGTGAATTTTAAATGATCAGAAACCTATTAAAAAGCTTAGCTCTCCTAATTTAAGTATTTAATAGAAAACAGAGGATATGAAAAATGTTATTTAGTTAAAAGACATATTTCATTTCTTGAATATATTTCACGTACGAATCTATCAATTTGCTCAATGCGATTCGATATCAGTTTTCAGAGTCAAGTCTTCTGATTTTTCAGAATGAAACGTATATTCATTTTTCTATCATTATCAGTAGATGCCAAATAATTCCACGATGTTCTTGAAGAACTCCTAGTTCTACCAAAGAACCAGCAATGTTTAAAAGTTATTTTAGAAAGAAATACCGAAATTTCTTGGATGACGTTTAATTATTACTACCTAGAAAAAGCAGTTGAACATTTTTCCAGATATCGTGGACAGCATTCGATCAGAAAGAAAAATTCTCAGAAAATGTTTCTGCTCCAAGTGAACAGGAGTATAATTTCTGACTTAATTCTAGAGTCGAATGATCACGAGCTTGTGAACTACAAAGAAATTAATGAAACTGATGATTTTCACGTTCTGGAATCGACTGATGAGTCAATCATCTGAGAATCTCTTCATCCGATCAATCACGAGAACGCTTTCATTGTCGCTGGCCGTAGGAAATGTTTTTTGAAATTTGGTGCATAATTCGCTCGAATTTCGATCATTCAACAACCTACTCCTTTCTAGGGGCAACTGAGGGCGGGAATCTTAGACGTTCTGAAAATGATGAAGAAATAATAGGAAGTTAACCAGATTAAACCTTTGAGGATCCAGACTACACAATGATCGATGTAGAATCAGATGACTCTGATGATATTCCACACAGAAGAATGGAATGAAGAAAAACGATACAGAGGAGTGTGGTATTGAAAGAAAATCTGACAAAACGCGAAAGAGAATGGGAAGCAAGAAATAAGATACATAGGAGGTCAGCAAGCGAGAGAGACATGAGAAACGCGAATATGAAAACTTTGAAAATTCAGCTAAGGTTTCATGAAAATGATAAATGGTGATATTCAAAGAGCAGTATTCGTTCAATACTGGATTTTAGATACCAACGAGCCAGTTTCTCACATTTCAAGGCTATTTTTAGACAATAAATGAAGCAAGGGATATTTCAAACATATATTCAGTATGTCTGATACACTCTACGAAAACCTGCGATTCAAAAGTAATATCTCAAGAATAATGCAGATGAATGTCATCTACTGGCAAACAAGCTTAGTTTGGAAAATAGATTAATCGGTAAGAGAGCCATATTTTATCTATTCCTAACTACGTAATCACACATATCAGCGAATACGATGCAGTATTTGAACACCCAAAACATTGACCTAATGAGCCATTGGCCCGATTTGGCACCTACCAACTTCTTTTTGTTTGTGCACATGAACAAAAAACTGCGTGGGCAACGATTTTCGACAGAAGCAAAGCAGTTGAAGCCTTCCAAAACCAAGTCTTGGAGGTATCTCATTCAGAGTGGCAAAAGTGTTTCGAATATTGGTTTGAGCGCATGCAAAAGTGTATCGATCTTCATGGAGAATACTTTGGAAAACAATGAAGCTATTTTTTCCCCAAAGTTACTCGTTTTTTTTTTGGCAGGCGCAAAAGTCCGAAGGCAACCTACGTATACACTTTCTTTAATTAATGAGAAATATAATATATGGTCTGCTCTTCCGAATGCAGTTAGTCGGTAAATTTATGAATCCATTTGCTATACAATATTGAAATGTGATGCAGCTGAACATTTTTACGAAGAATGGTAAAAATTCAGGTAAACTAAAGAGCGATTGATTATACCTCAAGAAGAAGCCAATGCTGCCTATGTTTTTAGAATGAATCCAAAGTTGTTTTCACTTTTGATCTGCAACAATATTTACCAACCCGCATTTGAGCACATCGGAAGAATTTAAAGAAGACTGTTGTGGATGTATAATTTAACACTACATGACTGCAGTCATAATAGAACGGCTTGCTATATATGGTATGAAACAATATCACACTTAGAATCTAATAAAATTGCTTCTTGCAGAATCTACCAGTGAACGTCAACTCAATAACACTTTACCTAAATACCTGCAATAGGCAAGATGAAAACGCACAGCTTGTTGTAATATTTATGCTACTATTTCTAAATTTCACTATCAATATTCTATAACATAAATTTCTTATCCCCAGTCATACAAACATGGAATGTGATAATGACTACTTAATTATAGAGAAAAAGAAGAACAAACATGTATATGCTTCAACTGGTTCGACTTTTTAACAAACACTCAACCTTTCGAAGTTGTCGAATTCTGGATAGATGATTCAATGGAGTTTGCAAGTTTCATGAAGACCACAATTCAGGTCTGAATGAGAAATGGATAAGATATCATGAGGATTTTGTGGTTTTTATTACAGAAACATCTTCTTTGGGAGAGGGCAGAATATTGATCCGAAGAAGCTTCCGAAGCGTTCTGATCCCAACTAAAATTCCAAAGAAAAGAAGGAAAGTTGAATAAAGTTTTTAGCATAGATGATGAAATGTGTCACATATTCTATAGATACAAACTTATAGAAAAAATACAAGAGATGTAATACCAGATTCTGATACAGACGATATCTGATCAAAATTATTGCAAGCAGACATGTACCTTATTCTGTCATGATTAGTTGAGTCAACTTGATTTTCGAATAAAGCAGATTTTCAGTTCCATATTTTCACAATACTTTCTTGTTCTACATTTCACGCGCAGCGATTTGATAATTGGACTGATCTCATGTTTCTTCTGGTGCCCATTCATGGAGATTATTATCTCACAATATTAACTGGACATCTTCGAGATCGTTATCAAAGTGTTCAAAAAAAATATGCAGAAGAAAAACGTTATCCTTCAACATTTACAGAATAATCACAGCACAAGCAAAAAGCATCACAATATGATTTCAATATCAACCTCATACCGTCGTGAACGTCAGCTATGATAGCATTGGAGGCTTGGATAACGTAAGCCCAGATACAATTGAAAAGAACATTTTTGTCATCTTGAAAATTTGTTACTCGATGAATAAATATAATATTAAGATAAAAAAGTGCAGCGCGGTGGATTAACCGTCATCTGCTCCAACAAATTTGAAATCTTATCGGATAATGCCTAATAATTTTAATGATCAGAAATGTCAATTGAGTGTACGCCATTGGGAAACCTGTCAGCTGACGCAGGTGGATGTACCTAACAGACGTTGAACAGTACAACTACTAAAGGAGAGTTTGATATGCTTATTGGGAAATATTCTATAGGATATCATCAAATATTTACAGATGTCTCAAAAAAACAGGAATATCGATCCATTGGTGCAGCAGTGTTCGACAAGAACAATTCCATTTTTTATGCATAACTGTTTGCTATTCCTGTGGCTCTGAGTTTCATTGAAGATCATCTTAATACACTGAGTTCAGACAAAATCCTCATCATTTCCGATAGTCTGATGGTTCTCAATTCACTAAAATTCTGTAAATTTGATGCTTCGTTCACTATTATCAATGAAAAAATTCTGGTCTCTGTTCAATCTAGAACTATTGAATAAATCGGTTTGCTTTATGTGGGTGAAAGCTCATGTTGGAATTCCATCGAACTAAACAATAGATAGGGCTGCGAAAGAGGCAACTATGAATGAGGTGCAACATTCTCAATGTTTATCATCTGAGATCATTCTGTACCACAAAAGTGGTGTGCTTAGGAAATGGTACAACAAATTCCATCTAGATGAAAAAGGCTTATTTTATGAAAATATTCAACCACCTCCACCCACTGTTGTATGGTATAAAAATATAAGTAATCGTAGGGAGTTTGTTTGGGTTATATCTCGTTTGAGAAGTGGTCACGCCTTGAGTCTTTTTTAATTGAACAAAATTGGTCTTTCGGATAATTCTTTGTGTGAATGCGGTGAACTGGGTACTCCGAATCATCTTCAAGCAACTTTCGACATCGTTGTGATTATTTTCTATTCGAATTTAAGACTATAAAATTCAACCAACCTTATAATTTAAATTTGAAATCATTGAACTACTTAAATGTCTACGAGATTATTTTCAAATATATTGAATCTCTCCAATTAAAGTTCTGAACCACGTTGAATTATCCTATGTTATTTACCCGATATATGTTTCATCTTCCCATCCGTGACTTATGTCTTGTATGTGCATGAAGAAAAAATCGCCTTGATGAGTCTCTTGGCGTATTGTATCCTTGTTTAATTCCTTGAGTTAGACACTTTCTTCAGAATTGGACGTTTGTTCTTGAATATTCTTCAATATGTATATACATATTCTATCGTTTGTATACGGAAAATTGAAGAATAGTATAGGTTGGTTGAAAATATTTATCATAAATTTATTACGGAAGAGTAAATATAATATTTATGTTGGCTAATGACTATAGTCAAGGCCATAACATGGTGTCTCTAAGTCTCTCACCTATAAATTAAAAAAAAAACACGCCTTGAAAGAGATGTTGTCGAATTTCCCCAGTTAAAACATCTTCAGCTTATACGATATAATAAATTCGTCAGTTAATGGCTTACACGATACTCTGAATGAAAAGTAATGTCATTCTGCTGTTCACTGGTGGCATAAACATAGAAAACAAACCTTAAAAATCATATTTTAGTTATTTTCGCTCGTTCTTTAAATAGTTGGCCTAATATTGAAATGAAGAAATATACGTTATGACTTTGAATTGTGGAGGCCGTTACTTGATGTAGATCCATGATATAAATGAGATAAAAAACACAAGGTTTAACTTCAATCTACACTTTATTTGAAAAAATTCGACGACGTTTCGCTGACACAGCAGCTTTATCAAGAATGAAAAACAGAATGAAGAGTATGGTATTATAAACAAATCGTAGAACAAGTTGGATGAATAACAGGAAAATCCACACCGAGCCATTGTACAGTTAGTATGAAAGGTAATAAAAACTAATTAAACAAGTTAAGTAGGGTGAGTAATTCACATCTACCTGTTCATTCAAAAGCTTGTCCGAATGTTTGTATCTATTTATTTCTAATGCTTCTAGGAGATCTAATTTTGAACTTTTGATTTTATATGTAATATGTCAAAGTTCTTATTGAATGAAAAATCAAGTAAATCAGGAATCTATAAACTCAATTGCGGTTCTTGTGATAAAATTGATATCGGTAGGACCTATAGGAGTTTTGGCATAAGAACATCTGAACATAAACGTAGCTTCGATAAAAATAAATCTGATTCAAATTATTCAAATCACCTAATAAAAGAAAACCATTCATTCAATAAAAACTTTGACATATTACATATAAAATCCAAAAGTTCAAAATTAGATCTCCTAGAAGCATTAGAAATAATGCGGACAAGCTTTTGAATGAACAGGTAGATGTGAATTACTCACCCCTACTTAACTTGTTTAATTAGTTTTTATTACCTTTCATACTAACTGTACAATGGCTCGGTGTGGATTTTCCTGTTATTCATCCAACTTGTTCTACGATTTGTTTATAATACCATACTCTTCATTCTGTTTTTCATTCTTGATAAAGCTGCTGTGTCAGCAAAACGTCGTCGAATTTTTTCAAATAAAGTGTAGATTAAAGTTAAACCTTGTGTTTTTTATCTCATTTATATCATGGATCTACATCAAGTAACGGCCTCCACAATTCAAATATTAAAATTTGTGTTGTTTTCTGATGATTTTGCCTTCAACTGTCAAACTGTCCAATTTCGTCTAAGAATACTCTCCATTGTATAAGAAGAGGATAGTTATTGTTGAAGATCATACCATAGGTTCTTTTTCATTGATGTAAATTAGAATGGCGATAACCATTTAGCACTGCTCCAGATTGATGGGATGTCAACTTTGAGAAACCCATCCAGCAAATCTATGTCTGGCGGTATCTCAAACAAATATTTGCAAGTTTCTTAATTGATATGCGAAAATCAAAGGACGGGGTAGTTCAATCCCCTGATCTAACAATATTATACTTATGGTTGAAAATTGAATGTATTGTGTTGAGAAAAAAAATTGTTGACTCAATTCAGGTAGAATAATAAGACAGATAATGCTTGTAATTAGATCGTTCACAACTAAGAGTTTGAGAAGGTTAATCCTTCTCAAGCTTGATATATTGCAAGACTTTCGTATATCGAGCAACAGACATGTACACATTGGGCGTTACATTACGACAATCTAATGATTTCTATTGCCTTCATGCCTTAAATGTTGTAACAACGTAACTGATTGAGATACGTGTAACACTATTTTAACGACATATGTCTAGAATTTTTTGAAGAATCTAAGATTTGATAAATATACAGGGTATTACACTCAAGAAAAAAAAGTTGAAATTGGCTACTTCTCTATAGCACATGATGTTCAGTTGTCGATAAAATTAATAATGTTTTTCATCTCATTTATACGCAAGCTGCTCATGACAAAATCAAATGTAGTGACTTTCTTTCGGTTAAAAATTTGTCAGATGATAACTTGTCTAAAATCTCAAAATTACAAGAATTAATCAGCCGCCGGCCTGTAGAAATCTGTCAGATATATTTAAATAGACGAGTGGCGTTAACCCTTAGTTCCTGTGCCATACATTTCACTGCGTCAGCTAATGTGTTTTCCGATAATATATATATATATATATATATATATAACCTTAATTTCTAGACAAAGTACACATATACACATACACAGCATCATCGGTATGAAAATTTTCCATCGTTTTCACAGTTTTCTATGAGCAGTATATGCATTACAACCAGATGACGATTTTTTCCATTTCATTATAATGTTAACTATTATTGATAAAAGTGCAAATCAGAAGGAAATAAAAAAACTATGTTTTTTTGCGAAAAATAGTCTCTACGTCACACATTTCATTGCATCAGTTGAAGGATTTCAACCCTTCCACTTACACACAGCTGACGTTCCTTTTCATTTGAAGTATCTAGCAAACCATCACCTCTCAAATGTTTAACCGGGAGAAAATCAAGCTTTTTTCACATTTTTGTATGAGTTTCTGCCGTATGATTGACCGCGTTACAGCCAACTAACGTTTTCCCTAATTTCAATATAACTGCTACCAACTGATAGAGTTTCAATCCGAAGGAAATAAGGACTACCGTTGCCGAACTTACCTATGCTAACGCTCATGGGATTTTGTAACGCAACTCTGAAATTTTCCCGAAGTATTAATCGAAAGAAAATCGGTTTATTCCATTCGATTTCGATAACAAGAAATTTTCTCGTCATAGAAATCTGAATGTAAATGAAACAATTTTACTAATGATATTGCTTGTGATAATACGTAACAATAAAATTACATTCAGTGTTACTTGGCAAGGTCTGTGCACTATATAGTATCTTCCAGGAAGAAAGCCACTGACATCACTTGTTTTTATGATGAAGTCGTTGGTTGTTAGTACTATAATTGATGTTAACATTGATATATTTTCCTAATTTGCATGTTATTCTACGAGGTTTTTGAAAACCGATCTGGTCGCTTGGTTTTTCAGGCACTCCACTCGATGTGTTAGCCATTTAGAAACTCGAATGGCAAAGGAGTTGTGGTTTTCTATAACTTTCTCGTTGAAGGTTTCTCATTTTGGCTTTACATAGAATATTTGGTGTACCATAAATCATGATGATAATGGGAAATTAAACTATGTATTATTATATAGGGTGCGCTAGAGAAAACCGGACAACTTTTTATCTGTTAAAACTTTCGCAATTTTAGAGCTAGAGAATACGTTCTTGCTTCATTGGAAAGCCAAAGAACTAGCTTTTTCAGAAATTGTATCCAAATGTCACTTCCGTTGAGATCCAATATGGCTGATACATTCGGAAATGAGCAATTTTTCAAGATCGCTGGAACGTTTTTTTTTATGAAATATTCGCATTCAGTCGATAATTCAGTCTTTTCTGAACAATTAAACATATTGGTCTTGATGATATTCTAAAAAATGGTCAGAAAGTAGCGTGAGAAATTTTGTTTCATTCTGATCTTCAGCAGAAATCGAAAAATTTTTTTCACCTCATGGCGTTGGCACTCGTGAAGTTGTTGTGTTTTTCATGGATGTTCTAGGAAGGCAAAGAACTAGTTTTTACTGAAAATATACTGAAATTTAATTTCCGTATGAATTCAAAATAGCCGACTTCCTCAAGTATTTATAATTTTCATTTTCCACACGCATTAAGAAAGTTTTCGCGATCGTAAAGAATCAACTGCGTAATTCAATCACTAGATTGAACCTTTTCCATCTTTTTGAGGGGTTGAACCCGAATATTGATTCAGAATTGTGCCAATTGTCGTCAATAGTGTTTCTCTTTTCCACTATCATTTTCACGTCCTGTTGTAAAACCTCTGAACATAGACTGCATGCATTAACTCTATTAAAAACAAAAAACAATGAAATGTCATCGAGTTTTAGACGGCATCTGGTTTCAACTCGAATTTTATCTTAGTGTTACTTGTTTGTGACGTTTGAAATTTTTAACAATGGTTTTAACAATTGAGGATAAGAGTTTCATTGAATATCTATTTCTACGTTGCTATACTGCTGGGCAAATATTACGCCAATTTCCAGCCCCTAATTATAAAAAGAAGTACAATCTTTTACCCTGAGGAAAAATTTCGGACAACAGGGTCATTAGGATGAAGACCAGCTACTGGAGAAGCTATAACTGTTAGAACACAGTTACTTGCTTTTTTTATAATTTGTTTCAAGCATCAACTCTGCATTTTTTGTATTACAAACTCAATTGACAATTTCAGGATAACATTCAGCGAATCTCTGCATTAGCAGTTAGCCCTACAAAACTGTCGGAACCAGCTTGACTGTTTCCCAAATGTCTCAGATATGCCAAATCTCAAAAACCCCTGCGAGAAGAATAATAATAAGACACGATTTGGGTCTTAAGTTTTTTCGGAGACACTATAATTTTCAATTGAATACTCAAGCTGTCAAAGAGCGCAAGTTTGAGTGATGCATAAATTAATTGAATCGATTTAGAACACGTAGACAAATTGAAAATATCTGGACGAAAAACTTTTCAGTGTTGCCTCACCAGAAAACAGCCTGAGTGACACAATTTGTGTTCCGACTAATCAAATCAACGAGGAATGTGCCTTTGATGCGTTTGCAGAGGGAAAGACAAAAATTTTCCAGGCATTTAATCGTCTGTCTCTGCCGGTATTTCGAGGAAGTTTAAATCAAATATAATTTTTATAGAACAAGGCATAAGATTAGATTCAGAAAATTATTGTCACACAATTCTCGATCATATGTTACCAACGATCGAGGCGTAAACTAACTTCAGTTCACTTTCATGCAGGTGAATGATTGCTGTTTTCTGTATGACATGATTAATACAGTTGCCACCAGCTGAAAATGAACGGTTGAAAAATTGAGTAGCTTTTTGGATGATTTTTATTAGTTCAAATATTCTTTGGAGTTCTACAATTTTTTTCATATTGGAAGAAATGAACAACTAGTACTATATCACAAAAAAACGCTACTTACTCTCAACTGGCTGTCAGTGTACAGGGTGTCCCAAATCAGATGTAACTGAATGAAATCTATTTCAATTGATTTTAGGATAGAGCCATATGTCATACCAGTCAATACACTATGGACAACGCGTAAACGACATCATCGAACCAAAACAATGGCCCCCAAATAGTCCCGATCTCAATTCGTACGATTATTTTCTGTAGGGTCATTTGGAAGAAATTTTGTATAAAAATGGTATGATTCTCAATAATTGTGAGGAGCTGGGGCAAGAAATTTGAGAATGTTGGAAAATATTGATTAAGAAGTAATCTCGAGATCCATAGAGCTGGAGAAGACGTTGTGGATGCCAATGGAAGTCATATTCCATCGAGTAATTGATTCTTTTGGTTGAATGTTTCTACTCATGTAATTTCTTAAAGGAAACCATGTCTTAAGTATTTTCGGAGACACTATAAATTCTCGCAGATGTTTTTAACAGTTGGCATCACTGGGATATTTGGGAAACAGTCATTCAGATCTTCTTCTTAATGACCATGTTGTCCGAAATTTTTCCTCAAAATCATGAAATTGTACTCCTTTTTGTAATTTTAATTTAATTTGTAAACATTCAACGAAACGCTTATCCTCATTTGGTAAAACCATTGTTAACATTTTCAAACGTCAAAAACAAGCAACACCATGATAAAATTGGAGTTCAAACCAGAAGTCGTCTAAAAGTCGGTGACATTTCATTATTTTTAGTTTATCATTGAGTTAATGCCATGCCGTCTATGTTCAGAGGTTTCACAACGGACGAGCCAATTATAGTGGAAAAGAGAAACACTATTGACGACAATTGGCACAATTCTGAATCAATATTCGGGTTCGACCCCTCAAAATGATGGGAAAGGTTCAATCTAGTGATTGAATTACGCAGTTGATTTATTACGATCGCAATAGCTTTTTTAATGCGCGGAAAAATGTTTAATATTTGAGGAAGTCGGCCATCTTGAATTAGAACGCAAATCAAATTTTCGGTTGATTTTAGTGAAAAATGGTTCTTTATTCTCTTAGAACATCCATGAAGAACACAACAACTTCAGGAGTATCAACACCATGAGGTAAAAAATATATTTCGATTTCAGCTGAAAATCAGAATGAAAAAAATTCTTCACGCCACTTTTTCACCAATTCACGACAAATTTTTGAGACCAATATATCAAATTGTTCAAAAAAGACTGAATTAGTGACTGAATGCCCCATCCGAATATTTTAGTGGAAAAAAAACGTTCCAGCGATCTTGAAATATTGCTCATTTTCGAATGAGTCAGCCATATTGGATGTCACCGGAAGTGAAATTTCGACACAATTTCAGAATTGGCTTTTCAATGAAGCAAGAACGAATGATCTAGCTCTCAAATTGCGAAAGTTATAACAGAAAAAAAATTATCCAGTTTTCTCTGGCGCACAAGAGATTCATAGATTATCAGCATTGCAATTTCGGTCTTCACCTGACATCAAGTATTGAACTAATGTTGAAAATTCATACCTACATAAACAGGTAATAAACTAATTATGTTAAAACCTGGTATTATTTAAAGATAACAAATAAGGACGAATAAGCTGAGCCATATTGGTAGTTCAGAAGATTATCTCAATGAGGGGTTTGTTGCAGTTTGGAAATTTCGATCAAGAAATTCAACCTTCGTCCCTTAGTAATTCAAGGAATAATTTGAAGTTCATCTATGGGCGGAGAATGATGGCCATTTTCGATACAATGTGAGGCGAAATTGTTATCTAATTGATGCTTTTTGTATCACGTTTTGTTTTTCTACCAATATGGGTCAAATTGCTAACCAGTATTATACAATTTATCAGATTTGTCTTGACAATTGAAAAATTCGTAGGAGAGTTTCATATTGGTCTTGAATGCTAATTTTTCATGCTGTTTTGAAATACATCTACAATCTTTTGGCTGATAAGGCCAAAATACGTTAATGAAATATATTTATCTGTATTAGATTCTATATGTGGGTATATATTATGATGATATGCCATTTGTGTTTGTTTTTTCTGATCATTTTCTTCATTACATTTGAGGAATAACCATCGTTCTTACCTTTCTTTCTCTAATACTTGATACTTCCCTGGACATATTTTCTTCGAATGATGGAAGAGAGAAAGCCCTACGAACCATTGATTTAAACGCAGCGTATTAATGAGATTTTGAGGGTGTTGAGTCATAAGTCAGTAAAGGTAGGTTTTCGAACCTTAAGATGTTTTTTTAGGGGTGATTGTTAGATCTAAATAGTGAATCTAATTATCGACTTCTACCTCTATTTTAATTTTTCAATTTTGGGATGAATGCTTTTGATGAGAGTTGAAAATTGATCTAGTTGTCTAGCGGTTCCTATAAAACAAGCTAGACAAGCTAGTATATCGTCTACATATCTATACCAAAAATGTAATACTTTTGATTTGGAGGAATTGAGTATTATATCTTAAATCATCAAATCAAAAGTATTATATTCTTGGTATAGATATGTAGACGATATATATTGTCTAGCTTGTTTTATAGGAACCGCTAGACAAATAGATCAATTTTATATATATATATATATATATATATATATATATATATATTTGATATATATATATATATATATATATATATATATATATATATATATATATATATATATATATATATATATATATATATATATATATATATATATATATATATATAGTATTTGATATTCAATTTGAAATAATTCTGGTGTGGGCACAAATTAAGTAAAAACATGAAAGTGTGATTTGTTCACATGAAAAGCATAAAAACGTAGCTTTCAAGGCCACATGAATTTCTCCCAGAACTTTGTCAAAAGTAGAGATGAAATTGATAAATTTGACACTACTGGGGTGTACAAGTTGTCCTGTATAGATTGTGAAGCCGACTTTATAGAATAGACTGGTAATTCATACAAAACTTGATACAAAGAGCATCAATCCGATCACAATAACCAGAAAACCGATGAATCTACTTTCGCTTTACATTGTTTCAAAAATGGCCATCATTATCCACACATAGATCAATTTCAGATTATTCACAGAATACCTAAAGAGCAAAGTCAGATTTCTTGGAATTCATCAAGATTTTCGAACTACAATAAACCCCCATCGAGAAAATATCTGGAACGACAAGTTCAGACTCATTCAACCTCATTTGATATCTTTAAATAATACCTGCTTTTATGATAAATAGTTTATTACATCTTGTTACTTTTAAAAATTCTGATTCTTAAAGTTGTTTCACTTTTAAATGCCGTTCATGAAAGAAAACACATATAGTGAATAATACATTCTCTATTTATGGGGCTTCTTTGTATGAAAATGAAATATAAAATATCGCAAGGCGAAATGATTATTGAAATGGCTATATATATATATATATATATATATATATATATATATATATATATATATATATATATATATATATATATATATATATATATATATATATATATATATATATATATATATATATATGTGTATGAAGGCTATAACCCTCTCGAAGACTAGAGCAATCAGGAGGGTAGGATGAATAACAATCACTACACAGTAGCCCACATGATCATTAACCTAAGCTTATCTGGTCGTTGTATGGTTCTGGGTGAATAGATACCGTCTTTTTCTCCACAGCAACAAATGGAACGTCAAATGTACAGGAGAGCTCGTAGTGGGTCCTAAGCAGTTCAAGGACCCCTTCTTGGGTCTTTGTAGCAGGAAGTTAAGATAGTTGAATCCCCAAATTAGGTATTTGTAGGAAGTGAATGCATAGGTGGCAGTGAAGCAAAGTGAGAGTGTTGAGTACGACCGCAATGAAACTATCAAGAACCAAACTTGAAAGAAAATGAGGCCTGAAAGAATAATATGTGATTGAAACTGAAAGAATTGATGGTAGTATTTCCATGTGAGAGTATGATGAAAAGTTGAGTGCTTACCTAAGATGTCGTGCGGCCTCTAAGTGAACTTTTTGAAAGAGATTTGGAATGATACGGAATTTGATATAAATCCACTAAGCGATACTTGTTTCTCGCAAGTATTATTCAAATTCACGTTATTTTCCGTTTTCTTGAATTTAAATTCGCATGAGCGATCACTTTCTCTCACCATCAGAAATAGTGAGGTATTCAAAAAAAGTGGCTCCTCTTTGTGTCAATTATTCCTAGGGAAATTCAGTTCATCTTTCAAAATTCTAGTGGGTTAACCTTGAACTGCTGACCTCACTTCCTGTTCTGGTTTTAATTCTGGTTGTTCACCAACATTTTACCTTCTATGCTCTGAATAGCTCAATGTTTGACATATCTCAACTCAGGTTATGTTGTTGTGTATTTTAAAACTATGTTTATTTTCGGAATTCACTGAGTGTATTCAATTTTCAACTTTTCTTTCAGATCTCTCGTATCCTAGATGCCACTATTAATCGACAGTAAATAAAAAGCACTAATCTACCGTAGCCCTTGAAATGTATTTATGTTTATCAGATGAATAAAGAACTTCAACCTATGAATAATTTTTGCTACCTTATAGCCAGCACGGAATTAGTAAGATTTCAAAGTGTTCATTTTTAGGACGTAACATTGTTTGCATCCATAATAATTTTGTATCTACCTGTTTATGTTTGTATGTATTTGCAACTTTAGTTCAAAACTAGTTTTCAGCTGGAGATGGTCGAGAGACCCAAATTGCAATTCTGAAATTCACTAAATCTATATTATAATACATAGCTTAATTTCTTATTATCATCAGGATAAACAATAATGTAGTAGCGGTAGAATCAATCTACTATTTGTACCATAAATTATTTGAAAATAAGTCATGGACATTGATATAGTATGGTTTTCAAGTGGAATTCAGTAGATAGTCCAAATAGCCAGTGTAGTGAGGAAACTATAAGACATTCAGTCCTTGACTGTCCTATGTCTTAGTTGTAAGTCAATATGTACATATGGTATCAGACCCTTTTCTTGTTTGGCTTTGAACATTAAAATGCATTCAGTGAATCTGACACTATGTTTTCTTACTGTTTTTCTTATTAGTCTTCAAATGTCTGCCATCCCATCATCCAACGTCTACCTATAGACGTTCTGGCTGAAACGAAGAATGAAATGGAAAACCAATCATTCTGTTTCCACTTTTTGTTCCAAACACACCAACAGATTTGTTGTTACTAATTTTCCAACAACGAGCTGGACAGGGTTTCTCTCATTATCCTGACCTTCCACTTTAGGGGCGATCGTGGAAAATTAGAGTATTTTGAATGATTATCCATTCTACATACTGTATTTCCCCTCAATCGTATTTCTAATCACATAAGAAATTTACAATGGGAATAATAATTACTGATATGTTATTTTTTTCTTGTTTCATTGGAATAAATAATTGAAAAAATATGTGTATGTATTGTAACCATAATCATAGACTACCCATGGTGGAAATTACTGGGTGAATGTTCCAATATTTTGTTTTTTATAAGTTTTGGACATAACACCAATTTTATAGATAAAAATAATGGACAAAGAAAATTTTGTTTTTGTCCTTTTCTTTTTACGAATATACTAAATAGCCTAACGTATATATTCAGGAAAGTTCTCGGGATATCTAATTTAAATATTATGTGCATGAATACCACAATATCTAAAATGTACACTGCTTGATTCTGATTATCTTATCAGTGCAATGTCTAGCCTATTTTGGGCTGCGGCTGTAATGCAGATAACTCTTCTGGCAAGCTTCCAAATTCAATGGTGTAAACTTATAATCTCTAGAAACACGATGGGATATTATTCAAATGTTTCCGGTTCGATATAAAACTGACGACGTAGTTTGATAATTCGCGTGAATTCTGTCACACCAGTTAGTCTTCAACCTCTTAGATAATTGGATAGTGACTTACCGACATTGGGTGGTATTCCCATCGTTTCAGTGTATTATTTATGTATTCTATTGAAGATTATAACTGAAATCACGATTGTACCACTTTATAACACCAAAATTTTTAAATGGAAACTAAATAAGATTATACCCTATACGTGAAAATTTGTAGTCATGTTATATGTCCGCGATGAACTACTGAAACTATATTAATAAAATTTTGCACACTGTGTTAGGTTTGGTCCAACTTGACTGCTGAAATTTGGAATCTATAGTTAAAATCTTTTTTTGTTTCGAAGTATTTGTCCGTTATATGACGAAAGTTATAATTATAAGGGAGTTCGAAGATGACGAAATGATTTAGTTTGTCGACATAACGCTTCAATTCTTCAGTTTCCGGATTCTGTATGTAACCTATCGATGGCGCTGTGTTAACGTCTCATTTCCGTGAGTTCTATAAGTTTCTAATAGATATCGAGATGAGTTAGTTTATCGTCATTTCGCCACAATTCTTTATTGACTAAATCAACCAAATCTCTAGTAGATGGCACTGTGATATTATGATATAAAAGTCTTCATTTTACGTCACGGTGCGTTCAGAATTTACTTACAACAAAATATTGCTTTATCAGTTAGTGATGCCATTAGTTCCAATTATACTCTGAATTATTTTGTTCCGTATTATTATCAACTGTAAAATGATAATTTTACTTGATCTGTCTTTCCTTCATGTAAAATACTTCAATCTATTTATTCAAGACAATTACAGGGTAATGAAAATTTAGCGTATAATTTAATTCAGGTAAAAACATTTTTCCTTTCCAAAAATTATGTTCATTGTGGATGATTTTCATAAATTCGACTACAAAATTTCATTCGGCACTGAAATAAAATTAAATACGGGAAAGATGTTTATGCGCTTGCTTCTCATTTTATTATTCTAGTTTTTTTTTAAGAGAGTGTGGTAGTTGTGAGGTTTATAGCATATAGAACAAATCACAATAAGTAACGCAGCTGAAGAAATCAGGACAACAGAATCGTGTACGAGAATCTCTAAAACACCGTGAAATATTTACCACAATATAATTCCACTTTCATGGGGTAACGTTATTTACCACACGAAAGCATAACTGTGTTTGCAATTGCATAAATATGTATTCAATAAGCTTAGTGAATTATTTCTATTGATTAGTTAAAATGAATTTCAAAACTCAAAGAGTAGAGCGTTTTAATTGAATTTAATTCACCTTCACGGACAAAATTATTTTAATATCAATACGGTAAAAGCGAAAATATGAGGATTAATTTATACTGGAAAAAAAACATGTGATCTATATTTATTTGGAATATGGAGGATTGGAATGAAAAAAATCAGTAGCTCATCTATCCAAATACAGAAGAAAATCAATGCCGCTGTTTTTTTCTCTCGGTTTCTACCTTAACTTCCTCTAATCAAACTAACAGATATTGATAGGTATCCCAGTACCATTCAGATAATTTCACTCAAATGAATTATACAATCGTATTCAGAATAAACTATCACGCACCTGTCATTCGTTATCAGAATTATAAGAATGAAAGCTGCGTCGATAGGTATGTAAAATTCGATAAAATATGTTCACATCAAAACTAAGGCTAACTGATTTGAGCTAATTTTCGTTCATTGATTTGCATAAGAATAAATTTGATAGAATAATTCAGATGCGTCCCCCTCTCATGGTCAGATTCAATTACATATTGAAGAACCTCTCTGGAAAAGTTCGACAACCTCAAAAATCGAATACTCCAAAACATAAGACAAACAAAAAAATACAATCCTTTAAATTAATGGCAGGGGAATTTTGAACCATACTGTAATATTTCAATGCCTTTTTTTCCATTATATGACTGACCCTTTCAAGTTTTACGGCACAGTGTGCTCAAAACTCACGAACAAGTCACGACATAATCTTCCTATTTCAATTTTCGATACAATATTTTCTTTATTAGTTCCAATTATTTTCTGCATTATTTTGTTCCCTACTATATGGTGTATATGATGAAAACCTTTCTCTATTGGTAAAAGTTTTGAGCTTAAGACAGAGCCTTGATGACCAATGTAAATGAGGTTCAAAATGTAGCATTTATATCTGTCAATAATAAAACATACATGCTTATTTTTGCATTAGTTTCATTCTCTTTTAAACCGAACAGAATGACTATGTTCGAGCCAATGAGGCATCATTTGCGCGAAGCGTTATTGTTTTGCTTTAATTCAAAGGAAAGTGCCGCCGAACCTCATAGAATGTTATTTGAAGCCTACGGTGATCTCTTTCCGATTTTACTTGTAAGGAAAGGTTTCGACGTTTCAAATCTGATGATTTCAGTGTAACGAACAAAGAAAACTCAGGAGCGAAGAAAAAGTTCAAAAATACTGAACTACAGGTTTCAATAGACGAAGACCCATGCCAAACTCAAACTGTGCTTGCAACAACACTAAACGTGGCTCAGTCTCGGATATCTGAACGTTTGAAAGAAATGGGTAAAGTATACAATGAAAGGAAATGGGAGCCTTATGAGCTAAAGCCGAGAGACATCGAAAGACAAAAAATTATTTGTGCAATTCTGATAACTGGCGATGAAAAGTGGATGTATATCGACAATTCCAAGTGGCGAAAGACCACTGGTCAACTATCAACATCGACTGCAAAGCGCACTATTTATGGAAAGAAGGTAAGCTCTGCATCTAGTGGAATCAAAAAGGAGTCATTCACCATGAGCTTCTCAAATACCGTCAAACAGTCACAGGAGATATCTACCGCGAACAAATCATCCGTTTATGCCGAGCACTGCACCAGAAGCGGCAAGAATACAAGACAAGCCAGCATAAAGTCAACCTGTTGCTCGTCCGCATGTTAAAAAGACCGTCAAAGAATTACATGAAACGCTACGATGAGACGTCCTAACTTATGCGACTCACTCAACAACCAGTGCTCCACTTGTTCATCATCATCAGATCACCATTTGTTTCGGTCAATGGCTCATGGGCTTTCGGAGCAGTACTTAAATTCTTTCGAAAATGTCGAGAAATGGGTCATCGAATGGATTGAATTCAAAAGATGAGTCATTTTATTATCGCGTAATTCGCCTCCTCCGAGAAAAATAGAAAAAGTTATTATAAATGATGGTCAATACTTCGTATCTGTATTCATTTTCTTGCAATAAAGGCTTAATTTCAACAAAAAAAGGGCTTTCAACAGATATACACAATATGTTCAACATAAAAATAATAAAATTTATTCTGTGATTTCTCTTTCTCTTAAGTGAAAGATTTTAATTTAATTCATTCAAAATAATTATAATGCAACAAAAATTAGGATACACCTGAATTAAGGTTCATGCATTTTTTCATTTCCAATACAATTCCTTATTATTGTTGATTTTTACAGCACTCTGATCACTACAGTTCACAAGACCCTGAATTGAAATTGAAAACGTGGTTCTCATTTTATTTCAAGTGTTTTCGTTATAAGTTGCAGTGAAATGCAAAGGCCCGAAGCCGAGGACAAAAAAACCATAACAATAAACGCAGCACAAAGAATCAGGAGAGCAGAATAGTGTATAAGAAGAATCTCGAGAACAGTGTGAAATGTTTACCGCAATATAATTCAACATATAACTTAACCACGCCAAGATATGGCTGGGTCTGCTATTGCATAAATATATATTACTGAATATTGCTGATTTACTTGTGAAAATAATATTCAGAATAAAATATCATTCGTCCTACATCTACTATTAAAGATATAATGAGTGAAAGCCACTGCATCGAAAGAGATGTTACATTCGAAATAATATGTTCGCGAACTAAGGCTCATGTATTCGATCTAATTTTCGTTCATTGATTCACAAAAGAATAAGTTGGGTGGAAAAATTGGTATGCGCCTCTCCGTACGCCTACATGTAATATAAATATATATTTAATAAATAATAAATATATGTTGTTATATAACTACATGTTGAATGAATTTTTCGAAAATTTCGCTATTATGAAAATCGCATGCCCCAAACCTAACATAAAGAAGAGCATTTATATTTCGAATTAATGATTTTCAACCCTTCAGTACGTATTATTAAATAATCTGACTCACCTTTTTCTGAATGTATCATGCAGTTTTGAAAGTATTCTTTACCTGAAAAGAAAATTAAGTGTGAGTGAATAAAGTATTTTGTAATCTACTATAAAGTATGAACATATCTGTAATGGTAACTTTGGAAACAATATTTCTGTTTTCCTGATGGTAATGCATACTATTCATTTCAATCCTCAAACAGAAACGAGAATGCATTAACAGCAATAGTCCAACAATAAAGCTTTCAAGTTTTCATGATCCGAAAGTGTTTGTTCTCATATTCTGAAATGTATCTGTATACATTGTATTCCTAACTGCTTTTATGTAGATAAAAGGGCTAGTTTGGGATGAAGATTCACAATACTTCACCACAATATTCAATATTTGCGCAGCTTTCGAAAGTTCTTGATCGAATGTTTCACCATGATTTTCGACGACAACACGATAAGAATCTTATATAGTCTATTCACGTTCAGTTTGAAGTGACGTCATCAACCAGTTTTCTCGGCTGTTGTCAATGTTTCTCAAAATTCCTATTCAGTGCAACTGTAAAGTATGGAATGAAATTCATTATTTCTTTATTTCTGATTTTCGTGCAAAACACACAGACATGTCGATTTTTATATTCAACACGAAAGTACTTGGAAGAATAAAAATTTTTTTTATTTGTAATTCGCATGATATGACGTCATCGACCATTTTCTTTAAATTACAATCCATATTTTTTCATCAATATTCAACAGAGATTATTTTTCTGAGTGTTTTGATACCCATAGTAGGGTTCCGAGATGCGTATTTTCAGAAATACAGGCTGTTTCATTCTAGAGGTAGTGGTATGAATTGTTCTCCGAAAAAATTCGATTGTCACTTCGACTTTTTTCTGGAGGAAACTTTGTCTGATGTCAATTTGAGGCTTATGAAATTAATTCGCGACCTTCCTTTCCCGAAAATAAAATTCTTCAATAATCATTCATAATCAACACCTCTTGAATGTAGCATCTTGTATATCGAAAACTACGCATCACAGACCCCTAGTGTGGGGTATCAAAACATTCAGAAAAATAATCTCTTCGTCTTTCAAAGAACTCAAAAAGAAAGAAAAATTTTCCGGCAAAAAATTTCGAGTTGAAAATGAAAATCGACCTGATGATCATGATGGATCTCCAGAATACTAGTACTT
This sequence comes from Cryptolaemus montrouzieri, assembly GCA_013387265.2. Lineage (NCBI taxonomy): Eukaryota > Metazoa > Arthropoda > Insecta > Coleoptera > Coccinellidae > Cryptolaemus > Cryptolaemus montrouzieri. The sequence continues at coordinate 11,647,220 of JABFTP020000083.1, read as the reverse complement.
ATCTGTAAATGCAACACATGAGGCATAATTCAATTCAATTGTGTTCACCTTTCTTTAATATAAAAAAAAAGGAAAAAGAAGAAATTTTCATTATGCACTTTGTTCGATAAAGGTTCTGAGCACTAGCCATCTCATTGAATTTGAAATACAATGGAAATGAATAGAGTTCTAGAGAAACCAGGTTTTGAATAAGTCCAAAATTTAAATCAAAATGTTACTCTTTGACTGATAAAAATTTTTTTACTAGGCCATGAAATAAAATTATTTTCGAAATATTTCAATATTTCAACAGAAACTAGAATTTAGTCTACTTGGCACTTGCAGATTCAGAAAATGAGTACAGGTAAAACTAACTAATAACAGAAATCAACAAAATCATTTATTTAAGGATAATTTTACAAAGGAAAGGTTGAAAAGTTAAAATTAATTGAAAAAATGAAAACTCTATTTTATTCTGAAAGTTCGTCTAAAAATGTTTCACTGTCACTGTCATTGTCGTCCATATTCATTAAAAAAGAGGGAACACCTTCAAGCTGCAATGAAATTCGCGTTCCCACCAATAATGAATTTCTTTTTCTGTATGCTCAATAGTTTTACTCCATACATCTGGAGTAATTTTCCGAAGAGCTTTTTTCCATACAAAAAGAGATTATTCATCGGAATTCCCTTCCTTCCCTGCATAGTCCCGATAATAGTTTTTGTTTGTACCCCGAATATTTTCAATTAGGTTGGAAATGCAGAGGTAGGGAGGAAGACGTATTACTTCGTGTCCATATTCTTCAGGTAGATTTTCAATCTCATATATTAGTTTCGGCTCATTCCTGTGAAACATCTTCAAATTGAAAACACTCCTACTCCTTGAAATAGAATCCTATTTGAATTCAGTACTTAAATTTTAACTAGACTCAATAATTGTGGTTTCAAATCAAAGATAATCAAAGATAACTTGCATTATCGAGTATAATTGTTGGAGGCTTATCCAAATTCAACAATAGTTGGTGTAAAAACCAATGCTTGAAGTTTTTTTGATTCATTTCGCCGTGGTAATCACTGTCCAAAGTTTTTTTGGAAAATACAAGTTCTGCACCAGGAATGAAACTATGCCGGTTGCCTGCATGGAGTACAATGAAACTGAACGAGTATCAAATTAAGAATATCTTGGAATAGTATAAACCTCACCTGGTTCCACCAACTTTTGTTTCATTCACGCTTTTGAAATTGTCATCTTACCACGAACGACCGCAAGTACCATATTCGAAAATCTTTGTTTCGTCAAGATAGACAAATTCACGTAATCCTCAATATATTATACGAATATATGATTGCAGAAAATGGATACGCTTCAATGCAATATGAGCTAGTTCCATCAAACCTCTTCTTGGATTATTTTTGGAATACTTAAATCCTATGTTGCGTACAATTTTCCACAGAGATGTCTTACACCCTTTGAAAATATCTCTTTCGTGGACCTTCTCTTTTAATGCAGACAACGTAATATGTGCCCCTACAAAGGATATAATATTAAACTTGCTTTAGACAAAAGTTTCAAAGACTGCTTACTGTTCTGGAACTTGTCATAGATAGTATTTCTTTTGGCAGTTTGATTAAAATCATCAATATGTACTACAGGTTTCTCATGATTACTTTTTTCTCTGAGCGGATCACCACCCTTTGTGTTTGCCATAATATTGTTAATGGAAGAAGTGCTCATTTGCAAAGCACTCGCTACCCTCTGTAAGCAAGAAAGTTCATAGTATGTAGATGTGTAGACAATTTAGAAACCAACAGATGAACAAGTTGAGTTGTATCATGATATTTCTTTTTCAAGGGTGGAAGGACCCATCTGTTATATAATTGTAGTAGTACTTACTTCTCTTACAGCTGAAAGGGGGAGAAGAGGCCCCCCATTATTTTGTTTTCGTTGGAAATCATTGCATAATGATGCAATGATGTTTTGGGCTTAGCTCGGGAAAACTCTTGGCATTTTCACTATTTATAAACTGAGTTCTGAAAAGAACTGATTTTAAAATAATGATTTACATATTATCAAAACTTCGAGGAAAACACTTCAATCCAATCTCAATCAGCATAAGAAAGCGAACTAAAATAAACAATGAAAATACGTCAACGCCGCATTTCAATGCCCACTGTCATAACCAAATGTCATCATATGTCACTAGAAGTTCCTCTGCTCGAGACTAGTTATTTTGTTCTTGTCCATTGCAATCTTTTCCAACCAGACATCTCTAGCTATGACGTCACTTTAAACTTAACGTGAACGAACTAAATTTGAATGATAACCCCGAATGCAACATAAATTGCAGAAATCAAATAATAGAAACCTTTAAATATATTCTCGTATAGTTATTAGATTTGCGTACAATGAATGTTGATATATTATATGAGAAAATTTCTGATATCTAGGATGAATCAGCAGGAATTGAAGAAAAAACAAATTTTCCGGAGAATATACATTTTGTTAAAAAAGTACCGGGAGTTTTTTACAGAATTGACTTTGTTTCTCTACGCGAATTCTCTTTCATATCTTATATCGATTCATAACTGGTACCTCGAAATGGTAATTTGAGTTCTGGAAAAAGAAAAAAGTTGACCGACCCTTATCAGGTAAATACAGTGGTTGTTCGATGGTATTTATTGAGGTTTTGGTCAGGAATTCATTCACAATGATAGCCTTGTGAGATGGCGCATTATCGTGATGCAAAATCCATGAGTTTTCTTTCCACAAATTTGCCCCTTATCCATTGTAAAAATCGTAAGACAATAGTGAGAATCGACGAAATTGATCACTGTAAACAAACTGAATTACAGAGCGCGTTCAAACTCCGCATCTCTATAGAAAACAGTTGTACCAACAATCAATTCTGACAACCGTTTTAAGCAGATTTTTCGAATAATCAATTACTGGCACTTTCTTTCAGAATGTACGAACTGATAAAAATTATTATGGAGCAACTGAATAGACTAGTATGGCTTGTTCACCTTCTTATCAGCAGACTCTAAGACAGGAAAAAAAATTAATTTTTCCCACAATTTTACGTTTAATAAATGACACTAATAATTAGAAATATAACGTAGTTCACAGAGAGGATATAATAAAATAAAATTTCTTTAAACGAAACGGAATAAATGAAGGTAAGTTTTTCTTATAATCAATATCTAACTTGGACAGTTACAGAAAAATTGTACATAATTATACCGGGTGTACGTCAAGTGCATAAAGGGTAAACAATTGTGTTTCTATTGAATATATTGAACAAATATATATATATATATATATATATATATATATATATATATATATATATATATATATATATATATATATATATATATATATATATATATATATATATATATATATATATATATATATATATGTTCTATTACAGAGATTTATATCAAGGTTATTGTTTTTTGAATGGGAAGATTCAGAGTTACAATTGATTTTGTATTTCATGCCAGAATTTCCAAATAATCTAATAAATATATCAAAAAAGAATGGCACAGACACTATGAAAAATTTTAGTAGACACAGGAAATTTCTTCTCACGTTCTCGACTTCTTAGCATCGTTACATTCCCTGCAATGATTCAAAAAACCAACTGTATATAATTACAGCAAAATGGAAATAAGAATTCCATTACTTATTGAAATGTGTTTATCTTGCGATATGAATTTTCAACAAATACAGAAAGAGGATGATTTTGCATTTCACGTATTCACAATATTGTTAATAAGTTCAAGAATTTACACAACACACCTCAACATTTTCATCCATTTTGTATGGCGGTTCTCAAACTTGTTTATTCTGAGATTTTTGTTTTTTCTATTGAAAGTTTTCATAGTTGCGTGATCACGAATTGTTTCTTCTTCTTGACGAACACTATGAATTATACTACGGAAAAATCCGTAAATATAGTATATACCACAGGAAATAGTCGACAGAATAATTTGTTGACAAACCTGAATTTATGCAGAAAATTATACAGAGAGAAGTGTGACAATTCGAAATTTGAAACGACGATTTATGCAGAAAGAAATTGTTGTTCACGGGTAAACAACATGAGCCTTTTTTGACAGAAAATGAAAAAATAGTACTTTGTCTGTAGCAGATAATTCCAAGTCAAGTATAAAGGAACTAAGCAATGAATTATTGTGAAAAAATCTTCTGTGTCAAATATCTTGAACCATAAATAAGTACGAGATTCAAAGTGTCGTACTTATTTATTATCAAAATTTTGCGATTTCCCAGGGGAGATTTTTCAATATTGATTGTCATAAAAATTTTACCTGTTGTCTGAAATTGGCGAGTTCACATCCCTATCTATTCATGTCAAGAAACGGAATTATTACAAGATACGAAAGAAATACTCGACGCTAACCTAGAGTCAAACGTGACATACGTTAAGATCAAAAGTGAATTGAAAATCTAAAATCTGAAATTAGAGTCACTCGTACAGAGAGTGAGTGATTTGAATACCATAATCGATTACCAAAAAAGACTGATCGAAATGAAATACCCTCATAAAACAGTGGTTGAAAATGTAAACAACCCAGTCGCGGCAAAGAATTACGCCAGTGTTGCCGGACTGACCAAAATGTCCTATAGTGGCAAGAAAATCGATAAACGAAGTGAAGGCAGTGAAAATTGTCTCAAAACCAAACGTTACTAGTTTTCAAGACACAAACAAAAGAAAACAAGTGATTCACGGGACCGGGGCCACAAATTCTAATTCAGGCTCATCTCTCTCAGGAGCAGAACAGCTTTGATTGGTTCACGTGGGCCGGGTTCCTGAGGAGACAAAAGTTAACACCGTTCATGACCATCTCAAAGAAAAATTCCCAGGAAGGACTTTCATTGTGGAACAGCTGGCTGAAAGAGAAGGTGCGAATTGCAGATCGTTCGAGGTAGGTGTTGACTTGCACATCCTCGACGATCTCTATAAAGGCGAAAATTGTCCAGAAAATATAACGTTCAGGCGTTTTCAATTTTTTCGAGATCACAGAAATTCAAAATCATCCGTCTGAGCAAAACTCAGACAATAAAATTTTCATGATGAATTACAATATTCAATGTGTCAAAAATATAATAGACGCAGTAAGTTGTCTACTCAGAAACGAAAAGTGTGATATTGCATTTCTCACGGAATACTGGCTCACAAATGACGAGATAAAACTATCAAATTTCTACAGTACAAGCTTGCAGGCTTCATATACATGGTGGCGCGCTCATACTTATAAAAGAAGACATAGAGTTCGAACATATGGATGATCTGAGAGAACACTCAATCGAGAAACAAATAGAGATTGCTTCGGCCAAGATTCCGCAACTTAAGATTATTCTGCTATCAGTCTATCGCCACTGGGAGGAAATATCAAAGTCTTCTTATCACAATTGGAATCAGCGTTGATTTGAGCTAACAACTCACTCGGCTCAACACCTTTCAACATCTTGGTGGCTGGTGATTTCAACATAAATTTACTGATGCCATCACCTACAAAAACGAAACTAATCGAGTCGTTCGGTCTTTACAATATAATCGACGAACCCTCTAGAATCACATCACATTCATCATCTTGCATTGACAATATCTTCACAAACCTCCAGCGTGATACTTTCTGAAAAAAAGAATAAACCTCCATATATCAGATCACCTTGCACAAAGAATGATGGTTTCGAAACCAACTGCCAAAAGAGAAGAATTCGAAATCAAGCGAAATTTTAGTGAAAAAAATATAAAACGCTTCATTGACAGTCTGGAAACGCTTAACTGGGAAGCTTACACTGTCACTGGTGAAGCAGAAAAATTTCTCGAATGCTTTCATGATACGTTAATTGAACACCTTAATATGACCATTCCCGAAAAGCTCAGAACATACCTGAAATGAAATCATTGAAATTTAAAGTTGATGCGGCGCATACCATACGGATGGTCCATAAGGAAGACCCACCTATCAGATTGTATAAAGAGCTCAAGAAAAGATATAAAAATAAAATTGACAAATCAATAAGACAAGAAAATATCTCATTCAGTACGAACTGCACAAATAGGGGAAAGGCAACCTGGCAAGTAATAAATGAAACCATCAAACGAAAAAACACTCAAAATGAACAACACTTGAACGCAGCTGAGCTGAACAAATATTTTGCGAACGTTGGCTCAGCAACCATTGAAGCAAGTTTATACCACGCTAAGGACATCACGAAGAAAATTTCAACAGCAAGTCCCGCCTTCCTTTGAGGAACAACTCCAAGCGAGATCGTGGATGTAGTCTCATGCTTGCAAAATAAAACAACATGCGACATGTATGGTATGGGTGTGGCACTACTGAAGAAAATGGTCCATACAATATCAGAGGCTTTGCTCCACCTCATAAATCTATGTTTTGAACGAAAAGTATTTCCAAAATGTCTTAAGGTAGCCAAGCTTGTCCCGATCCACAAAAAAGGTAACCGGGCAGACTTTGGAAATTGTCGCCCTAACTCCATCCTACCTACTTTATCGAAGATTCTCGAAGCCCTGTTGAGAACACGAATTATGGAATATATTCACGAAACATCTATCTTTATTGATTCACAACATGGGTTTTGAGAAAAAAGATCAACCACAACCACTCTTATTCAAATAATAAATTTTCATTAGAAGGGGAAAAAGCTTCTGTCAAATGTTGCGACCTTGGATAGGCGTTCGATTTTATGAATCGGCAATTTCAACTTCTAAAGATGAAAAAATTTGGTTTCAAAGACAAAATAAATGAAATCTTAAAGTCATACTTCAAAGACAGGTTTCAGTCCGTCAAGTGGAACAACTGCTTAAGCTCTGGAGGAAGCTGAAACAGACGTGCCCCAAAAGTCCATTCTTGGACAATTACTTCTCATACGTTATTACTTAATGTCAACTCGGATTGCATAACTATATTTGCAGATGATACAACTATTCTGAATAAGGACTCCAACAGACAAGAAATAGAAATTAAATCAGATCGTTCCTTGAGGAATGCTCAGGTTTGGTTTGAGGCGAATGCGCTCCAACTAAATCTTCAGAGGACCCAAAAATTCATAGTTACAACAAAAAATATATAGAGTACAATGCGTGCATAAAACTTCTTGGTTTCTACGTAGATAGCTCTCTGTCATGGTCATCGCATATTGAGGAGACAGGAAAACGCCTATCCTCAGCAATGTAATACGTAGGATAAGGATGACTGTGAGCGAGGAGGCTGCAAAGCTATTTTATCACGCCAAACTTCACTCGGTGGCAACATATGGCATACTGTTGTGGGGAGCAACGACAGATGCACCATATATATTTTTGAAAGAAAAAGAGCCGTGAGGGCATTAGCTGAAGTTGGATCACTCGAAAGCTGCAGAAATCTTTTCTCAAAGTATCAAATACTCACCATACCTTCTTGCTTCATCATGTCATATCTATGCTACATTCTCGAGCATCGTACTTCGTTCAGCTCTCAGGCCAACAACCATATTCATGATACCCGATCAAGAAATAATATAGTGATACCTCAACATAGATTGACCCTCGCACAAGAAAGTTTCAACTAAATAGAGATAAAGTTTTATAGTTCATTTCCAATGGCAGTCCGAGAAGTGAATGTGAAAGTTTTCGAACAAACTGTGTAACGATTTCTTGTAGACAATGTGTGCTATTCAATCAATGAATTCCTCAACATCTGTGATAAAATGAATGTGATCAACCAGCCAGTTCAATGAAGATTCATGAATGTTGTTAAATTCTGTCGTTTCGTTTACTTTGCGAGTGCTATACGCGTGGCATGTGTCCATTCCCTTTTTTCATGTATGTGACATTTCTCATATTTTTCGAACGACTGTCAAAATTTTTGCGCAAATTTTTCTTGAAGTTCAACAACAAGTTCCACGATGAAATAATATATGGGCGATGTCAACCCAAATTATTGGGTCCATAATGATTCTAAAACATCGATGGATCATAATCGGCATCACTTGGAAGACTGAACTCTAGCCATCGGGGCTCTCTCGGTCAAACAGAGAGGGAATTCGAGGAAATATCCCAGGTTATGTATTTTTTTATTATCTTAGTCCTTTTTATGACCTTGCTTGATATGTAAAATATTTTCTTAGATTTGTTTAGACATATAAGAAGTTTGATTATTGGAATATTTTTCTGCTGTTTTTTTTTCCGTTGTTACAGATTCCTGTCCCAAACCCCCTTCCTTTCACCCTTGTCATCGTTTGGAAATCATGGAATGCAAGAGAAAATGAAGCGGCTAAGCAGAAAAATCTTTGGGACTTTTTATGTACACACGACACTAACACAACATGAACAGACAAGCAATGGCGAGAGGGAAACGAGTTACATTTCCTGAGCTCACACTTGTGTTCTTTTTTTTTTCCTGACACACCGAAATTATAGATGTAAGCATTTATTGTAGATACAATTATTGAAATTTTCGTAAATCTTCTCTTTTGAAAAGAATATATATATATATATATATATATATAGGGTTTTACCCCGACGAGTTGCCCATATATCTGTTCATGCAATCAAACTGATTTCATGAAAAATATAAATCCACCACCCGGTAATTAATACCATTGCCAGGCAATGATTATAATCAAAACATATCCTGGAGTAATTATATATTAGGATAACGTTAAATGTTATGAGAATATATCAATCTACCAGAATATATACATACTATAGCATCATCAGACAATGATATCAATGTACCAACGAGTAGTGTCAGAGGCTTTCTCCCGGAAAAATCCAGTGTACGGACCTTAGTCAAGTAACACTGAATGTTACTCATTAATAGTTTCCTTTGTGTGAAGTGGTGAACGATCGAATAGAATACTGCTCTGAATATAAATATGACAAAATTGTCAGTTAATTATATTACATTTATATAAACAAATAAATAAAATATGAAATGAGATTCTGAGCAGTATAAACTAAAGAGAAAACCTATGACTCTACCTCATTATTATTTTCGGAAAGAAACCTACGAAGAATATTACAAGATTTGATGACTGTTATCTTTTGTAACTGTTCAAACAAATTTTTCTTCAGACCCAAAATCTCAATACTTTTGTGAAGATTTCTAGGAATAACGCCTGTTGTAGAAATAATAATCAGTAGAATAAATATTTTCTTCATTTTCCACATTTTTTAATCTCGTCGCCAAGCATCATATATTTAGAAATTTTTTCATTGTATTTATTTTGTATATTATGTGTGTCGGGTATAGCAATATCAATTATATATGTTATTTGATTATGTTTATCAATAAGAACGATATCTGGTCTATTGTGTTTTACAGCTCTGTTGCACAGAATTGTTTTATCAAAATAAAGTTTATATTTGTCATTTTCACAAATAATCTCAGGTTCATATTTTTGAAATTTTTTTTTTGGGAATTAGGTCATGTTTAATTCCTAGATTGAAGTGAATAATATTAGCGACGGCATTATGTCTTTCTAAATAATCTGTTGAAGCAAGGACTGAGCAAGATGATAATATATGAAAACTGTTTCTGAAGAACAGAAACATCTACGGCAAGAATCATCTATATTTTGTTTGATGATATGTTTTCTATAATTCCTTGTGAAAACAACCTGGTCCTGGATCGCAATTGCCAAGCCTTCTGTTTCAGCAAACAATTCTCCAGATACTAACCATTTATTCGATGCAATTTCATCAATATAATCATTTTTCAATTCTTTAGGTGCTTTCCGTGTAATTCCTTCTGCATCAAACTTTCTATTTTAGAATTATCATCAAATATATCGAAATCTACCTTTTGCATTGTCAAGTTCAGAGGTGTAAGATTATAATCTGAAGCAACAACAATATCATGTAATTTAGACGTTCTCTGTTTATCATGAAAATGGGAACGTAGATGAAAAATCTGTTTACTATGAAGATTATTCAAATCAATTAATCCACGACCTCCAAGATGTCTAGGTAGTGTAACTCTCTGAATAGCTGACTTTGGGTGGTGCTTATGATATTTACAGAGCATTTTCCTCGTTTGACATTGTAATTCATTTAGATCAGTTTTAGACCATTTAATAATTCCAAAAGAAGATGTAAGAATAGGAACAGCATAGGAGTTGATAGCTCTGAAAAGGTTTTTACTAGTTAAATAACTCTTGATGATAATTCTTAGTCTTTTGTAATATGAACTTCTAATAATTTCTTTAGTGCTGCTATGGTTAATTGTCTTCTCTTGACAAAATCCAAGATATTTATATGTATCTCCTTGATGCATTGGCTCGATTTCGATATTGGAAATCTTTATATAATCAGAGGTGATCTTTCCTTTTTCAATAGAAAGATTTTTACATTTTGGAAGCCCAAATTTCATATGAATATCATTGGAATAGTTGAAAGTAATCTCAAGTAGACTTTTAAATGAGATCTGGTTCCGGCATATAATTTTATATCATCTAAATAAATTAAGTGACTTAATTTGAATTCAGTTAATAAACTCTTTATTTTGAAGCCGAAACTAGTAGCATTTAATTCATGAGATAATGGATTGAGGCAAAGACAAAACCAAAGAGCACTTAAAGAATCACCTTGAAAAATGCCTCTTTTGATTGGAATTTATATATATATATATATATATGTTTCTCGTGTGTGTATATTTACTTTCGACCGCTCATGTAATTTTGAGGAGAAAAATTAATTATAGTTATTATTATTATTTATTATAAATCATATAAGGATATTATATAAACAGTTTTATTTGTGTCGAAATGATATACTGCCCGCTAGTCTAGTTTATATTAACCTTTTCGTCACATCGTTGTGTTTACAGTTTACTGAAAAACAGATGAAAGGGAACCAGAGACACCCGTTTTTAGAAAAATGTTTGTGCAAGAAGTATCTGGAGAACGGGTTTAACGATCAATTTCAAATTTTGGCATTATAGTGAATGGATTCTAATTGAACTCAGTGTTATTGCAATTTTTGAATAATCTCAATTGTCAACTATATCTGAAATTCGCATACATGGAAAATTGTGGAACATCGGAATTGAATCCATTCTGCCTATGTTCAAAGGCCTAATGCTTCAGTTGTCCGAGTGAGCTGCAGGTTTTTGATAAAGTCGCGAATAAACTTGAAACGAGTCAGTTCAGATAAAGCGAAACCTAATAACAATCAATACGAACTTAAAATATGGTTCTAATAAGTTGGAAAACTAGGTACACGTATTCGAAAAAAACGTCTTTCTCATAAGTTAATTTTAATGAGATGATGAGGGATTTTTGAACACCCTGTATATGAATTATCATCGAAAAGCTGGTTTTCTCCAAAAACTGAAAGAAAGTGATCTTACTCAAAGCTGAGTCAATTTTTTGGGTGAAGATCACACTATAATTTCGAAAATATTGATGAAACAAATTATAATTCAATCGTAGTTGATTTAAGATGGAATAAATCTTGAGAAAAGATGCTTGAAAAAAGATGCCCCAGAATAAAAAATAATTAAGGAGTACACCATGGCAGTTATAATACTGGTATCACTGGAAGTGGTACCACTCTGAAAATAATTGCAAATTGTAGATCACATTAATGCCATAATTTGAAATTGATCGATGAGCTCGTTGTTCAGATACTTCTAATGGTACCTTCATGTCGAACACCTTGTATTTCAAGCATGATGGTACGCTCGCATACCATACAAAAATGCCTCAGAAGTTTCAAATCAGTCTTTTGGTAATAACTGAATAAGAACAAGAGGAGTAGTGAGGCCACCTCGTTTACCGAAATAAACTCAATTGATTTTTTCGCCAGGGCTATGCCATGAATTTATTATGTAGAGAAATCCAGAACATAACACTGAAATGTTTGAGCTCGGGGAACCCATGTTTAATTTAAAAATTATGTTTTTGGACGCTGAAATATTTTATTTTCATTTCGAATTATAGAAACGCTTCCGAGTAAGAATATAGCTTTCATTTTTTGTCGAAAATATTTTGTATATTTCCTTACCCATTAGTTATGAATAACTTCTGTTTGATTTTATTTTGAGAGGACTCAATTCTTGGTCATAGAATTGCCAACAGTTGGAATGTTTTGTAAATTCGTACCAGCATACTAGATGAAACCACAGATTATTCAAAGATTTTTCATTCCTGTAAAATTCACATTTATTAAAAAATTTGTCAAGCATGTTATAAACATTTGGAAGGAGAAAATAATACTCCTTCTATTTTATCCAAATTCAGGAGTGTTATATATTCTGAATTCACAAGTTTGTCATATTTCAACAAAAAAATTTTAATACGTGTCAGCTAGTCGAAAATTTGCTCGTAGAAAGTGATAACAATCATGATATTGGCATATGGAACACCCTGTTTACAAAGTATGCTTGTTAGATGTCAGAAAAATCAATGAAACGAGAAGAACAGTCTTGAAGAACGTAATCATACCAATAAAAAGAGAGCAACTTGCTGCTTATAAGCGCCAATAATTTGATTATCTTTTAAATACACGACGACACAAATTTGTCGGGTCTTGTTAGCAACATAAAACGATGCTGGCTTTTTACCGTGAAAAATTTTTCATTCTTGGTCGCAGGTTGTTGATAACGCCTATGCATTCATTCGCGTCGATTATAGATATATAGTAGGATGAGATATTTTCGTGATGTGAAAGTTGCTTCTGAACTGATCGAAAGTTGGTTGTGCTCAAGGTGACAGGGCTTAGAGTTCGTTTTATTCACCTCATTAATTGAATGTATCATAATAAAGAATAAAGATCAGGAAGATAGAGAAAAGAATAGAAAACACTTCAGAAGAATATGGGATATATGTACTTATTATTTGGACTCTCATCTGGTAGTATACTTTTAGTGCCTGGGTACTGTTCGTAGGGATTTTAGACAGAAGAAAATCTAACCTACTCAATCGGCATATTTTCGTTGAAAAAAAAATGGTAAGTAGGCTCATTGGAGACTATTGTCAACTCATTCCGTTTTTCATTACATGTTAGGTACATTCAACAAAAATTCACATCATTCATTTCATGTAAGGGTGAGGTCTCTTCACACGTGCGAAAATTGATAAAATGCTGCATTTGTTGGGTCAATCCTACGAATACTTGGATGAAGCAATGGTTTTCAGAGAGATATAACAAATTCAGATATTTTAGACTTTCAGGCCAATGAAAATTCTGATGCCATTATTCAAACTGGCCACCAGATACATTGTTAGTTCAAAAATCTGGCCGGGTATGTTGACCAATTTTCCGTTCAGTATTTGGTGTTGCCACCTTTGAATGGTGAAAGTGGATTATAATTTCCCTAAACTAATTTGCCAGAACTTTCGGTGAAGGTTCCACTGGCAACACGGCAGAACGTGTAGTTCATATACGAAGATGCTCCCCCTCAATTAACGGTGGATGTTAGAGAACATCTTAACATCACCTACCTCAATCGATGGATTGATAGAGGACGTAATGACTGGCATACTGCGTCACGCGACCTGAATTCTGAGCTTTATTTCAGAGTAGGAAGTTCTCGGTTAGAACAGCTACCATGAATAAACTATTTATCTGCCGTACCCTTATCCGAAATATGTTGAAATTGAAAATATTTTTATTCGAATATACCTTAAATTGTGTGGGTCTATTCTTCTGGGTAATGTGTGAAAAACGGTAGTCAATCAGAAACCAATGTTGTTTTAATTTCCTTCAGGTTTGAGTGTAAGTATTTCGGCACGGGGGAATCATATCAAAATATGTTAGAAAATTACGGGAATCTATCTCATTCTAGGACACCTTGTATACGCTCATATGAGCATGTTCGCTTACAATGAAGATAACTTGCCCCAATGAATGTTTTGCTTCAGGTCAGTACTTTGGCAGTGAATTGAATGGATATAACCATCATCATTTCAATAGCTTAGGGTATCAATGCAATTGGAGGCATGTAATTGGAACAGCCAGGCCTATGTCCTTAGCTGATATTGAGATCAACCAACGAAGGATCACTTAACTACTCGGTGCATGTACCTTGACCCATTGTATGGAAGCGTTAAGAAACTAGCATTTATATATGAAGATGAATCTAAAGACGATAAGGATGCACATCAACCCAGGACGACTGTTTCGTTATCAGTAACATATTGAACAATAGTGAAGTGAAAAATGTCAAATATCAAAAATACACTTTGAAGTGGTGGGACCAATAATTGTGCCTGAGAGTGTATTTCTGAGGAATGCACATAGTTTTTATATTTAAAAAAATATTTTCAATATATATTTCAAATTGTTCTGATGAGAGTTTACTTCTGTATTATACAGACTGTCGAATGTATTTAGAAGAACTGAAAACAACTTATAAGCTTATCACTGTGAAAACCCTAAGCCTCTTAACTGCTAACGCAGATGTAGTAGCCCCTAAAGTATATCCAGACTAAAATAACGCTGTTAAGAATACCTCAGTGTAAATCCAATTAAATTGGTGGTGAACTACGAAATTAGGTGATCTACCTGCAGAATCGGGAAACTGGAGGAAGTTATTCGGAGCGAACTTCATAATACGTTAATTATTCAAATTATTCTAATATGTAGAAATGTGAAAACAGGATATGAACATTGTATGTATGCAGAAGATAGGTTGTGCACCAGTAGGTAGCTTTAGACGAGAATGAATTATTAAGATGTAGCTTGTACAAAGGGTGCATTAATGAAATATGCATCGATATGAAACTGAAACATTATCATTAGTAATTTTCATGCTGTTTTTATGAACATTTTGCATGTTTTGCTATAATTAATATTTTCCTATGCTTTAGAATTCGTATTAAGGTCTAGGTCATAAGTCAAAATTGGAATAAGAATGACCTGCAGGAAGGTTCATTGAAATATTTTACCAGCAAATGAAATATTGCAGAAGCTATCGAAGGAATTAGTATTAAAACGAAAACATTCAGTTTTTTGTAGAGAATTCAGAATATATTGATCAAAGTTATCGAAAACTGTTCTTCAGGTAGACACAATTCGATAAGAACTAGCAAAAACTCATTCTGCATTAGTGAAGGCCTGACTTCAGTTGACAGACTGAGCGTGAAGTGCGCGCGAAGCTCTACTACGATTTTAAATTTGGTTTAACTGAAGAAAGTCTAGAAAGGTAACAGCGCGCATTTGGTGATGAAAGTCCATCCAGGAGAAATTGAGTTTGGGTTAGAGTAAATTTAAGAGGACGGATATCGCTCGTAATGAGCCTCGTGCTGGTGGACCTGTTCATCAATGACTGCTTATTACATTGAGAGAGTTCGACGTGCAAAGAATGTTCAACATCCTATTAAGGGATCGAAGCGATCCTTGGTGTTCGATTAGTTGAGGCATTAAAGCAGAAAGATAGGCCGTACTATCGATTTTTCGCGCAGCAAGACGGATTTCAATGCAGATTGGTTCGTTGAATTCGTGAAAATTCCTACGAACTTCGTGAATCTAATCTAATCTTGAAGAAATCCCAAATTGCATTTGTGCATAAGAATTATGCATTATGGATTTCAGAATTGTATTTTGAAGTAAACATTCGAAAAATATTTAAATACCATTAAATGATTGTGAAAATAAATCCAAATCTGTTTGAAATCGCTAAACACGAATACGAGGTCGGCGAGAGCCTGCAAAGTACCTGGATTCAGCAGCGGGTGCTTAAAATGTCTTCATCTAGAGTATTATGACAATGTCACAGAATAAGCTCAAACGTGTTTTTCGGGAGTTTTTGAGTCGCTAAATACAGATATGGCCACAAACATACTCCCTGAGTAAGAAGTATAGGCTAATTCTACGACAAATTGTCATTACACTCCATAGAAAGACGTTAAAACACCGCTGCTGGCACCAAGTACTCTGGTATTTGTGTTCAGGGACCGCAAAAGTCCCCGAATAACGGATTATGATTTATTTTTACGATTTTCAATTTCCTCTATAAATATGTACTTCAATATGCGAATCTTAAATGAATTTTTTGTCATGCAAAAATGCAATTTTTGATTTCTTATTGATTATATTAGTTCATAAAGTTTCTGGAAATTCTCACGAATTCAATGCAACAAACTGTTTTAAAATCCTTATTTACGCAAAAAAAGGCCATAGTTCATTCCTTTAATGCCTCGATTAGATTCAATATTACATGGGCATCTCCATTTGAAAAATAAATGTTTTGACATTAGGTTTGGGGAGGTTAGAGAAGAATTGTTAGTCGTTAGATGCCCCCTACTCTGACGGATTTCCAAGAGCAGAGCGAATAAGAATCTCGAAAGAAACTTTGAATAATGGTGGGTATCATATTTTATCTATTCAATCATTCGCAGTTATCTCTTCGAAGTGTGAACACGTTTGTTTTTTACTGGCGAAGTACCACGTTATTTTTCAGAGTATAATTGATACGTACCTTTATCGAATTCCAACACACAGTGAGTTAAATTGTTCTCGTTTCTTCATCAAATAGAGTTAGAACAAGAATCATTTTGATTTTTGATTTGACGAACTTGACAACATCCATCACCTACAACTACGTAGGTCTGTTGCTTCACTCCGGTTCACCGTAGCAGATCATCAAGAAAATGAAACATATGTATCTCATACAGAATAAATCCAACACTCGATGTCCCAGTTCACGTGTATCGAACGTGGAGACTTCTAGGATGTCCACTTCTGACTACAAGGGCGCACTTAGCCAACAAAACCCATCAGTATCCACTCCACTTCAATATTCTCATATCACGAAAATGAATTCCTTTCCAAAGAGAGAACAAGCTTTCGTCCTGAACTTTATAGAATCCCTTATTATAAATGACTACACTGAAGCCATTTCAGCAAAAGTAACTCCAAAAAATATAACACATATGTCACGCATATCGAACAACAGGGTGTGCATCTATTTAACGTCAAAAAACCTAGCTGAGCAGATAACTGAACAGAATAAAACACTAACAATAAAAGGAATTGAGGTAGAATTAAGGAAGCTTATAACTCGTTCAAAGAGAATAAATTCATGAAACGTTTGTCCCTCTATTCCGCACAAAATGCTAGAAGATGAAAAATGAAAATTAGGTTTTACTACAGGTTCTAGAATGACATATTTGAGAGCTAGTTTACTTGGAGAACAGTTTTCCCATGTGATGAGTTTCCGACGACAAATATACCTACAACCGAACGAACAAACAGAGCTCCCTTCATCTATAGTAGTAAATTATGAGGATGCGGACTATCGAGTTTTCATGACATACGACAGCCTGTCGTGTTATATTTGTAGAGCTCCAGGCCGCACAGCAAAAAATTGTCCAACGATTTTGAACAACAACAACTCGAACTCAACCCAAAACGAAGAGGAATTACAAGAAACAAACATAAGCGAGACACAAATCGAAAATAGCTTCACTGCACAACCATAACCAGCAAACAAGAGACCTAACCTAACCTAACCTAACCTATAACACCCACAAATAGTTCTATAGAATTCCTTCTAGATAAACTCGTACATGATAATGATTTGCCGAATGAAGACAATGGTACTCAAAAGAAAGAGTAACGAACACAAAAGGATAAAAACTCAAGAAACCACAATGCACAGCTCTATTTTAGAACAGATGAAATCAGTAGAAAATTTAATAAATGAATCTCCTTCACAGTTCATTTTTACATTCGAACAAATAAGTAGTTTTCTAGGAAACTGCTTCTGGTCCAAGGATCCATTGCGTATTGCCCTCACTTACACAAATAATATTCCCGAGTTACTCAACATGATGTAGATCATATACACCCTCTTAGAAGATAGAGCTGAAAAGTCCATAAACACGAATTCGAAAGAAAATACGTTAAACTACTCAATCCAAACGAAGATCCTCACAGATTTAATCCTTGAAAGCGCTAATGTATACATTCCAAAAATCGTACGACCTAGTCACAAAAAAATAGCTAGATACACTATCAAGAAAAGTAAGAAGCTATCATGGAATACTTACATATCATCCATAACAACCTCTACAAAAGCACAAGAAGTATGGAACAAAATACGAAGTATTAAAGGAACAAAAACAACCGGAACAATTTCGAGCATAACATCAGAAGGAAAAATACTCGCAGAAAACCAGGATATGGCAAACGCCTTTGCGGAACTATATTTAGAGCAGTCAGACGACAAAAACTGTAAACAAAAATTCATGGAACACAAACTCAGGATAGAAAATCATCACATAATACCAAACTCGAAGGCAACAAATGACTGAACTCTAAACAAACCCATAACTTCTAAAGTACTAGAAATATCACTGAACAATAGCAAAGTTTCAGCACCAGGTCCCGATGATATCCCTTATATTTTTCTTCATCACTTAGGAACGAGACAAAAGAAATATCTACTCAAAATATTCAATGCAATTTATTTGAATGGAGAGTTTCCAGGTAACTGGCATGAAGCAACAACAATTCCCATCCTGAAGCCGAATAAGAAAAGACCGACGTTGAATCATATAAACCTATATCGCTTACTTGTACGATGTGCAAGATATTAGAGAAAATCCTGAACCAACGACTCGTTTGGCTTTTAGAAAATAAAAACCTCCTTCTTCCACAACAAAATGGTTTTCGCAAACATAGATCGACAATCGACAATATTCTGTTTCTCGAAAGTCATACACACGATGCTTTTGCCTCAAAACAAAAAGTTTTAGCAGTGTTCTTTGAAATTGAAAGAGCGTATAATATGACGTGGAAACACAATATAATACAATCCATGATTGGCCTGAAAATTTCCGGAAACATGTTAAAGTTCATGAAAAACTTCCTTAGCAATCGATATTTTCGAACTAGGGTTAACAACACATACTCAGATATAGAGTGCCAAAAGAATGGAATACCTCAAGGAAGCGTACTCAGTACTACTCTTCCTAATAGCAATTCAGGGTGTCATCGATAAAATATAACGACCGGTTGAGATCAGCCTTTATGCTGACGACCTAGTTTTATTCGCCATCAGAAAGAACCTACGCAAGCTACAATTACTGATCAATAATAAAAAACAAGTACTGTGTTTTAAGAATTTTACTTTGAAATTGTAGCACTTTTTATTTTAAAATTAAATAGATTTCAAATTAGTTGATTTAATTTTTGAAAATTTTATGAAAAATACTTTAACTGTCTAGCGAAAATTTTTGAAAATCATATAAATTCATTACATCCAAAATTGCATTCACAACCGAAATAGAAAGCAATAATTGATAAATTTCTTAGACGTAATAATTTCGAATGAAAATGGAAACATGTTTTCGCAATTTACCATAAGCCGTCACATACAGATATTATAATACATAACTCGTCGTGTCATCCATATCAACATAAAATGTCAGCATTCAATAGTTTTATTCATAGATTGATTAACATCCTGCTATCACCAGAAAATTTCAACAAAGAACTAAATTTGATTAAACAAATAGCCAAAATAATGGTTACAATCCCAAACTAATAAATAATATTTTAAATAAAAACAAAGTAGAATCGCATTGAATGAAGTTTACCCTGTCGATAAATTGAAACAAAAATTCAACACCTTAACCTACGTTGGCATTATAAGAGAAACTGAAATCATTCTTAAGTAGCAATAATTTCAACATAGCTTCAAACTAATAATAATTTAGGCAAATATATAAAAATAATAAAACCAAACCAGGTAAAAACAATAAATCAGGTGTTTATAGATTGAATTGTAATGACTGTGATAATTTCTACATTGGTAGAACACATAGAAATTTTAATATTAGAATATCGGAACATAAACGCAGTTTTGCAAATAAAAATCAGATTCAAATTACGCGAATCATCTCTTAGAAAATAATCATTCTTTCGACCCACAGTTTGAAATTTTGCATACAGATAATAAATATTGAAGGTAGATCTTTGGGAAAATTTAGAAATAAATAAATACAATTACTCAGGTAGACTCATCAATGAACAAGTCGATTTAAGCCCTTCACCTCTATTGAATCTTTTCGGGGAGCAATCTATTCCTTTAATTTTATTGGATATACCTGTCATAAATAACCACTTAGGAGGAGTTGACCAATAAGCTTTTAATTACTCAAGAACATTTATAGTTATATTCTCATTTACATTTTTCTGCATAATCATTCGTCTGAAGAAGCTACGGTGTAGTGAAACGCGTTACGAATCGCAATTATTAAGTAAAATTCCTTAAAACACAGTACTTGTTTTTTATTATTGATAATGGAATTTTACCAAGTAAAAGCCTCCCAAATTCAAAAATACAATTACTGATTCAGAAAGCTATAAAAGAAATGAAAGCATGGACTGAAGAAACAGGATATCAGTTTTCATCTGAAAAAACTAAGTTCGTAGTTTTCAACAAACATAACTCACGAGATAACATTTAATTAAAGATTAATGACGAACAAATAGAACAGAGGAAGCAAATTAACTTTCTAGGTGTTATTTTCGACAAAAAGTTGAACTGGAAACAGCATATAAACGAAGTTCGTCAAAATGGCACTCAAGGTTTGAATCTCCTGAAAGTTTTTTCACACTTCGACTAGAGAGAACATATTTCGAGCATAACCCAAACTTACAAATGCGTTATAAGATCCAAAATTGATTACGGCTTGCTAGCATATAGCAGTGCTCGAAAAAGTTATTTCAAGGCAATAAAGACAATAGAGAGCAAATCACTACGAATCATTCTAGGAACTTTTCCGACTACCCCTACAAGCAGTCTGTATACCCTACTTGGTGAAATGCCTATTTAATATAGAATTAAACAAGCGGCCCTCACATACGGTATTGAGAGAGCTGCTTCCCCAAATCACTCAAACTATATCCTAGTGTTTTCTAACCTTCATAGAGAAACTTACGAGAGTAACCCTGATATCACTCCTTCTTTCCGACGAAGACTCAAGAACTATGCAACAGAACTTGATATCCACATACCTGAACTCCTCGATACGAATAACTCAACTATACCACCATGGATCACCTCACCAGCCCAGATCAACAGGGAACTTATGAAATTCAATAAATTCGAAACGAACCATCGAATTATACAACACAAAAAGAAAAAACAAGACGAAAACCAAGGCGCTCTTTTCATATATACGGAAGCATCTTCTAACGATAAGGGACGTACCGTAGGCCTGTCGACCCAACCATACGATTAAATTCAAAATAAAAAAACAGCAACATCTTCATAGGAGAAATGTTAGCAATGTACTACGCGCTTCTGGAAATACTGAGTAACCAAGAACCCAAATCTCAGTACGTGATATGCACTGATTCTGTAAGCTCACTCCAGACTATCAACCATCGATATCCGAGTAATCCCATAGCTCGACAGATTTCCGACATCAGATACCAACTAGCAAAAAGTAATAAGAAAGTGAAATGCGTTTACATCCCATCTCATACTAATATTGAGGGTAACGATTTAGCTGATGAGAGTGAAAAAGAAGCGGCATCATCTCCTGAACTTCAACCCCAGAATATACCTATATGCGAAGTCCTTATATCCGACATGAAGAGCAAAATTCGAAATCTATATGTAGAACACTGGAAATCAAACGAAGCGAACAAGATCCCCTTTATTACAGAACTCTGGAAAAAAATACTTTCTCATCGAAGAGAAGAGACCTAGTGAAAATATGTCTACTGAGAGCAGGGCACACAAGACTATCACACAGCTACATACTTTCGAAAGAAGAGCCCCTTTGTAACCAGTGCGGAAGAAGACTTACAGTCAAACATTTGCTGTGCGATTGTAAAAGCTACTCAGTGAAAAAGTGAACAGTGTTTCAGCCATGGGAAATGACGAAACACTCATAAGAAATACTATCAACTATCTCAAACGTATAAATCTGTACCATGAGTGATCTTATATTATGTAAAAAATAGATAAAAAACCAGTGTAACGTTCTAATAACCCTCTGTGGTTGAAGCTTAAATGAATGAAAAAAAAATATTTCATCTAAATTCACGGTATTACATTTTTGTAAACATTGCGAAAAAAAACATTTGTTATAAAAGTTGTGTGCGCAGTTTTCTTTCACAGTACAGGATAAGTGAAGGCAAATTAGCTCGAAGATCAACGTACAGTGACAGCCAACTGATGCACCTCAAAATCTATAGTGCTTGAATCTATCAGAATTTGCGGGAGAATATTGCATGAAGACAACGCTTCGTGAAGGACAGCACTGCAAACAGTTGACTTTTCACGTCAACATAAAATGAAAGCCTTTACCTCAACACCGTACCAAACCGAAGTGCCACCACTGTTCGGACATAATCGTGAGTCTTCTGACTCACTGTCTCCCCTCTACCCTCCAAACCCCACTGTGACTAATTTAAACCACAACGTTTTCAAGGAGGTAAGAATTTAACTCTCCTTTTGTAAGGTAGAGCCAGTAAGCGCTTAACGTTATTATTCCTAATAATTCATATATGTACTGTTGAATCTCACTTCATTTTAAAATCAGAGTACGCCACTTCTAACAGAGTGCACACAGTCTAAGATTCACGACGGAGAAGGAGATCCATGAGGTAATCATCACATTTCTGATAGCATTCCCAAAGATGAACTGGCTTCAAGTCTTTCAGTTATGAAAGCTTCAGTTACAAAAATGCATTGATAAAGGTGATGATTACTATGAACATAAATGAACCAATTGGCATCTCACTTGTATTTCTTGTATCTGAAAATATACAGCGTAGTACTCGTATGGTAACATGCAGCCATCATATATATATAACGAATATATATATATATATATATATATATATATATATATATATATATATATATATATATATATATATATATATATATATATATATATATCAAATATTTTGAAAAAAATAGGACACAATATAGTGTCTAACCCATGTTACCATTGATGTTTAGTCTGCCAAAAACGTAAAAGCAAATGGTCTCGCAATTTTCAATTTCCTATTCTCGTTTAAATGCTTTTGACCTTGTAAATTAAGAGTTTAGGAAATCAAGGAAAATTGTGATTTTCAATGCTTCAGTTCATATGAGTGCGGACATCAGAAAAAGGAAATGCTAGATCTAGAAAACATTTTTTGTGGTCGTCCAGTCGTCCAGTGTAACAAAGAAGATGTGAAGACATTTCGCAAGTTAAGAACTTTTCAATTTGAATTATTGAAAATATTATTTCGAACGGAACTTTATTCTCTGAAGTATACTTATGACGTGACACCATAATTCATTGAAAACTTAAATGGACATTAGTATTATGAGCATATATTTTAGGTGCTGTACAGGGTGTTCCATTTTCGATCTTTCAGTACGGCAGCTATATGAAATGGGGCAAATAGAAAAAAATTACCTCCTCCTTCAACATCCTGGATTGTTGAGGAAAATTCATTTTCCAAAATATACCACAGCTATATTCTTTTGTTCTCGAGTTCTTTCTGATCTCTCACGATTTCGGCATATGCCAATATCTCAGTTGATATCAATGTTAGACGAAAACTATTTTGACATTCTACGAACACTTCAGTAGAATGCAGCAACGTAATCAAAATTTTTTTTCTGAATGGTTCTCAAATTATTGTGAAAACTCAAGAATTAAAACATAAAATAAAAATGGTTACAGAAAAACGAATGAAAACTATCTTGAATACTCAAAAGTATTTCCATTATTCAAAATGAAAGAATTGTTCAGAAACATTTTGAATTCGAATATTGGTCATCGAAACGAAACAGTTTCAAGAATTTTGTTTTCACTTTTCTATTCATTAAGGGTTTGTCTATATAATGAACATAGAACCAGAGAAAAAAATCTGGTTGTCATCTCACTGGTTCTTTCGTTTCATCCAGTTACCTCTGAAGACGAAAGGAATAATTTTATGAAAGTTTATCATAATCATATCCATTCTGAATGTAGCATTCATGCATTCCTTTTTTTCAAAGTTTCCAAAATTCACTAACATTTTTCAATCATTTGTGAATCAACAATATGAATTAGATTACGGTGATTTAAGTACATCTTGTTCAGGGCATAGAATTGAAATTATTTGTGATTTTTTTGTGGATTCGCACTAGCATCCAAAATGAAACTACAAAGTGTTCGATGAATATAATACATATTTCGAAAGGAAAAAACTCTCATGCTATTTGGTCTGAATTCACCAATGGCTTCTGTTTGAAAGAAAGCAAAATATTATATTATAAATCAATAACCATTCAACTATAAGAATTTTGCGATACGTTTTACTGACAAAAGGGTCTATAGAATGTCGAAAAAGTTTTCATTCAACTTTGATATTAGTCCGGAATGACTCCAAAATAAAAGGAGATAGCTGCGATCTGTTTTTACTAACAAATTTTCCTCAAAATTTATAGACAACGATGAAGGGACCATTTATCTTTATCTGCAAAAATCGAGATAGATCCGAACTAAAAAAAACGAAAATAAGACACCCTATCCTGTCTTCATTTCAGAAGCCATGCGCTCGTGACATGAATACTACTCAGAATCGCGTTTTCAACATAAAATTAAAATTCTAAAAGATCCGTCGTTCGGTTGGACAATCCATTTTTAATAGATGCATGTTTCTGAAATATTTGCCTATCTCTTATTACATATACATCTTCTTTAATTTCAGATTATTTACAAACTTTGAATATTTTTTCGAGGTTATAAAACATTTTTTCTAGATGGCATTTTCAATGAGCTATAGTTTATGTATTCAGGATTTGTTAAATGAGTTTATCTACTGGTCGTTTCAGATGAGCTATGGCACAGTTTTAGGATATAAATCAAGTGCAACAACGATTTGAACTGCGGACTAAACAATTTCATACTGCAATACAAAATCGGATATCCCAAAAACCTTTGGACAAATTAGAAAGAAACTTAAGAAAGAAAAATTGATCCATATCAGACAGTGAAGATCAAAACACTTAAGAGATAACACTGGACAACAAAATTGCACTTTGAGTCTAATGAATAGCTTATGCCACCTGATATTTACAAATTCGACGTCGCTATTCTTAATATACCCACATTTATTTTCTAACATCTCTTGTTTACGAGTTGTAGCTCTTTTCCAAGAAACACTTAATTACCGTAATAATTTGCTGTTGAATGAAAGAATATTGATTTGTCTTGGTATAATTTCCAATGGCATCATCAAGAGGAGTTTGTGTGAATGATTCAAATCATTTTTGTTTCATTTACGGAGTGAATATATTCAAAGAATAGAGTTCAAATATGTTAGTTCGTATGTGAAGCTTACAAAAATTGATTTGATCATCCGCTAGAAATGCGTGATGAACCTTGGGTCCCTAAAAAGGTTTTAAAACTTTCCAGTACGAAACTGCAATGATCTGAAAAGAAATCGTTAACCATCGCGATGACTGATACTATGTTTGGTGAGCATAACTGGCATCAAGCAAAGGAATCGAGCCAAATATAAATATCCTTCCTAACGATCGGCACATAGACGATATATGAGACCTAAAACTTCCCCTGTACCTCAAGCTAATGTTTCACTGCAGAAGTTAATTGACATTGAGACGGAAACTAATAGTACTGACAGTGGCTTCGAATGTAAAATCACCGAAATTATTCAATCAAGATGATTTCAACGATCTCATATGGAAATGGGAAATCTGGGACTGCCAGAGTCTGCTTCAGAAATCCTGGCTTCTAGGCTAGAAGAAAGGAATTTTGTAACATAGGAAACTAGAGTTCCTTTTTACCGCACCAGAGAACAGAATATCCTACAAGAAGATGCTTTTGTGTTTTGTTAAGAAGAACCATAAAGCCATTAGGCTGTAATGGAATTACGAGATTACGTTTGTAATGAATGAGGCTTGTTCATAAACTGTCGAAACTTAGTATAGAATGTGTTGTCTTACCAAAGGAGAATAAGCTGGTGTCTTTGCCGATTGCACATTATACTAAAGCCAATGGCAAATATACATTCATTTCTTTAGTTTTGCACAAAATTAAGTATACAGCGAAAAACTAACTCATATGTGCTAATTTAAAAAAGATCAACTTTCTTCTAGGCCAGCAAAGTGGTTGCAGAAAATATCCCTGTTTTCTCTGCATGTAGGAAAGTAGAGTAAAAAATCACTGGGGGTAAAACGATTAACCTACTCGGGAAGTGCTTATTACAGACAACAAAACGTGATAAATTTATTGCTAAAGATCTTTAAAAAAGGTAGATTCTTTCCTTTTCTTGAACTAAAAGTTTCCAACACTGAGTGCAGAAGCGGGTAACTTTGATGGGCCACAGATAAGATCACTAAAAATAACCATAAGTTTTACGGGAACTATAACATAGATTGAGGAAAATGCATGGAATTAGTTTGTTTGGCATCTTCAGATTTTTTTTGGGAAATAAGAAAGGTTCTGAGAAATCTCATTACGTTGAACAACTAATGAGTCTCTTTCAAATGCTTGGATGACACATCAGCATCAACTTACATTTTCTTTACAACCAGCTAAACTATTTTTCTGCTAATCTTGAGATCTAATTGGACAACCGGGTGAGCTATTCCACCAGAACCTACTAGAACTTGTTGTAGCAGTCAGAACTGTTCATTGACTATAAAATGTGCGAGAAAATGCTACAGAAGAAAGTATTTTTCAATATAAGAGTTCAATAAAATGAGATCAATTTCAAAGAAGTTATGTTTCATTATAGAATAGACAGACCATGTTAATATTTTACAAACTAAAGCTGATACAAAAGTTTCAATCATTTTATTCGTCATTAAAAACTAGGCAAATATCGTGTGCCATAACTCGATATTCAGAACTGCTGTAGTGCGGAGTAAACTAAGAATTCATGATCGGTTACGAGATACCTATTAAATGTTTAAAGCATCTTTTGGACGTGCCAGTAGACGTACAAATAATATCCCGAAAGGATCAATACCACTCATTTTAAAAACTAGGACAAACTCAGAAACGACATGCATGACTCAGAATACAGTGACAACGATACAAAAATACATGGAGATTCAGTTTCTGAAATTATCTATAACAAAAGATAAAATACCAAATCTATTTGGAAAAAAAATCATAAAAATTAAAATGCTAGACCTTATTGAGAAAACAAACAAGAAACCATTGATGCCAAGGTCCACAAGGAAATGAGCCAAGAATATGAGGCACAGTAGCCAATGTACAAGAAACTTGAACAATAACAAAATATATATATATATATATATATATATATATATATATATATATATATATATATATATATATATATATATATATATATATATACATAACTATATCGTTCGACGCAAATCATCAGTTGACTTGGATGATTAAATTCGTAATTGAAATGTATAGGAACTACTCTGCATTACTGGAGCTTCTTTGATTATGACAGGCCTATTTCTTTCTAAGGGCAAACTGGAAGAGAACTCTTGGAATAAGCTGCCGAAATGAAAATTAGTCCTGAAATTATGCTGTCAACAGAAGATGGATGGAATATGGTGAAAGATTAGCGAAGGGTATACTTGGTACAAAAGAAAATGACAAGACGCGTAGGACTAATTTCGGACAAAATCAGGTGGAAGTTATAGACAAGTACTTAAGAAACTACTTCAATTATGAGGGGGAAAATAGTTCCACGCAGACAAAAGGCACTTCAAAGATAAAGCTTCTAATCAGTAAAATATTGACCCTACCCTTCGGCATAGGTTAAAGGATATCTTTCGGAGCTTTCCTTCTCTCGTTCGAATATAGATGAATTTACATATCTTAAAGAAATTAAGTCATCATGATAGTTGTATATATAAATCTCCGGCCGGCATAAGTTGAACGTTATTATTCGGAGCCCGCCCTCTCCCTTTCCAAAATATATGAATTTACATATCCAGAAAAATTCAAATCATCACAATAATTGTGTATGCGAATTTGAAGTTCAATATAAACAGGACTGACTATAGGGTTCACAAAGTTCTAAATTTATATTTTTGCTAATTTTGTATGAGTGTCAAGGCCTTTCCGTCGGTCGGGAAGGTTAAAATCTACATAACTTTTCAACCAAAATCAGTTATTCCAACTCCTCGAATGTTTCTGTAATTTTTCTCCCATTAATGAGATGGGAGTTTTGAGAAGATTTTCTCATCAAAATAGGATGACTGGCTTCTGAGAAAGTAAACAAAATGAATGACTGTTTTGTATTCAAATCACCACATATTTGAATTAAAATGTTCAGTCCAACTGAATCGATTCACTTCGCGAATCTCAGTAACGTATATAATAATTTTAGTGACATTCCCTATTCAGAAAATATTCTGAATTGAAAGTTCAAATATATAGATAGGTTAGACAGAAAAAGTTTTGCAATACCTATAAAGTATTAACTAGAATATGGCAGAACGATTTTGTAGAGAACATCTTTCAAGTTCAACTCTAAATATGTCTAAAAATAATATATGAAATGTAGGATAAAAGGTACGTAAAAATTATTAATTTCAACTTCGTCTTCGTCCTTCTCCATAAAACATTGACAGAATTAATTCATGTTTTATAATGATAGAGACGATCCCACCATCGTCGCCAGATGTAATACCACCACATCACGCTATAGGCTCCGCGAGTTGGTCATCTCTGACTAACTTTCGGATGCTTGTTAGATGATTCAGTCTGCAAAAGGGAAGAATATTTCAGATCCGATATGATGAAATCTCTTGGGACAAAATGACCCGGAGGTAAACTCGTTCTCGAATCCGATCTTCAGGGCGAACAGTCTTGGAGGAGGTCGAGATGAAACTGCGACTATCAACTGTTCACAGGCGGAGTCACCGAAAACACGATGAGAAAATCCAAAAGTGGACTCGGACTTTAACATGAACGTGAGAGCAGTACATCAGCACTTATGTGACATACAACCTCATGTCCTAACTCTAACGGAAACTCAAATAATACCAAGAGCAGACATCACCTACCTCTGCTTCATTAGCTGTGAATTGCAATTAATGCTGCGGTTTGAGGGAGGGCTTTGTGTTTTTGCTGGATCCGACGTCGCATTCCAAAGAGATGATACGTTGAAGGACACGCTTCGACCTGGTTCGAAACCTGTTCATTAAAAAAAAACATTTTTCTTATCGATCTCCTCACGATGAAAACTACCCTATATTGTTCAATATCTAGACAACAAATACAGCTTCAGTCAGCCGAGATGATCATAATCGGAGACTTCAACGACCACAACATCCAGTGGCTTCTACAGTCAAATAGGACTGACGAAGCAGGAAGGCGAGCAGAAGCCTTCATGACCAGTCTAAAGTATTTTTTCAATATTCTCGATCTCTTTCTTGACTCAAATTTATATGATTTCTTTTTACAGATCACAGTACCCTCAGGCTAAGTCCTCCGATCAGAATATTGTCTTTAAAACTGGCAACTCACTACAATCACGCAATAAAAATTAAATTCCTTCTGGCATTACAACCGAGACAACTGGAAGGAGCTGCGCAAGTTTTCTTCTCATTTTTCCTTCAATGACATCTGTTTTTTCGATCCTGACTTTAATGTCTGCACAGAGCCCATCATCAGTCATCGACTGGCGAACTCCTTACAAACGTTACGTATTTGAGTAAATCATAGATGCTTTCGACAGGGTTTAGCTCGCAGCCTTCATGAATAAACTAATTGCATAGAAAACTGAAGAATTGCACGGTACTATTAGTAGCTTTCTCTTCAATAGATCGATTCAGGTGGTGGTTCATGGTGTAATGTTTAAAGCATCTTTTGGACGTGCCAGTAGACGTACAAATAATATCCCGAAAGGATCAATACCACTCATTTTAAAAACTAGGACAAACTCAGAAACGACATGCATGACTCAGAATACAGTGACAACGATACAAAAATACATGGAGATTCAGTTTCTGAAATTATCTATAACAAAAGATAAAATACCAAATCTATTTGGAAAAAAAATCATAAAAATTAAAATGCTAGACCTTATTGAGAAAACAAACAAGAAACCATTGATGCCAAGGTCCACAAGGGAAATGAGCCAAGAATATGAGGCACAGTAGCCAATGTACAAGAAACTTGAACAATAACAAAATATATATATATATATATATATATATATATATATATATATATATATATATATATATATATATATATATATATATATATATACATAACTATATCGTTCGACGCAAATCATCAGTTGACTTGGATGATTAAATTCGTAATTGAAATGTATAGGAACTACTCTGCATTACTGGAGCTTCTTTGATTATGACAGGCCTATTTCTTTCTAAGGGCAAACTGGAAGAGAACTCTTGGAATAAGCTGCCGAAATGAAAATTAGTCCTGAAATTATGCTGTCAACAGAAGATGGATGGAATATGGTGAAAGATTAGCGAAGGGTATACTTGGTACAAAAGAAAATGACAAGACGCGTAGGACTAATTTCGGACAAAATCAGGTGGAAGTTATAGACAAGTACTTAAGAAACTACTTCAATTATGAGGGGGAAAATAGTTCCACGCAGACAAAAGGCACTTCAAAGATAAAGCTTCTAATCAGTAAAATATTGACCCTACCCTTCGGCATAGGTTAAAGGATATCTTTCGGAGCTTTCCTTCTCTCGTTCGAATATAGATGAATTTACATATCTTAAAGAAATTAAGTCATCATGATAGTTGTATATATAAATCTCCGGCCGGCATAAGTTGAACGTTATTATTCGGAGCCCGCCCTCTCCCTTTCCAAAATATATGAATTTACATATCCAGAAAAATTCAAATCATCACAATAATTGTGTATGCGAATTTGAAGTTCAATATAAACAGGACTGACTATAGGGTTCACAAAGTTCTAAATTTATATTTTTGCTAATTTTGTATGAGTGTCAAGGCCTTTCCGTCGGTCAGGAAGGTTAAAATCTATATAACTTTTCAACCAAAATCAGTTATTCCAACTCCTCGAATGTTTCTGTAATTTTTCTCCCATTAATGAGATGGGAGTTTTGAGAAGATTTTCTCATCAAAATAGGATGACTGGCTTTTGAGAAAGTAAACAAAATGAATGACTGTTTTGTATTCAAATCACCACATATTTGAATTAAAATGTTCAGTCAACTGAATCGATTCACTTCGCGAATCTCAGTAACGTATATAATATTTTTAGTGACATTCCCTATTCAGAAAATATTCTGAATTGAAAGTTCAAATATATAGATAGGTTAGACAGAAAAAGTTTTGCAATACCTATAAAGTATTAACTAGAATATGGCAGAACGATTTTGTAGACAACATCTTTCAAGTTCAACTCTAAATATGTCTAAAAATAATATATGAAATGTAGGATAAAAGGTACGTAAAATTATTAATTTCAACTTCGTCTTCGTCCTTCTCCATAAAACATTGACAGAATTAATTGATGTTTTATATTGATAGAGACGATCCCACCATCGTCGCCAGATGTAATACCACCACATCACGCTATAGGCTCCGCGAGTTGGTCATCTCTGACTAACTTTCGGATGCTTGTTAGATGATCCAGTCTGCAAAAGAGAAGAATATTTCAGATCCGATACGATGAAATCTCTTGGGACAAAATGACCCGGAGGTAAACTCGTTCTCGAATCCGATCTTCAGGGCGAACAGTCTTGGAGGAGGTCGAGATGAAACTGCGACTATCAACTGTTCACAGGCGGAGTCACCGAAAACACGATGAGAAAATCCAAAAGTGGACTCGGACTTTAACATGAACGTGAGAGCAGTACATCAGCACTTATGTGACATACAACCTCATGTCCTAACTCTAACGGAAACTCAAATAATACCAAGAGCAGACATCACCTACCTCTGCTTCATTAGCTGTGAATTGCAATTAATGCTGCGGTTTGAGGGAGGGCTTTGTGTTTTTGCTGGATCCGACGTCGCATTCCAAAGAGATGATACGTTGAAGGACACGCTTCGACCTGGTTCGAAACCTGTTCATTAAAAAAAACATTTTTCTGTATCGATCTCCTCACGATGAAAACTACCCTATATTGTTCAATATCTAGACAACAAATACAGCTTCAGTCAGCCGAGATGATCATAATCGGAGACTTCAACGACCACAACATCCAGTGGCTTCTACAGTCAAATAGGACTGACGAAGCAGGAAGGCGAGCAGAAGCCTTCATGACCAGTCTAAAGTATTTTTCAATATTCTCGATCTCTTTCTTGACTCAAATTTATATGATTTTTTTACAGATCACAGTACCCTCAGGCTAAGTCCTCCGATCAGAATATTGTCTTTAAAACTGGCAACTCACTGCAATCACGCAATAAAAATTAAATGCCTTCTGGCATTACAACCGAGCCAACTGGAAGGAGCTGCGCAAGTTTTCTTCTCATTTTTCCTTCAATGACATCTGTTTTTTCGATCCTGACTTTAATGTCTGCACAGAGCCCATCATCAGTCATCGACTGGCGAACTCCTTACAAACGTTACGTATTTGAGTAAATCATAGATGCTTTCGACAGGGTTTAGCTCGCAGCCTTCATGAATAAACTAATTGCATAGAAAACTGAAGAATTGCACGGTACTATTAGTAGCTTTCTCTTCAATAGATCGATTCAGGTGGTGGTTCATGGTGTAACGAGTGAATTTTTCAGATTAATGCAGGAAGAGCACATTAACATCAATTCTTTCTCTATCACAGATTAATGATCAGCTCTACTCCAACGGAAGCAGAATAATTGGGTTTGTGGACGACTGTACGATGGTATCCTTATTTTCTATCGTCCTATCACTGCTGGGAAGTCACACCGACATGATACCAACAGAGCATATCTCGGAATTCAGACTTGGAGGAGATATCAGAGTGAGAATGGTTGAACGGCCAATTTTAACGCAAAGTAGACACAATCGACAATGTTCGCCAGAAAAGTATTTGCTGGAAAACCTCCTAATCTCATGCACCCAATCCACATCACAGACAACACCGGTTTTCTAGCATGATTATGCTCAGCAGTACCATCACAGGTGATGCTGTTATACAGCACATAGGTGGGACCTGGTCTGAAATAGTGTTACCATGTAAAAGGATTTCCACCCAAACATTCATTGCAGCTATCGGATAGTGTCAAGAAGACAACAGTGCGCCTCCTTGAGATCAAGCGTGATCTCCAACCTCTCGTTCAAAACCGGCAAGTTGGGATCTCTTTTTTTCACAGATACTTCTATGGTAAATGTTCTTGTTACCGTGATCACTAAGCTATCTAACCAAAGACGGCTCTAGGCCCTCTGACTGAGCGTGTTACCTTGTCCACCACTGTTTCTAAACACTGATCGCCTAGTAGGCGATCAGTGTCGTTTCAATATAGGCCAATCACTTGCCTGCCAACACTCTACAAAATACTCACCTCATGCATATCCAATCGAATATATCAACAACTTGACGACAACAATATATAAGCAGAGGAGCATCATCGATTCTGTGATAATGAAACAGGCACACGTAGGGCATCGGAATGTTCATTCAGCTTTTCTAGATTATCTGAAAGCGTTCTTGGCTTGTTGAAGTATTGCAGATATACAAAATTCACTCAGCCATGGTAGAATTCTTGAATACAACAATGACACACTGGCGCACGACTCTGCAGGTCAACATGAACAATAAGTCTATTGAAACGGACGAGATACCCATATGTCGTTGAGTCGTTGAATTTTTCAAGGAGACTCTTTGAGTCCACTATAATTCTGTTTAGCTATGAACCGATTGTCCTCAACGCTCAATAGAACAGGATACGGATTTAGAATGAAAACAGATAAGAATTATCATACAATCTCTCACCTGATGTATATGGATGACATCAAATTATATGCTTCGACAAGAAGCAATTGGATGATTTGCTGAAAACTGTCAGTAAGTTCTCGGCAGATGTTCATATGAAATTCGGGTTTGAAAAATTTAAATAGATGGTGAAACACAACTTCCAAGCGGTGATAATATACAGTGCATGAGGGATGGCGAAACATACAAATATCTAGGATACCAACAAGTCAGATTGCAAACCAAAAACAATCGAAGGGGAAGATTCGTTCAGAATACAGTCAGCGTCTCAAGACTGTGCTTAAATCAATGTTGAGCTCGAGGAATCTAGACAAGGCAATTAACACCTACGCCATTCCAGTGTTGCTTTACTCATTTGGAATACTCCGATGGACTAAGACAGAACTGGATGATATTCAAAGGCAGACCCGAACGCTGCTGACAAAGTACAACAATTATCATCCAAAATCGTCTGTGATACGAACAACTTTCAAGTGGGAAGAAGGAGGACGCGGTTTAATAGATTCTGTCAATTTACACACCGAGCAGAAAAAGAATCTCAGAGAATTCTTCTCTGCAAATGCTCTCACTTATGTCCTCCATAGAGTGCTAAAATGCTCTCACTTCTGACCTCCATAGAGTGGTATCGTTGGCTGATAAGGAGATACACTCTAAATCTTGCTACCAGACATGACCTGCTGAATCTACAGTTCCTATCAGATACTGAAAAACAAGAGTAATGGTCAAGAAAGGAATTGCATGAACGACATCACCATGAGATTCATCAACCACACATCGACAAACAAGCCTCCAACAAATGGTTGATGATAGGAGAATTATTCGCGGAAACAGAAGGATTCCTTATGGCTTTCCAAGACCAAGTGATCGCTACAAACAACAACAAAAAATTTATTGTGAAGGACGGGACATTGCAAACAGAAAATGCCATATAAGATCGGAGACTTTACAGCATATCACGTCCGGATGCGAACAACTGGCCAATACGGACTATCTCCACAGGCATAATCAAGTGTGCAACATTATCCATCAGAAACTTGCACACAAGTACGGACTTCTGAATATCTTTCAGCCATATTACCAGTTTCAACCGGCGCCCATATTGGAATATGACTCATCAGATTATGATACGATAGGCTGGTTATCACTGACAGAATGGTGACGAATAATAGGCCGGACATAATGGTGTATGATAGGAGAGCCAGAAGAGAAATGCTGGTGGTTGTCGCCGTACCGAATAATAACAACGTGCTGAACAAATTCCAGGAGAAAAAGTCGGAATATACAGACCTTGCTATCGAGATCATGCAGATGTGGCACCTCGATAAACTAGATATTGTTCCTGTCGTCGTATCCTCGACTGGGTTAATACCAAAAACTTTGGATGATAGTCTTGAAAAATTAGAATTGCATAAGAATACCTCTATAGAAATGTAAAAAGCTGTAATTTTTAATACATGTAGGATGGTTAGGAAATTTATGTCAAATATATTGTAATCGAGCCTATTCCCTTTGATTGCTAAATCTGGGAAAGGTAAAATATATCCAGCTAACAGCGGAGATAGTGTATAAGTCCACGGTAATAATAATTAAATTATTCTGGAGCATTCTTATACTTTTTTGTCAATTAAAACCAAATACGGTAATTAGAGAGTTAATTTCATTTTCATTCATTATCCGTATTAATATTTATCAATATTCTTATCTGCATTCAGAAACTTAAATACAGATCTAATTGATGATAACTAAGCACTCCCTTCCGAATTACGATTTCAACTAAATAAATAAATCAGAAGTTTGAACCATTACAATTAGTTCTGAACATTGCAAACTCCCGAAACTCGATTCATACAGAAAAAGAGAACCCATTCATAAGCCGAGAGCTGTTTGGCCAGAATAATTCTCTATAAAATCAATGAATAGAAGAAGAATTGAAGGAAAATAATTCGGAAGGAAATGCCAGTAAAATCATGAAAACCTTAATTTTAGAGAAGTGTTATGTGCTATATAGATAAAGATGTCTTGCTAATCACTTGTTAAAATATATTTACTGGAGAATAAAACAATTGAGGAAAACACTTTGCTTTAGTTTCTCGAAGTATGTAACAATGAGTAATATTATATTTGATATGTATTTCGGATATTATCTCATTTTCAAAACTAAGAGGAAGTTATAAAACATTTCAATGTCATTCACACATTGACGAGAGAAGTTGGGGCCAAAGGAAATCATCCCGTTTGTTATGAGTAGATTCTGTTTGTGAGCTGAGTTTTATAAAATGTAATAAAAGTAATCTCTTGCTTTTGTTACCTGAAAGTAGAATTTGGGTTTTTGTGAGATGTAGTAAATGACTTCGGTTCATAAAATCTTTTGAAAAAACAGTTGTTAATTCATAATGAATTATTTAATTTTTATGCTTGTTTACAGTAATATTGGTGGAACTACCCGTTTCACCTTCATACGAGTAAAGAGTTGGACAATCGTCACAATATAAATTATATTCATTGATTTTGATACTGAAATAAAGAGAATCTTTGTTACCAAGAGTGAGTATATATTTTTCTTATTAGTACATACTATGTTGATTTCATTATGTTTTTATTTGGGGCATTTTTTATACTTTTTGTGGAGCATCAATGCTGTGATATTTTATTGTTCCGTGTACCCGAAGGATGGCATGAATCGAGGATCATTTTTGGTAACTGTGTTAGGGCAATATGTCAAAACCTGTTTCCTGAAATTTAATTCTGGTTTTTCAAACACTGCCTATAATAGTTAGTAATATACTAAGAAAATTTGAAATAAGTTCACTTTCTATCTATGGCAGGAAGGACTTGCCTATTACTTTCTGCTGCATGGGATGTTGTAGTGTCTTCATTCGATTTTCATATTCATAATCATATTGACACCTTAATATCCTTACTTCTTCTCTGATTATATATTGCAGATGTCCAAACGCTACTAGATATATTTCAAGTGTACTTTTAAATTACTCCTGATCCTGTACCATTTCTTCATCCCGAATTTGAGCCAGATTTTGATCGCTGATTTCAATGCAGATTTAGATTCAATTGAATGGAATATGCAATTTATTTTCATATCCTGGATATTACTTATCACACACTTTTTATTGAACGACAGATGATTATGACATTTCTTGATTTCAAGTAATGTTCTCCTATAACATGCTATTTGTTTTATATTATTTGAATCCTTGATAAACCTTACACAAGTCTTGCATATCACTTCATAAAACATTTTAATAAAAATAAACAATCGAAAAAATAACTAGCCTTATGTTTCAAAAAATCTTATAAATGAAATTCAGTATTACGAATGTTCCCGGCTTAATACTATTTTCGAAAACTAAGGTAAAATAAATGTGCGAAATAATTGATACTATGATATTTTATTGTTTCGTAAACCTGAAGGTTGGAGTGAATGGAAGATAATAATACTTTGTGTTGTTCGTTAACAACAATTCAGTATCACAACATTAATTATATTCCACAAATAGATACTAAGCCATAAATCAACACAATATGTAGAAAAGAGAAAACTCAACTTACTCTTGGTTAATTACAAAGAAAATGAGGTGTACATAATTCATATTGTAATGATTTTCCTCATTCTTAATTAGGTCGAACTGATCGTCCCTTCAATATTAGGAGAGATGAACAGGAAAAAATCAAAAATTCATAATGATCTGATAACTTCTCTTTCAGAACATTGTATTAACGGGAAAAACTTTCATGTAATTCCAAGAAATCCCAAATCTCACGTTCAGATTTGAAAAGCACGAGATCAAATTCATAACATTCGTAGAAACTTCATCAGCTCACAAACATAACCTACAAATAACTGAGGACCTGCTTGATTTCTTTGTCCCACTTCTCTCGATGGTTTCTTAAGTTTAAATTACATTGTAACAGTTCAATTTCCTTTTAGTTTCTGAGAACGAAATGAAACCCGAAAATGACAAAAATGTTTTTATCCATTAAATTTTGTGAGACCTACGCCAAGTGTCCTTCAATTGTTCAATTATTTGGGTGCTGAATTATTGCTAACAGTAGATACGAACTTTTCAATATTCTAAAAATATTATAATTGAGTATAACTCAGGAAGAAATTAATAAATTGGCGATTCAATTGTGATATCGAGAACTTTTATACTTCAAATTTTGAAAATTTTATTTGATGTTTCAAAATAATTTCTAACCAAAACGAAATGTATCATAATCATGAGTCAAATGTTGATTTCATTATATTTAACATAAAATTCAAAACAAAACATTGATTTGAAATGATTAACCTATCTCGACAACGTGATGAACAAATTCCTCGAGACATGACAATAAAAATTGCATAAGAATACTTTGAACTGAAATATTCTGGAGCATTTTCATACAAAGGTCAGAAATTATATATTTTCCATGAGCCTGCTGTAATATTCCGGTCGGCCTTACAGTTTTCGTTACAGAAGTGTACATGATTCTTATGAGCAATTGCAGAGAATCTGTTCTGTGGTTTCAACACCCTCATTGCGCATTCGCCTGCAATACTGGCGATTTTGCATAAATGATAACTCTGAGGCAGTTTCCGGCTAAGAGACCAATGATGACCCTCAATTCTTCCCAAAATGGGGAGAGAAGTTTTACGTTTTCTTTGGCGAATAGTCGTTAAACATTCCCCTCAGATTAACACCATGGACTTTTCTTCAGTGTTGCCTTTTCCTAAATTCTTTCAGTTCCTATCATTTTGTAAATCGTTATAACCATAGATTTCTTCAACGATGCTCAGACAGATATTCAGGATTTTTTTCGATTTTATTTGTTCATTCAATATGAAGCAGAGAAAATATGTATTGAGTCATTATGCCCTAAATATCCAAAGCTTCCTCGGCAAACGTTTGAAGTGCATTCAAAGCATGCAGTTCTTCGACACTAAGACAATCGGGACACTCTTGTGTTCTGAGAAGAAGGATCTCACACAGTTCTATTCGAAGTTGCAGATCGCCAGCTTGTACAGTTTGAACCGATGAAAATTTATAAGGGTGTAGTTTATGTTTTTGTCAGAATTCTGTGAATACTACTATCAGGTATAAAATTCAGATCATGCTCTGCTATTGCCAATGATGCACGAGGATTAACATCAAAATAAGCTCGAACAGCAATTCCATTGTCTTCATTGTTTACTACAGATGATAAAAATGATGTCTCATTCTTGACAGTTAAAGTCGAAAGTGAATTTGTAACATATCTCATGAATTTTTAAGCTGTCACACGGCATATTTGAATATAATTCGTTAAATCTCCTACAAGTTCTGCTCACATTGCGTCTCTCATCTCTATGCATTGAAAATTAATTAAGTATTTGCTCATTTGTAGAACTGTTGAAATTAATTCGACTGACAGTTGAAACAATAATAGTTTGTTATTTATGCTCAGGAGTCAGTCTATGCTCGGGGTATGTCTATGCACGAGCAGAAATTTAAGCCTCCTTTGCCAACTTCAGGTAGGTACGTAAAACTCGTATTTTCGCTATAACTTGAAAACTTGAAATCTCAGGTATAGAGTATGGGTAACTTCATTTAATTTTTTACGGCGAACCTAATGAATTGAAGAAAATATTGTTTACAATTTGAAAAAACCTTGTTTTCCATGATTCTTCGTTTCGAAATGTGAGGCGGAAAAAAGAGCACTGTGTATACTGATTGAAATTCAGTTTTTTTGCAAAACACCTTTCATTATTTTCTATTTTGGTAGCTCACGCCGTTCACGAGAGATATCAATTTTATCAAAAAGCAAAATTCCGACAATTTTCGAGTAACACTAGGATATTTCATGAAGGAAACATGTGTTAGGTGTTATTCTAGGAAAAAAATGAATTTTCAACCTAAAATATTATCTTATATATATATATATATATATATATATATATATATATATATATATATATATATATATATATATATATATATATATATATATATATATATATATATATATATAATATTTATATATATATATATATATATATATATATATATATATATATATATATATATATATATTTTTACAGTAGAAAAGTCCGAGAATGAACAATTTCCAGCATAAATGGTCCCTTGAATGGCCAAATGTTTTAGCGATATTTGAGAATAGGTTTTCTAGAGACAGTTCAAAATGAATTGTGGTTCTTCAATTACACGGAACTGCTCACATTTCTCCCTTGAAGAAAGTAGGTACGTCAATAACTCAATGCGATGTATCAGACACGTAGATTCAACGAATAGGGTCCAACCAATAACCTCCTAGATCTCCAGAACTAACCTAACCTAACCACAATTGACGAAACAAGTATTCTGATAATGTTCGAAAAAAACAGAGACTGTTTAATACACAGTTAAAGCATTCATTGCAATTTTTAATCAAGCAATAAAAGTTTTGGCGAATCGATGTAACTGTTTTCAAATTCCACAGAAAAGCAGGGAAAGTTAGAAATCATAAAAATACAACAAAATCTTGAATAATTCAAAAGCAATTTGGTTCAGGTATATATACACTTAGAAAATTCTCATTTTTTTAAGCATGAGAAGAAAGAAAGATGTGAAATATAGCGTATTTCAAAATATTTCAAAACATTTATCTTTAATTGAACGCTCCGAAACTGAACAAACACTTTGAAAGTGCAACAACTTAAGAACTACCTATCCTACCTTCACAACTATTCGATAGAATGTACAGTTTCAGAGATATCAAATAAGCACGCACCTAACGGACTCACGATATAGCACTACGTAGTCAAATTTTTCAATTTGTAAGATCTGAAATGAAAGTTATTAGCACCACAGGTTGAACTCATATATGCGAATTATATTTCAAAATTCGTTATTTTATCAACCACCCAAATAGCGGCTTCAATCTGGAATACCCATTACTATACACCCAAATTGTGAAAATATTTTGAATGATTTTTTTCATCATTTAGATTTATGTAATCTTTTTATTTCAAGTCCAATGTTATAAATTTCTTTACAATATGACTTCAGTATAATTTTTATTATATTATCTTCGTTTGTATCTAAACACAATACTGATAAAGCATAACGTTCAATAATGTTTCTTTTTGGGAAGAATGAATATTTTTATAAGCGTCCCACCGAGTTAAAATGCTTTTCCAAATGAGTCCGCCAAATGATTTGTAATAGTGCACTGTGTATGTAACCATTCTGCATACAGTACCAAACTACAAAACCATTTTTCATTTCAAAAAATCGAGAACGAGAGAAATAGTGTTGCAATTGACAGGAAAGCAATTTCAAATGTAAAAATGTCAAATGAAAATGACCCATAAATTTATTGAATTACTATAAACCAAAACATCCCTATTCATGGGTTCGAACATGGTTTACCGATATTTATATCTCTTTTATGAACTTTTGTAAGGTGCTCAATAAAATATTATAATTTGCATGTATATTCACAAATCTGTCTTGATATACCCAAACTAACAAACACTATTAACAAATGTTACCAACTCACCAACCGAGCAACACTGGTACATTGTACAAAGCTATAAGCACTGAACAATATATAATAATTTTGGCATAATAAG
Source organism: Cryptolaemus montrouzieri (assembly GCA_013387265.2). Classification (NCBI taxonomy): domain Eukaryota; kingdom Metazoa; phylum Arthropoda; class Insecta; order Coleoptera; family Coccinellidae; genus Cryptolaemus; species Cryptolaemus montrouzieri. Next base: position 11,605,748 of record JABFTP020000083.1, on the reverse strand, counting down.
TGACAGATGTTCGAATCCATACCTATAAGCCAACAAAATTCATTCAGTTACATATAACTGCGTAACGAACCAAAATAGGATTTTTGTTTCGTAAAGACGGATTAATATTTTTTTATGGAATTATTTCGATCACTAGAATTGAGCTGAAGTAAATTGATGGCCAAAATTCCTAGAAGCTTTAGTGGTCTTGCTAGAATTAAAAGCAATTTTGAATGTAATAACAAACGAGTAGAAGATATGCTTTCAGAGCTGGTTGAAGCTCCCATAAAAGTGACTTAATTTTAATGGAAAATTTTCCGAAGAACAATAGTCCTTAAAAGCTCTTCATTGTTCCAATTCAGCTTTATCTGCAAAACTTAAAAGGCAAAGCTCGTATTTGAATGATCTGATCGACCGTAGTTATCTGTGCATCAAGTATACTGAAAAAAACGAGTAGGATTATGCATTACTGGTGTCTTTTATCTTTCAATTCTATAACAGATTACTAGTATTCTGTCATAATGAATATCTTGTCCATATTAATATGTTATCGAATACATGACAGAAAGTTTAACCCTATTGCATTTGTACTAATTCGAGTTCAGCTTGAATTCGACCGGTACGACGCTTCAAATGCAATGGAAATTTTAATTCCACCAAATATGAAACCATTTGCATACAAAGTGAGCACCAATAGAACGCTAATAGAAACCAAATTAATGGAAAAGTAACTTTGATGGGAGATTATGTTCGGAAATAATAGATGAACGAACGAAATTGAAGTTTTCAGAATTATTTTTATTGTTTGAATTGTGGAGGCCGTTACTTGATGTAGATCCATGATATAAATGAGATAAAAAACACAAGGTTTAACTTTAATCTACACTTTATTTGAAAAATTCGACGACGTTTCGCTGACACAGCAGCTTTATCAAGAATGACAAACAGAATGAAGAGTATGGTATTATACTTCGGTTACTCAATTTACCTTTATCAGTAGAAGATTATAATAAAGAGTTAAACATCATCAAACAGATAGCCATTAATAATTCATATAATCCGGATATGATAGATCTAATCATTCGTAAAAACTGTATCAGAAAGCAATAAATGAAGTATATACTATTCATAAAGACTAAAAAATATTCAACAGTTTAACATTCCGCGGTTCTGCAAGTACAAATATTAAATCCTTTCTCGTCAAACAAAATCTTGATATAACTTTCAAAACTTCTAATAACTTAGGTAAACATATTAAAATGATAAATCTCGTGTTGAAAAATCAAGTAAATCAGGAATCTTTAAACTCAATTGCGGTTCTTATGATAAAATTTATATCGGTAGGACCTATAGGAGTTTTGGCATAAGAACATCTGAACATAAAGGTAGCTTCGATAAAAATAAATCTGATTCAAATTATTCAAACCACTTAATAAAAGAAAACCATTCATTCAATAAAAACTTTGACATATTACATATAAAATCAAAAGTTTAAAATTAGATCTCCTAGAAGCATTAGAAATAAATAGATACAAACATTCGGACAAGCTTTTGAATGATCAGGTAGATGTGAATTATTCACCCTTACTTAACTTGTTTAATTAGTTTTTATTACCTTTCATACTAACTGTACAATGGCTCGGTGTGGATTTTCCTGTTAGTCATCCAACGTGTTCTACGATTTGTTTATAATATCATACTCTTCATTCTGTTCGTCATTCTTGATAAAGCTGCTGTGTCAGCGAAACGTCGTCGAATTTTTTCAAATAAAGTGTAGTTTAAAGTTAAACCTTGTGTTTTTATCTTATTTTTATTGTAATCAAAACTAATATGAATTGGCTTGTCGAATGAAATATCTCAACTAAGACTCGATGTACAAACTGTCTTTAACATGAACATGTATTTCGTTCTCCCACCGAGTAGAGCAGAATGTACAGCAGTTCTATTTATTCCGCATACAATAATCGGCCTGAATACTTTAGAACAAGAGAGCTTACTGAAACCAGTTATATTCCCAAATTATATGCTATCTTAAAATATCCGAGCTATGATCAGCTCAATTTCTCTAATAGTACCCAGATGACTGGGTTTCAAGAAAAATACACAAAGGCAATCTTGGTTCATGAAAATATCGAAAAAATTGAAAAAGCACAAATTATACTTTTTTCTATCTTTAAAATAAGAAAGGAAATGATTTCTTTGAAGAATAAACTGATTATCAATCAGAAGGTACTTCATCATCACTTGGGTCCTGTCTGAATTTTTCAGAAAATTAACTGCCTCACGATGATGTCTCAGATTATTATAAAAGCGATGGTGAATCGGCGGAATATACTGGGTCAAGTCCAGAAGGTTCTGGAGTTTTTTCCTAGTTAAATCCTCTCCACTCGGATACAACTCATCTAAATGGTCAATCTGATACGGGTGTCTGCCTCATTTCCTGGGCCATAACTTTGAAGTGGTTACTTGAATAGTTGAAATTTTGTCGTATAATCAGAGGCTTATACTCATCCGAACGAATCCAAACGAATCCAAACTGTTTTTAACCCTTGTAGATTAGCGCAATCCAGGTACTTCATTCTATTTGTAATATTGTTCTCCAGTTTCTTACTACTGAAAAATTCTTCCGTCGTCACTCTCGAATTTTGTCTTTTCTCTTGGATTTTCTAATCATTTCGATAGCGACATAACAAATATTTTTTCGCCTTTATGATTAACGTGAAATTCCTATCGCATGACTTCAAAAGATTTTTTCCTTATAATCATGATAGCATTAGATTTTTGTAGGAAATTCGTCAACATCAATGTCGTTTCAATACTGCGGTTTTATCCACCGCATCCATCATTCTACATTACCTCATAAAAGTACCGGAAATGATACACAAACTATTTATTTTTCATCCAAATTTATTGTATTGATTTCAAAGTAGGCGTCTTCCGAAATAAAGCATTCACGCAACGAATAATCCAATCACCAAAACATTTTTCAAACGCTTTTCCGGAATAGACTTCTGTTCTCACCGCGAATTCTTTTTTATGTCTCCCATCGATTGAAATCGGGTTATCTGAGATTTGGAGTGCAAACTTCATTAGTTTTCTTTCCACCATTGTTTCTTTTTTCGACGTATTATTCTCTCAAACGCCGTATAACGTTCAGAAACTATTTTTTATTTACCGTCTGATTTTCCGGCAAGAACTTCTAGTGCACAACACCGCGATGTTTGAAGAAAACAGTCAACATTCAACATTCACTCTAAAACTTTCGAGAAAAACCCTAGAAGTGAATATCGCCTGTATTTAAAGACCACCCGATTCAGGTTCCGGTGCAACCAATCAGTTGATCCAACACATTGACAGTATTTCTAATCTTCAAAATCTGGTAATTACTGGAGATTTAAATTTTCCAGATATTCAAACATCTCAAAACAAAAAGTTACTGTATGCGAGATTTCGCAATGTGTAGACACATAGAAGAAAATTATTCTTCAAGGGACAATATTCAACTTTCCGTAGAATGTTAAATATCCCTTGAAGGAGCTAGTTTTCCGATCTCCTCTTCATGATTACCGTTAACCGGGACCACAGGGAAGTGATACAGCACGGTCAGATGTAACGAACAAGAACAATGGACTGCAGTTTAGGTCTCGTTTGCCTCGTCAGCATTGTCTACCCATTCGTAACACAAGGTTATGCCGTTACCTACTCATCTCAATTCATTGGAACGAACGCAATAATGTAAATGTCACTGCGCCCCCCAACGAACCGAAACAGAGGCTACCTCACCAACGCCCTGCGAAACGGTGAAACCAAAGAACAGATAAAACAGGAAAACGTTAAGTGGTCACACTAGTTCGAACTCGACATTATTGCGTTCGCTCCAACGAATTGAGATGAGTAGGTAACGGCATAGCCTGGTGTTACGAATGGGTAAACAATGCTGACGAGGTCAAACGAGACCGAAACTGCAGTCCATTGTTCCTGTTCGTGACATCTGACCGTGCTGTACCACCTCCCTATGGCCGCGGTTAACGGTGATTATAAAGAGTAGATCGGAAAACTAGCTCCTTCAAGGGAGGATATTTAACATTCTACGGAAGGTTGAATATTGACTCTTGAAAACTAATTTTCTTCGATGTTTCCAGATATTGTTTGGCCTGTGACTAGTAGCCCCGATTCAAATGACTGAAGCAGTAATTTCACTCGATTTATTGTCGATCCCAATATTCATCAATTAGTCAATAAACCTTCCAGGTTTAGAGCACACAATAGGCCATCTACCTTAGATCTCATCCTTACAAACGACGAACATCCTGTCACAGACCCCAATTACCTTTCACCGGTGGGAATTTCTGATCATATAGTCGTCACGTAAACTATCGAAATGACAACAACAGTTATTCATTAGTGTCAACCGAACTCTCAGGGATCAACTGGCGAACATCTCTAAAATATCTCCATAATCCGAACGAGATGTGGAAAATATTCCACACAAACATAACGAGATGCAAAGAGAAACATTCCCATACTAAATCGGTCCGAAAAAATATGCTGAAGCCGTGGTTTAACGCCGAATTTTTATCGCCGATCAAACATAAAAATGGCCTATGGCAAAAGTATGAATCATCAAAAGATCCTACAGACTTTCTGAACCACCGTCATTTTTCGAATTTCATAACTAACTCATTACTCCAGTTAGAAAGACAATATGAAGAATCTATAGCAATCTCCGAAAATCCCAAGAACATCTATAAGCATTTAAGATCCAACCTGAATACGAAGGTTAGGTTAGGTTACAAAAGTCCTTTCCTTCGAAAGGCCGATGGTACGTCTTGTTCTTTTGAAGCTGAGACTGCAGATATTTTAGCTGACTTTTCATGCATCTTTCATTGTTGAACCTGCTGACGACATCATGCGAAACTTAACTACCTCGAGATTAGAAGACAGTTCGACCAACATGAACTGAAAAATAACTCTGCGCCTGAATTGGATGGACTGAGCTCTTCTTTCCTCAATACGAACGCTGAAATTCTGTGTGTTCCTCTCTCTCTTATAATGACTGCTCCGTTCGAAATGTCTCAATTATCCGATGCGTGGAAAGCTGCATCTGTTACAGCCGTATTAAAAAAAGGTGACAAACAAGATCCTTCTTATTACAGGCCTATAACCCTCCTCTCTGTTTCTTCTGAGGTTATGGAGTCCATCGTTGCTGGAAATATGAACGAATTTCTGTCTGCCCATAGAGTTTTGCATATTGAGCAACATGACTTCGTCAAAGGAAAGTTTACGCTAACAAACTTGCTTACTTGTCTAAATGACTGGTGCTATTCTCTTGATCGAGTGATACCAACCGACGTAGTATATCTCGATTTCGCAAAAGCCTTGGATAGAGTTACTACTAAAAGACTCATGCTTAAACTAGACAATTGTGGAATACGAGGAAAGTTGAATTTCTGGCTGAATGCGTACATGTCGTCTAACCTAACCTATCCTACTCATCAGTGGAACCTGTGTAACCCGCATCTGACGTATATCATCGATGACAACCCCCTAACCCCGGATTCCTCCCATGTGGATCTGGGAGTTACAATCACAAAAGACGTGACCTGGTCGGAACACATCATCAAAATCTTCTAACGCTCCAATGCGATACTCTTCATGATTCATAGATCTTGGAATTTTCGGGTCAAGTGTGGTGTCCGGTGTTGATTCGTGACCAAGTTTTATCGAAAAACGTACAGCGGCGAGCAACGCGTATGACATTTCGCTCTGACAATCATCCTTCGTATAAGGACTGAGATTATGCGGGCTGTTAACGTTTCGGCAACGCAGACTTCGAGGTGACCTCATAATTTCATTTCGAATGATGAAGTTGAACTATGCGAACTTGGAGAGTTTATTCGTGAGAATTTGTGATGCGAGATTGCACTCTGAAACTTAAGAGGGAAAAGTTCAAAACCAGACAAGGAGAGCATTTTTTACTCAACCGGATCTTCAATGCATGGCCTCGACTAGTCGATCATTGATTCTCCATCGGAGAATGTCTTCATGAACCAAATTGATAGAACCCTATTTGCTATCTCGTTATCTATTTGCTTGACGACTTTGCTTTATTCATTTTGCTTGTCGTTTTTTATGCACCTGTAACAATCACGTCTATTTTCTTATTTATTATTGTATTGGGCTCAATAAAACTTGTCCTCAGCCTCATCTTTCTTCAATAATAATAATAATGATAGTAACAATACCATATTACAAGTATCAACCGGAGCCCGTATTGGAAAATGACTCTATCAGATTATACTACGATAGGCCTGTTATCACTGACAGAATGGTGACGAATAATAGGCCGGACATAGTGGTGTATGATAGAAGAGCCAGAACAGCAATGCTGGTGGATGTGAAACAAATTCCAGGAGAAAAATTCCAAATACACAGATCTTGCTATTGAGTTCAAGCAGATGTGGCACCTCGATAAAATAGATATTGTTCCTGTCATCGTATCCTCGACTGGGTTAATACCCAGAACTTTGCATGATAGCCTTAAGAAATTAGAATTGCATAAGAATACCTATATAGAAACGCAAAAAGCTGTAATTCTTAATACATGTAGGATAGTTAGGAAATTTATGTCAAGTATATTGTAATCGAGCCTTTTCCCTTTGATTGCTGAATCTGGGAAAGGTAAATTATATCTAGCTAACAGCTGAGAGGGTGCATAAGTCCACGATAATAAATAACGATACCTTTGACTTGTAAACATCAATGATCGATTTTGACGTGTTTTTTTCAGTTTCGGTTAAGTTGGAAGGCCCCATTCAGAAGCTTGTTTGCATGTCAAACTCATAAACCCATGTCTCTCCACCCGTTACAATGCGTTTAATGAATGTAGGGTAGGAAGTGACTCGTTCTAGCATTTCATCAGCGACCTTCACGAGATTCAATTTTTGAATAAAAAATTCAAGTCTTTTGGAACAAGTCGAGCGGCAGCACGTTTCATGCCCAAAAGATCGTTTAAAATGATACGAATTGATTAGTGATACACAGAATCTTCAACCTATCTCTCTCGAGCTTCAACGACGATTTTCAATTACCCTTTCTTTCACTTTATCGATGTTAACTTCAGTTGAAGATGTTAACGGATGACTAGAGCGAGGCAAATATCTTCCACCATATCTCGACCGTTGTTGAATGCAACGAACCACTCATATGCACGTGGTCTTGATGAAGTGGATTCACCGTAAGCCTTTAGTGACATTTTCAGCAAGTCGGCACACGAAATTCCATTTACAATACAAAATTTGGGACCAATTATTTGTTCGATATTTTTATTCATTGTGAAAATGGCAAAACACACTAGTGAGAACTAAAATATGTACTATTACCAAACTGAATGACAGATCGCGTTCAAACTCTGCATCAGTACAAAAAACAATTGTGCCAACTTAGCAATGAAATTTTTTTGCAATAGTTTCAAGCATATTTTTAAATGAGCAATCTGCGGTACTCTCTCGACAGAATATGTAATACTAGGTGTATAACATAAACACGAATGTATTCTCTCATAGGTATGAAAACGAGGCGAAACTATCTCTTGTGTTCATCTTGAAGCATCATTCTATGCCCACATGTAAATGGAACACTGCCCGATTGTTTCAACTCGAATACACAAATTGTATTTCCACATAATACACTCGTAATATGCCACCCCAGTTCTCGAAACAGCAGTTGGCAGTGTTTTGAAGGTCAAAAGTAAATACACGCCTAGTGGAATCGTTGATAGAAGCTATGATGTTTTATTTTTGAAAATCATGGGCTACTTGGTATCACATTGTGATCAAAAAATCCAAACCTAACAGTTACCGACAATTTGTTCTGAAATGATCTTGGTCAAATTTCCCGAGATTTGTCGTGTGCCCAAACTTGAATATCATGGTAATTCTTCCTCCACGTCTAGTGAAAGAGGATTAATCAACGCAAATAATCTTATGCAAAAACTTCAGATTTTTTTGTCGAATTTAAAAGACATGGGCAAATTCTCATCCTTTCTTCAGCAACTCCAGGGTGTAAATCCTGAACGGACTGTAGCATGTGGTCGGCTCGTGATAATCGTAATATTTGAGACTCTTGTATTTGTAATTGCTCAGCTACCCTGCGAGAGGTGAGTCACGGATTATTGTCAAAGATGTTATTGCGATTGTAGTTTCGACAGTTTTCGTCTTTTTCATCATTAACACGTAGATCAGAGTTCTGTGTTCATAATGATTCTAGAACATCTATAGATCACAATCGGCATCACTTAGAAGACCGAACCTGGCCACCGGGGCTCTCTTGGTCAAACAGAGAGGGAATTGTTTTGTTGAGTTTGAGTATTGAAAGGATTTTGCGATTATACTTCAAAATTGGCAAGCAAGAACAAGGATGTGATTATGTTTCAGGAGAATCGCACAGCAACGAAAGAACATCTCCAAGAAAGAAAAAATATGGCAGGTTATGTACTTTTTGATTATCTCCTTACTCCTTTTCATGGCCTTGCTTGCTATGTAGAATCTTTTCTTAGATTCAAGTGAGTTCAGACATATAAGAGTCAGGTATGATTGTTGAAATATTTTTCTGCTGTTTTTCTTTTTCCATTGTTACAGATTCCCAAACCTCCTTCCTTCCACCCTTGTCTTTGTCTGGAAATCATGGAGTGCAAGATGACTGAAATATATATATATTGTATATATATATATATATATATATATATATATATATATATATATATATATATATATATTCGAAATTCACGAATTGCCGCTTCTGTTGCATCAGAAAATCCAACGAATTGATAACCTGCGTACTCGTTGTTACTCAAATACATTTGCAAAATAATACTCAGGACACTATTCATAACAACAACAATTGCAATATCATAAATGATATCAATAACAATCAAAACCAAAGCAAATTACTAGAAAGCTAACCAACTTTCACTCAGTCCTACTCAGACAATTGATTCTTCCCGGTGGAATTAGTTAGTCACCTGATAGCTAATAATAGATAGATAAATAAACCTGATGAACATATTGCTATTGTAAGGCTCGTGAAGAGCACCGAGATCTACTCTGATGTGCCCCTTAAAGTCGCAAGGTCATTACCAGTTTTCTTTTATATTTTCAGTTGGTAGTATTGTTTACTGGTATTTATGTAAATAGTTTGGAATGTTTGAGTTTTCTTAAGCCTTGAGTGTCTAGGCGTAGTTTTCTACACAGATATCTGGTTGTAGTTACCTGCAAAATGTAAGATTTCATATAAACCACATTAAGAGTGCATGAAAGTATCTATTTAAAACTTTATTTTGATTTTCATCTCACTTTCCTACCAATATTTATAACGTTCGTATAACAATAAGACATCTTTTAATTTTTAAAATAGATGTTTTTTCAGAGCACATTCGGACTCATTATCTAATCGAAATTTTCAAATTCTTTTGAGATTATGTTGCCGTCTATACAGTTAGACCTTTGAACCTTCGCATTTTCGAAATAATTCGAAACTTGTCAGATCAACCCCTACCCCCAGCAACCCTAATTTCGAAATTCATCATAGGGAATAAGGGTCGAGTGGCACCTTACTGTAAAGGTCTGTCAATTCTCCATTCTGATTTGTCATTTTAGAATTTTAAATTAACATACAGGGTGTCCCAACCGAGGTAAAGTTGAATTCCTGCAAATCCCAAATACTAAATGAAATAGATTTATTTTGGCATGATGCAAGCGCAGGTTTATGCTCGGTCTAGAAAACGACCTACACTTGTGAATTTGGAGTTGGTGCAATCAACCCCTATTTCCAGCATCCCCAACTCAAAATCATTCGATCAAAAATAGGTCAAGTGGCACCTCGTTGGAAAGGTATTTCAATTTTCTCTTCGAATTTGGTATTTTCGAAATTCAGAATCAGCATACAGGGTGTTCCGGAGCAGGAACACTGAAAAGCCAAATAACTTTTTGAAACTGGTTCATTTCGGTATAATACGAGAACATGTTTATGTTTGATTCGAGAATAAGACTCTCTTGCGTGAATATGGAATTTTTGCAATCAATCTCTTCCATTCAGCATCCCCAACTCAAAAATCATACAAGTGATTACAGGTTGAGTGGCAAAGTTCCAGAAAGAATTTTCTATTTTCTGAATCACTGAGGCATTGGTTTCAGTTTGGCAATCGAGGTTTCCTGGCGTGAGGATCAGGATGAGGATGATGGAGAAACTGATTGGATGCTCATCTAAACAGGAAAACGGATATTGATGCGGTTTTGACCAATAGACAAGAAAAACTCTTCTACCAATCCACCTTCCTGGGAAATTTTCGTCTAAATATTGGCGCACCCGAGCATCATAATGCGGAGGAGCACCGTCTTGTTGAAAACGCATTTCGTCCTCAGAAAGAGTTGGATCGTTCTGTAAAATTTCTGTCAATCTAGGATGTATGTGTTCCTCTAACAACTGTAGGTAGCCATTTCCATTCAGACTACCCTCAATAAAGAAAGGCCCAACTAGATGATTGCCAAAAATTCCTGCCCAAACGTTCAACTTCTGAGGCCTTTGCGTGTGGGCCTCTCTAAACCAATGAGGATTCTGTGTGTCCCAATATCGACAATTATGTCTATTCACTTCACCACTGAGCATAAAGGTGCTTTCATCAGAAAAACAGATGTTATTCAGAAAATTTGGATTAGCGTTTAGGTTTTCACTTAGATTTTCACAAAACTGTAAACGACGATCTGGATCATCATGTAGGGGTGAAATTTGTGATGTTTCACGATTCTATGGACAGTTGTAGCTGATACACCAGTCAGACGAGATAGTTTTCCGATCGAAGTAGTATTCTCCATTTGTAGATGACCCACTACTGCCACTTCCGTTGCCTCATTTCTGACAGGACATGCCACTTCATGTTTTTTGTTTGCCACCGAACCCGTAGCTAGGAATTTGTCAACCAAATATTTAACGTACTGGTGACTGACTCCCCTTTCTCTTTCAGGATGGTTCCTATCGAATATCCTTGCCGTTTCTTTGGCACAACTGTTATTTAGAAAATACGTCGATACAATTTCGACCCTTTCCTCAGTGGAATAAACCATTTTCAGATTAATTTCAACTGACGAACAACAACAATAATGAGGAACTGATCTGAATAATAATAATATTTCATTGCAAAATGAGAAATAACAGATGACTGCACGCCAGATGGAAATGAAAAAATGTGAACATTTTCAATGCAGAAATCAGCTTTATTTCTTCGTAATTGATGCTCAACACATCGTACCCCAATAGTTTTAACAGTTTCGAATTAATTTTAGTTGATAATTTCAAATGACGATATTGAATTTTTCGAAAGCGACATCCTGTATGGAGAGCCGAACTGAATGAAATGTTTTAATCATTCTGGAATTCAAAAACCTTTCTGAAGATATGCCACTTGAATTATTTGTATGATTTTCAAGTTGGGGATGCTGAATGGAAGGGGTTGATTGCAAAAATTCTATAACCACACAAGAAAGTCCTATTCTCGGATCAAACATGTTCTCGTATACCGAAATGAACCAGTTTCAAAAGTTATTTGGATTTTCAATGTTCCTGCTTCGGGACACCCTGTATGATGATTCTGAATTTCGAAAATACCAAATTCGAAGAGAAAATTGCAGTACCTTTCCAACGAGGTGCCACTTGACCTATTATCGATCGAATGATTTTTGAGTTGGGGATGCTGGAAATAGGGGTTGATTGCACCAACTCCAAATTCACAAGTGTAGGTCGTTTTCTAGACCGAGCATAAACCTGCGCTTGCATCATGCCAAAATAAATCTATTTCATTTAGTATTTGGGATTTCCAGGAATTCAACTTCACCCTTGGTTGGGACACCTGTATGTTAATTTAAAATTCTAAAATGACAAATCAAGGTGGAGAATTGACAGACCTTTTCAGTAAGGTGCCACTCGACCCTTATTCCTATGATGAATTTCAAAGTTAGGGTTGCTGGGGTAGGGGTTGATCTGAGAAGTTTCGAATTATTTCGAAAAATGCTCCCCCTCGAAACAAAAATCGACGTGTCTTGGTGTTTTTCGCTAATGTTACTCATTTCGGAGTTATAGGGGGGGTCAAATTTTCGTTGGAACACACTGTATGTACGTGTATATTATTGAATAGAAGAGCCGATTCTTCTAACGATTTGTCCGAAAATGTCATTGGGCGTTTGAATTGCTAACTCTGGCTGAATTAAGAGAAAGATCAAAATAGAATAATACGATATGATATATATTGAAAAATATCTATGCAACTATTTTTATGTCTTAATTAAATCAAATTTTTGGTTATTTACGAAGCTATTTCAAGCTTCACAGTTTTGTCCCTTATCACATTGGATAGAATACAATAGTGATGTTTTGCATTTATAATAGACCAATATTGCACCAGTACGGGCCCAACTTCAAACATTTATGATAAACATTGTAACGGAGCTGACTAGATAACACTTCGTCAAAAAAAGCTGATAGACAGTTGATTCTGTCGGTAATCACTAAAATAAGTGACATAATGTCATAGGTAATCTCACAATTTTTTGCGTTCAATGGGTTAGATTCAGTATTCAAATATACTTTCACGAATTTAAGGTAAGCTTTCATTGCTAATTCAATAGGAATAGCTAGGTATATTTATTATACCAATAAATTTGTATGGGAACCTTACAGATATCAAAAGAAAATTCTGAAACAGGATATTGGAGTAAATTGGGTATTTGTCCCCATATTTTTAAACAATTCTAAGCTTCCGATTCAACCGAAAGTAATGTCGATTTCAAAATTTGAATGAAATACCCTGTAATTCATTTAAGTTTTCAATTAAGTATTTTGGCAAAATATGGAGTTTGATATTCTTTATTTCGATACCTACCGAAATGTCGGCCCAGAAGTAACTGAAGCAGGAAACAATTTAATCATATCTATGATATATGACGATAATTTACAGTAAGCTCTTTAGAAGCTTTAGAAGCAAATTTCTGATTTAAAAGTTGAATAGACTTCAGGAAGAATAAAATGTGACATTTTATTGTTGTGTAGGTGTACATGTACAGCGTTCATCTTACTTCTATTACACATAAAATTTTTAAAAGGATTCAAAGACGAGAACCCGTACTCAGATAAAATAAGCTTCTCCTGCGAAGATTAACTTTCTCTTCTGCAATTTGTGGGTTGCCCTATTTGGATAATGGAAAATTCTCTAGCCCTTGAGAATCTGCTTCATTAACTAATGTGGGTACGAGGACTGAATAGCTTTCTGCATCTGTGTTGTAATTTTTTATTGCTCCCCTTCAAGCTTTAGATTTAGTGAAGAGCTCGAGTAGAATGGCTTCGTGTCTATTATTTTCTCGTGGCTTTTATTCGGGTTATTCAATTCGTAAGTTGTTTTTACACATTCGATAATGATGTACGAATAGGGGAGTCATTTTTTTTTCCATGACAACTACAACTTTTTTTATTCCGAGGAGAATTGATTCCGTTATAGTAATCTGAGATTAACTAGATGCGTTTGAGGATAATAGTAATGACTTGTCCTGTTGTCTTATAATGAACCGATATCTGGTGTTTGAAATTAAACGATTTATATTTGAGCTGTATTGGCCTGTCCTTCGTTGTTCTCTCTCGTGGTAGCTTCATGCTAAAAGATGACGTCTATAACATGATAGTTACGAATTTGTTCAGACAATGATTTGGGACAGTGTGAATATGACTTGAATATGACTTTTGGTATTTGATGCGCTGCCCGTTAATCTCATAAATATATATATATATATATATATATATATATATATATATATATATATATATATATATATATATATATATATATATATATATATATATATATATATATATATATATATATATATATATATATATATATATAAGGGTTTCACCCGACGAGTTGCTGAATATCTGTTCATGCAATCAAACTGATTTCATGAAAGAATATACAACTGTTGGTAGCCATCTAGAATGGTTAAGGAGTCCAGGTTCTATATTAGCTAAATCAGAAGTAAATATACCAGTACTGATAGCGGTCATAATATGGTATAGATACTTTTGGTGGGTACTCAGCTCTGTCCATGTAATTTCAGGTAATATTGTGGGTATAACGGAAAATGCGACCATCGCCATTGATTAACAATTTCGTAGTTGAGATCCTATGGCACCTGAAAAGTATTTAGGCCCTGTAGTTTTTCCATCTAACTGTAATAACAAATGTCGCAGTGGTAATTCATTAGAATGAAACTGGCAGATAAACCACTGCAATGGTCTGTTTAGCTCTTCCTCCATCAGACGAATAACGTCACCTTCAAAACCTGCATTGACTACCATTCTATCGCAGCCGACAACAGCTATTTCACTCAGCTTTACTGACTTAGATTTTAAGTGAGATATTAAAGTGTCTTTAATACCTTTAGCAGTCCCCGACTCACAAGTGACACGCCCGAAATAGTTGCTTCCTGGTTCTTATAAAATTACACGATGATCTTCTATCTGTCGTTTTCTGTAAAATTTCCCTTCTTTCCCAATACGAACCAAAGTCGTATCCTTCTTGCCATCAAAATATAAACCGAGAAGCATTTTATTGCAGTCCCTTTCTTGCAAAGTTAATCTGACCTAAGTTCCTTCACGGCGCAACTTTGAACGATCAATGACACGACTTGGATCGTTTGGGGGAATAATGCCAACATCTTTTAAGACAGAAGAAGTTATAATATCAGCGGCTCTATCGGATATTCCAGTACGATAACAGGCAAGGGCTATTGATGGTAATTTTAACCTCTTTTATTTCTGAGGTGGTGAACCTTTTAGTTTGACCTGTTCTAAGTTTTCATACTAAGGACTAGAAGATAATACGGGCGAGCTAGCGCATGAACTGCTACTTTCGATTGAAGAATCATCGGTCAAAGAACGGGAACAACAAGGTTTGTCAAAATAGTTTACCTCTCTGTTACGCGATAAAATTTTTTGAATTTGAATTTGGGAGGCTTTTACTTGGTAAAATTCTATTATCAATAATAAAAAACAAGTACTGTGTTTTAAGGAATTTTACTTATCAATTGCGATTCGTAACGCGTTTCGCTACACCGTAGCTTCTTCAGACGGATGAATATACAGAAAAATATAAATGAGAATATAACTATAAATGTTCTTGAGTAATTAAAGTTATTAGTTGCTTTTCTTAAGTAAGTTTATTATGACAGGTATATCCAATAAAATATATAAATAGCAATCTATTCCTTAATTTTATTGATATACCTGTCATAAATAACCACTTAAGAAGAAGCAACCCAATAAGCTTGTGAGATGTTTGGAAAAATTTTGGCAAAACTCATAATTTGCCTAAATTTTTCAGAACTTTATGACGATGGGGCACCTTGAAACATAGCATAAGCCAACTGATTTTTTGTGCTTAATGTTGACCTAAAATAGCAACTTTACAGGTATACCGAAGCGATAAAACATAAAAATGAAGTCGCCCCCTTTAATATATATATATATATATATATATATATATATATATATATATATATATATATATATATATATATATATATATATATATATATATATATATATATATATATATATATATATATATATATATATATATATATATATATATATATATATATATATATATATATATATATATATATATATATATATATATATATATATATATATATATATATATATATATATATATATATATATATATATATATATATATATATATATATATATATATATATATATATATATATATATATATATATATATATATATATATATATATATATATATATATATTTAAATTTCTTATTATCATCAGGAAAAGTTTGTCGAGAACAATAGCAAATAGTGTCAGTAGAACACTTGTTGGAAGTGTCAATGTTATTATAGTTTGAATGTTTCAGATCGACAGATATACAAAATTAGTTCTACAGATTATTCATTATAGAAATAACGCGGATGCGGACACAAATCGAAGCTGCTAATCCATTTCATAAAAAAATTCCGAATTTATCTCTTTTACATAAACGAGTAGATCAGAAAAGTAGTTTCGCGAACTTGGACGTGTAGGGCAGACAACGTACTTCTAAGTATATCTGATAGCAATGTTAAATAACAATTAAAATTTGTGTTGTTTTCTGATGATTTTGCCTTTAACTGTCAAACTGTCCAAGTTCGTCTAGGAAAACTCTCCATTGTATAAGAAGAGAATAGTAATTGTTGAAGATCGTACCATAGGTTCCTTTTCATTGATGTAAATTAGAATGGCGATAATTATTTAGCACTGCTCCAGATTGATGGGATGTCAACTTTGAGAAACTTTTATCCCGACCCAGAAACTCACAAATTCCATGTATAATTTCATCAAGATGAAGCACCGCTCCATCCAGCAAATCAATGTCTGGCGGTATCTCAAACAAATATTTGCAAGTTGGTTAATTGATATGCGAAAATCAATAGACGGGGCAGTGCAATCCCCTGATCTAACAATATTAAACTTATGGTTGAAAATGAAATGTTTTGTGTTGAGAAAAAAAATTCTTGACTCAATTTAGTGAGAATAGTAAGACAAATAATGCTTGTAATTAGATCGTTCACAACTAAGAGTTTGAGAAGTTTACTCCTTTTTCAAGCTTGAGATATTGCAAGACTTTCGTATTTCGAGCAACAGACATGTACACATTGGGCGTTACATTACTACAATCTAATTATTTCTATTGCCTTCATGCCTTAAATGTTATAACAACGTAACAGATTAAGATACGTGTAACACTATTTTATCCACATATGTCTAGAATTTTTCGAAGAATCTAAAATGTGATAAATATACAGGGTATTGCACTCAAG
This sequence comes from Cryptolaemus montrouzieri, assembly GCA_013387265.2. Taxonomy (NCBI): domain Eukaryota; kingdom Metazoa; phylum Arthropoda; class Insecta; order Coleoptera; family Coccinellidae; genus Cryptolaemus; species Cryptolaemus montrouzieri. The sequence goes on along the minus strand of JABFTP020000083.1, from coordinate 11,588,840 downwards.
AAAAAAAAGTTGAAATTGGCCACTTCTCCATAGCACATGATGTTCAGTTGTCGATAAAATTAATAAAGAAATTCCAATCGATACCAATTTTTGATTTGAGTCTTCTATTTATTGAATCAAGCGTAAAAATATAGCAAAGTCATATATAATATACACTCCCCACAAAAACTGTCGCATCATCCTACTTTTACGACAATAGTATATAAACTTTAAGGTTGGTCATTCAAGAGTCGTTTGGTAACTTTCAGAAGTGTGAAATAAGAATATGTCATTCAAAAGAGATGAGTTTATGATAGAAAATATCAACAATTTTGGAGTTAATGAAAAATTTAAGAATTCTAACATCTTCAAATATTTGCGAAGATACCAATCAACTAGCATCGAATGGTTACTAATCATTTTCAAAATCGAGTGTTTCTTCCCTGGGCTCTAATTACTGCCAGTATACGTCTCGGAAGCCCCTCAAACAAAGTTTGGATGTACTCTTGAGTCACTGAGTTTCAAATTTCAGGAAGCAGATTTTCTAGTTGTTGGAGTGTTCTTCAAGGCATCCTACGTTGCTGAACATGCCACCCCATGTTGTCCCAAATATGTTCTATGGGATTCAAGTTGGGACTTCTGGCTGGCCATCTTAAAATATAAATTTCGACATTTTGCAGAAATTCTGTAACTTATCTAGCTGCATGAGGCCGAGCATTATCATGCATATAAATGAAGTTTTGCCAATCAATGGGCCAAAGGGTACAACATAGGGTTCAAGGATATCTGCGATGTATCTGGCCTTTGTCATTCTTCCATTATTCACTAGGACTAACTCAATTCGAACATGGAAAGAAATGTCTCCCCACACCATTACTGAGCCCCCTCCGAAGCTTTCGGTTTGCCGAATATTGCATTGCTGATACCGTTCCTAAAGTCGTCTGTATACAGGCATGCGTCTATTATTTGATACTAGACAGAACCTGGACTTGACGGAGAAGGGAACATTCTGGAATACCATAGTTTGCATGTGCCCTCGCAAACTGAAGTATTGTGTAACGTGCTAAAATCACGTCACAACAATTTGAATTAAAACACCTGATTCCACTCAACCCTCTATCTGTGTCACGCCACTGGTTTACAGTCTGATGCGCATACTCCGGCTATCAGATGATATGTGCATGTGCTACGAGCTTTCTCCAAATTCTTCATTTCAGGCTTTCTTTTCTTTGCAGACCTTCAAGCTAATTAGTTGAACTTGAAAATCCTCTTAAATTGTAGTTCAAATAATTGAATTATTTTAAAATTCATATCTTTATCTTGTATACAGTGTAGTGAACTATATCAAAATATAGGGTAAGTTGAAAGTTCATTTAGCAAAATGCAGCACACAACCTTGAAAATCTGATTTATAATTTTTCCTTGCAGCATTTTTATTATTAACTGCTTGAGTGCCTTATAGTAGCTATTAAAAATTCAAATTCTGCTCTACAGAATTTATCTTTTTCTCACGATAGATTTCATAATAGTATTCCTTCAATTTCTACAATTTTTTATAATGACCTTGATGGATTTCTCATTAATAAACTCGATCAAAACAATTTTTCTGAGTAGAAAACGACAAAAGTAACTCAAACTCCTATATTGAATCATTATTTCCTTTATTTTCAAGTGATTTTCGTAAAATTATCATGTAAATCATTAAATTCTTTCAAACTTTCAAAATGGTTGCCGAACATCTGTAATTTTTTGTAAATAGTTTTTATAGATGGTTCCTGGCTTTTTATGTAGCTTCTCCTTTAATTGTGAATAGTTTTTTGTAGATGGTTCCTCGTTTTTTATAGAACTTATTCTCCGACCTACCTGAACAGCTTGCACGAGTTTACTTCTTCAAAATCTCTGTAACTTTTCCTATTGATTTTTGTCGGTAAATAATATTAGATCCACGTTATTTTGTTACTTTAAGTTTACTGGTGTAGCTGGTAAGTACGTTAGAGCATAGAATATCTTGATGATACATGTCTAATTTGTGAAATTCAGGGTGGGGAGCCCTTGATAGAAATTCGTAGGTGGAGAGTCCTACACTGACACTGAAATTCCTAGGTGGGGATTTCTGGGTAGAGACTCGTACGTGGAGCTCAGAGCTTGAGATGTAATAACTTCTATCTGGAGTACAGAAATCCAGATCCGAATCTGAAATAGAGGTTTTCCCCCATAGGAAGCAGTAAGAATAAGAACGTTTGGGAACTATTTCACCAAGTCTTATTGCCTATATATAATATATAAAGAAGCATTTGTGACATTATGTATCATAATTATAATATGTAATTAATATAAATATCTGAGCTAAACTTCATTGACTTTTCTTCCAAGATTTCAGTGATAATTATTGAATTAGAGTCTCATTGCTCATTTTTCTCTGGACTTAACCAGAGAATAAAAGTTAATATTGTTACACTGGCGCAGCCAACGTAAGGCCTCGAGTTTCATTACCTCACCTTAGTACTTGTTTCGTAGGTCAAGCCGAACTGCACCTTTTAATGCAATATTTGTCTCTGAACTTGGAAGAAATAGATGAATTGTCAAAAACAAATGCTACTTGAAATTTTATATCGTTTTTGTCTCGAAAGCTGAAAATATCATCAGTTACCATTTCAACCTTTTTTAAATTTCTATCTTTATTTTAATATATTGAAATTATATTTAACTATGGCAAAATTAATCCAAATCACCTGAAGAGCGAATAATTAAATTATGACATGTATAGTGTATATGTCTAGTTTGTATAGTATGGTGTTAATGTATAAGTGTACAAACGATTTGGAAATTGTAATGCGAGAGATGAACACCTCAAAAAAGTCTAGGGAACACTTACGAATATCTTCAAAATATGAATTTGATGATTTATGAAAAAAAATTTAAATTTGCAAATGACGAATTATAAAAATCTTGACATCGTCACGGCATGCCCAATATTAAATTGTCTATTACATTTTGGCCTAAGTCATTCCAAGCCCCTGAACTGCTGATCGAAGCTCCTGTTCATGATGGAAGACGTTTTGACGCAGGAGATTTCTTTTAGGATGTCCCACACTTGCTCGATGGGATTCAGATCTAGGGAGCAGGATGGCCACGGTAGAAGATCGATATCATTCTCTTCAAGAACGTTCAAGACAAATCTTCCACGATGAGGAGGGCATTATCTTGTTAGAAGAGTGGATTTTGACCCATCTTTTGGAGATACGGTACCACTATAGGTAAAACTATCTCATTTGCGTAAGAATTTCCCATGAGGTCTGTATGAAAATGTGGTCAGTTCTTCCACCAAGGCGTATGCCTCCCCAAAACATCACTGATTGGCCTCCCTGTCTAACAACTTTTCGAGCATGCTAAAGACGGTTTTGCTTTCCAGGTTCCTCCATATTCGAATTCTTCCCGAATCGGGATAATAATTCAATCTAGATTCATCACTGAAGAGAACTGTGGCCCACCTCTCTTGATCCCAGTTTACCTTATCTTGGCACCAAGCTAAACGAGCAGCGCGATTTCCATGGGTCAGTTGTGGAACTATTTAAGGACGTCTGGAGTGGAGTTGACCTTCGTGCAGTCGATTCATCACAGTTTGGTCGAAAATTTGTACATTATGAACTCGTAATAGCTCTTGAGCTAATTTAGATGCTGTGGTAGTACGATCTCTTCTGGCTTGAAAAACCTAAAATCGGTCTTGGGCGACTGTTTTAATCCTGAAACGACTTGTATGGCGTTCTTCTACGCTACCTGTTTCATTGAAATGCGACCATAAACGGTTTATGACACTTGGGCTACTTCCCGGAACCCTGGATACTTCCTGTTGTGAGCTCCCAACTTGGAGCATGCCAACGGCTCGTAACATCTCTTCTCTAGTCAAATGTCGTCTTTCTATGGTCGAATCACAAAACTTGAATATTTTATTTGTGCTCACAACAGAAACAAAGTGCTAACCAACTGATTTCAAACACTGAATACATGAAATGATTATATAGCAGCGTCGCATCGGCTGCATTTTTAGTTTTTCATAAAAAAACTGAAATCTGTTGCGGCACTCGACATAATTTGGTGAGAGATTGATGCAGGTGTTAAATTTAAAAAAAATTATCCATATTGATCGTTCTGGATACGATATATCGATATTCAGAAGTGTTCCCTAGACTTTTTGAGGTGTTTATAATGTTCGATGTTTCTGATAATGTATCTGAAACTGAGAGTGATACTGAAAGTGTCTCGGAAGAGTCTAGTCATCAATAAATTTTTTATCTTAAATTTTCCTTAAATTTCTTTATCTTTCATCTTTTCAAGTTTTCATATCTTCAAATTTTCTTAAATTTCTTTAACTTTGATCTTTCTAAGTTTTCTTACCGTTCCTCAAAATTTTTTTAAAACTCGAATATCTGTTATCTTATTAACATATCTTTTCATGTAGGTTGAATCTATAAAATACCTGATGTACAAATTGCTATGTTTCCTTATCCTATCTTTAGTAGGTGTAGCAAAGTGCTTAACATCTACATTATCTTTACCTAACCTTATTCCCTATTCTTACTGCACAGGAATTCATCCAATTCTTTTCAATGATACTTTTTATACGTTGTCGCTCTCGACTTAATCACAGCGAAACGCGCGTCGAGAGTTAATGTTGAGTTTTGGTGTAGTGGTGATATAGTGTCTTCATTGTTCTTACGCTAAATGTCCCAAAATCACAACATAGTTAAAATATTTTTCCATTAGTGTTTACAGTAGGCCAGATCTGTCTCATGTTGACCAGCTAACTTTCATTATTCGATACGTGAAAGACTGTGTTCCTGTTGAAAGGTTTTGGAAATTCATAAATATTAAAGAGCTTGAATAAAATATTATAAAAATATACATGCTATTCCCATGAAAGATTCCAAAGGACGAAGATACTGCTTTGCTTCAAATATTTCGGGGCAGTATAGTGGTTTACAAACAAAATTCAAGAAAAATGTGAATTTTCTACCTTTGTACCATGTGGAAAACACTCACTAAACTTGGTAGGTATACATGCTGCTGAGTGTGTGCCAGAGGCATCACAGTTTTTTTAAATAGTTCAGAAACTACAAACAACTTTTTGTCGGGCTATACCCATTGATGGAATATATTAAGATAACATTTAGGTTCTAAAAAAAATTGATGAAACTCATTCACAAACCCGATGGTCAGCCCGAGCTGTTGCAGAAAGCGATTTGCGTGGGGATCATAAACAAATAAAAGAAGCTTCAATCACCTTCGCAAACGATACTTCACAGGCACGAGAAATAAGAGACGAAGCCCTTTGTCTAACTTGAAAAATGTAAAATCTAGAATTTATTATACTGACAGAAATCTGGAGCACTATATTGGAAAGAACAGACAAAACAAGTAATTATCGTCAGAAAAAATAACACTGGACGTCATAACCAATTTGTTCACTTCACTTTATGATTTTATTACTAAACTCAGGGATACATTTGATTACTTCAGATCATCTACCAAAGAAGAAAACCCAGAACAACAATGTCCATAGAATGTGATATTCTCAATACCGTAGATTTTGAAACAGTGGTTAACATTTTTCCCCAACTTAAATCTAGGAGGGTATATTTGCAATTAATATAGAGCAGTTAATGCTAAGCCAGTTAGTTTTGTAGATTATATTTTATATTAGCTATCATTTTATAGTCAGCAAGTAGTTTGAGATTAATGAAGAAACTTGTTGGTGTACTTTATTTGTCTATTGTAATAAAATAGTGCTGTCAAGGTCATAGAGAACCCATTATGCTAATGTGCCCAGCGCCTCAAATAGTTTAAAGACGGCCTTGGTCAGGCACCTTCAAATGCAGTTTCAATAGTGCAATCAAGAGCAAATCAGCACTGAAACGATACAACCACGCTTAGGGGTTTGAGGCCCCGTGTCATAGCTCAAAGATCGAAGAGCCCGATTGAATATTCGAAGAACATGCCAATTGGTGAGAAGCTAACTGGGAAAGAGTTTGTTTACACATTAGTTGAGATTTTTATTTTCATTGCAATCGACGTTCTCTAGTGTACAAACAACGAAATTAGAGATATGCCTAGAGCACCTGTTTACCCACATATGGTTTTGGTGGAGATTCACCTATGGAGAGGAATTCCTTTAAACACTTGTATCGATCTGGTCATCGAAAATAATGCAACCTTGAACGCTCAGAAGTACACTACAAACATTTTAGAATAATGTGTGGTACCATTTGCGGGAGAAAACCAGGCATTATTACGCCTGACCTCGCAAAGCTCATAGCGTTAGGTGCTACCATAAGGATCACGAAGTCACTTCAGTCCAGACTTCAATTCCATCGAACATGTCTGAGTCATTCTCAGTAGGAGAATGATGAGCCAACGAAACCAGCTAGCTAGCTACCCTGAATGAAGTTAAGAACAGACTGATCGAATTTTGGAAGGAAATGGATCCGAAAGCAATAAGCTCATTGATTTGGAGTATTAATCGTAGTGCAGTAGTTCTTAGGAAATTTTTTCTTCACAAAAGTTTCACAGTTTCCATTATAATTATTATTTCAATTCCTATTCTAATCACGATTGTTCACTTCGGGATAAATTTGAATGTTCGATTATGTGCATTTATTCCTTGACGCAGTGCGTTTACCTGATCAAAGGTGAATTGTAATGTTTTCCTACTATGTATATAATATTCAGTCATGTAAAAACGACACATGGATCCGTTATTTCAAATTATTGAATTTTTTTGATATTAGTGTTGATCTCCATCACAACAATCTCGTATCAAAATATTCACCTTCGTGAAAGAGAATTCAGTTGATTTTATTGGATAGTGTTCGTTAAATATTGAAGGGCTTGTTTTATGTAGTTAGTTTAATTGCGCATATAATAAGAACAGGAAACTGAGGAGAATTATCTATCCTGTGATCAAAACTGTATAAACTTGTAAATTCTCGTCAAGGACTAGGTATTACTCATTGGATAAATGACAAAGAATCAACAAACAACAACCAAACACTATTTTTACATTCCAGACAGACTGATGAGATAAAATGAATGAGATAAGTGGGACGTTCGCGTAGACTTTGCATTCTTATCATTCGAGTGATAAATATTTCGTGTGGTACGAACAGTACTTTGAACTTTCGGTGATAGGGTGGCAGATATTTGTTTAGGTCTTGCGAATTTCTATAACTAACGAGAAACTTAATGCAACTAACGAATAAAATATGTACCTGAAATACTATTCCACAGCTTTTAAGTAAAATCAATGTAATTGAGTGTTAGAATTTAGAAGATCCTAGTAGTTTTAGGCCAGCTGTTTGAACGAAACCAGTTCGGCCGTATACCGAGTTCGCCAGTTCGATCTTTAAACATACGCTTAGATTGGCCCGCGTGCATATCACAAGATTTTTTCATCAGAACATCCCTATGTTCAGCGGAAATCAGCTGTCATCCCAGAAAAATGGGATTTTTAAGGGATTACGCGAGAAATAGTCTGAGGGATATATAGTACCAAGTGGTCCGAATTCGATGTTTTATTACAACAGCTATGAGTTAGATTGTAGATGGAACAGAATGATCCCCCCTCTATCGAGCGGATTTTCGAGAAAAACTCATTGTTGAAAACGAATTTCAGCTCTTTTCTAAGTTTTCGAGTTATTCCGGAATTCGGGATTTTTCAGGATTTCGAAATATGACGATATTTCGAATCCTATTGAAGTTAGGAGAATAATATTTTCAAATTCTACATACTTTTTTGAGTATAATGCAGGGACGTATTCGAAAAATTCTGTTACAAGTTCAATATTGAATCAATACATTTCTCCTGTGAGAATAATTGTTTATGTCATAAATTTAGATCGTTTTTCTCTAGCTGCTTCGAACATTTCTATTTATAACTCAATCGGTACAGCTCTCTAATTCCACAATCACGGAAAGAGAGGGGTGCAGAAATTTTATAATAATGGGTAAGATTCGGATGTAGCGGAAGATTCTTATTGCAATGGATTCCCTAAGAGGAGACAGCCGCATAAGTCTATTTTCAAAATACGGAAGGACAATTTGATTACTGAAGGTTCTCCCAAAGCACAACAGGGAAAAACATTTGCAATTGTTTCATGAGCAATTTCAGCCGCCTAATGTCGATTGTAACTGGCATTTCGGAGTCAAGGGATCTCAGACTAAATTCAGACTCTACATCGATGAGAAAATGGTGAGTTCTACAGCTTGGTGAAAACCAACGACGACTTAATTTCACTCATTGGTACCTTCAGAAAACCAGAAAAACCCAGGATTTTGCCCACACGTTATATGGACTGATGTAGTTCGGATTACAACTCACGGAATTTTCAATCCACAATGAACATTATTGGTCGGCTGTCAATCCCCATCGATAGTTGAATATCCAACACCAAGGGCGATACAGTTTGAATAAATGGTACTTTGTTAGATATGTATTGTAAGATGTGTATTGGCATAAGCTTTTTTAAACGACAACCGTCATGGCAAATGTTACCATCGTGAATATAGTGGAAGTTCATTTAAACTAAAAGACACTATGGCAAAAAGGAAATATATATTTTCAGCATGACTACCATACCAGAAACGAACCTTATCCAAACTACTAGATTGAACTTTTAGTGATCACTGGATAGAACTGGGGGATCTACTTACACAGATCTCACTCCCCAAAATCTCTTCCTCTGGAGGCATGTTTGGAATTCATTGTATAAAGAATTTACGAATAACAAAGATGAGCTTACACAAAATTCAAGATTTAATTGGAGAATGTTAATAAGATTCATAGTGGAAAGTGTCGCCATGCATTGCAATTCCTACATTTCAAATGAAGAAAATGCTTTCGATTCCATAAATTAATTAATTCATTTACTCAAGCTATTGAGTTTACCAGATTACGAAACAGGCATGATCAGTTTTTTTCCGCTGTATTCTATTCATTGGCTTGTTTTTCACGATTGTATATTTATATATATATATATATATATATATATATATATATATATATATATATATATATATATATATATATATATATATATATATATGTGTGTGTGTTATATATCTGTTTATGCAATCAAACTGATTTTATGAAAATATAAATACACCACCTAGTAATTGATAACATTGCCAGGCAACGATTATAATAAAAACATATCCTGGAATCATTATATATTAGGATAACGTTAAATGTTATGAGAACATATCAATCTACCAGAATAAATAGAAACTATAGCATTATCAGACAATGACATTAATGTACCAACGAGTAGTGTCAAAGGCTTTCTCCCTGGAAAGATCCAGTGTACGGACCTTAGTCAAGTAACACATAAATATTCCAGCTATTTATATTAAATTTATATATACAAATAAATAAAATATGAAATTAGATTCTGAGCAGTACAAACTAAATAGAAAACCTATGACGCTACCTCATTATTTTTTTTGGAAAGAAACCTACGAAGAATATCACAAGATTTGATGACTGTTATCTTCTGTAACTGTTCGAACAAATTTTTCTTCAGACCCAAAATCTCAATATTTTTGTGAAGATTCCAATGAATAACACCTGTTGTAGAGATAATAATCGGTAGAATAAATATTTTTTCATTTTCCACATTTTTTAATCTCTTCGCCAAGCATCCTATATTTAGAAATTTTTTCATTGTATTTATTTTGTATATTATGTTTGTCGGGTATAGCAATATCAATTATATATGTTATTCGATTCTGTTTATCAGTAAGAATGATATCTAGCCTATTGTGTTTTACACCTCTGTTGCATAAAATTGTTTCATCATAATAAAGTTTATATTTCTCATTTTCACAAATAATCTCAGCTTCATATTTGTAACATTTTTTTCTTTTGGGAATGAGGCCGATTAAAATTTCTAGATTGAAATGAAGGATATTAACGACGGCATTATGTCTTTCTTAATAATCTGTTGAAGCAAGGACTGAGCAAGATGATAATTTATGAAAAACTGTTTCTGAAGAACAAAAACATCTACGGCAAGAATCATCTATATTTTGCTTGATGATGTGTTTTCTATAATTCTTCGTGAAAACAATCTGATCCTGGATCGCAATTGCCAAGCCTTCTGTTTCAACAAACAATTCTCCAGAAACAAACCATCTATTTGATGCGATTTCATCAATATGATCATTGTTCAGTTTTTTGGGTGCTTTCCGTGTAATCCCTTCTGCATCCAACTTTCACTTTTTCTCAATTATTACGTCGTGTCAAAACATATTTAAGTCCAAAATTAAATTTTACAAGAAAAACCTATATTCTAGAAAGTGAACATAGACTTGAGTAAGTGGGATTTTAAACGCACAGGGACAAACCTCTTCCACAATAGATTCGTGAGTAACTGCTATATTCCGAGTGGATGCACTTTCGATTTTTTTATCCGAAAAAGGAATAAGTTAAAGAAATTGATATACCATATTATATATATTTGGAAAGGAGATAAATAATCTCCTCTCTTGTTATCAAAATCACTTTCAATTCTTGTTTGAAAAAAAAAATTGCTTCATAACCCATTATCCAAACACTTGTTCAAATATTTCTCTGAATTCTACTCAAAAAAGGGCTACGGAAAGTAAATATATTTTCTGCTGAAGGTCAATAGGATTTTAGGTATCGTCACATGTTCAAATTGCGAAAAATTTAGAATTCTGTAATAGCTCGAAAACTAAAAAAGTTTGCTGAAATCCGTTTCTACCATTGAGTTTTTCTAAAATCGAGATCTAAAGTGGATCATTTTTCTCTATAAACAATAAGTCACATAGCTGCAGTACTAAAACATCTAATTTGGTTCACCCTTTTAATACAATGAGTGAAGGGCTGAGAAATAAATTCACAAAATTTTCAACAGCTGAAAGAAGATTTAGAAGAAAAACTTTGACAAAATTAGCTCGTTTTTCTAAAGAATCTCTAATGTCCTTCATAACTGGAAAAATTGGTACAATTTCAATGTATTTCTTGGAAATCAACGTTTGGTTACTTATAACTTGATTTGAATTTAGCACTGCACAAGACTCTCGGAAATCGAAGGGATATTGAACAAATATATGAGTTTTCCGTGACTGTTAGTTGCTATAAGAATCGATTGCTGGCAGTCTAACGAGGATTTGAAAATGAAATAATTCTTTTCCACTACTGCAGCAGAAAAAATGTTTTCCTTAAAGTTTAAATGTCAACATTGGATCTCCGTAACACGCCAGTCATTAGCGAGAGAGGTACTTCGAAAGAATTATCTGAGGAAAACATGACCGAGAAAATTTAATTTCTTGAGACTTATATTTGGTTATTTGATTTGATGAAATTGTTAGGATTCTTCTTCAGGATAATAGAAGAATCATTCAGGAAGCAGAATTACACCATATCTGATTCTCCAAGAGGAAGATATATGAGAACTGATTTCACAATTCAAGAGACAAACTTTATAACATTCATATGCTTATTTGAACAGTAGCATATTTTCTACACTCACAATGAATATTTAATATATTTGTAAGTTAGTTGAGGAAATAGAAGTAGATTTCTTGAATAGGAAAGGTATAAAAGAACCTGATCATCGGCTCGATAGTTCGGTTATTCGTTCGCTCAGACTTTTGTTTCTATTCATTAATTTAATCAATTGATTCATGACACAATATTACTTGGATTAGGTAAGGATTAAAGATAGACGTGAGATTTATTATAATTGTATTGACTAGCAAGAGGAAGGACAGTCCTCCAGATTAATCACATACTCGACATTATGATAAATGACAACGACGAAAGGTTATACTAACAATGCGTCAAAAAATTGTGAACATCTCTATGAGAAGGTCATCGGAGAACTTCGTAGTAAAACAGGGTTACTAATTATTTTTGCCCATACGTTAACTTTCTCAAAGTATTGATTATGAATTTCCATGAGCCGTGACGGTTTTCTGCGTGTCAATATCAAGAACTTTAGAGATTTGACTGCTTACCGTTCAATCTAAGGCGATATGCGTCCGAGAATAATATCAATTCAAATCATATGTTGTTTTGATAAAAGGAAATAGATCATGTACTAGCAACATTTGACTCGCCGATGTGAATCATTTTGTAGGAATGTATACTTGATTTCTCGATAATTCTTAGTACTGTTTTACCGTTGATTACAAGCGTTTCAGTTAATGAATGTTTGCTCAATGGTCAGTGTAGTTTCGTGGTCAGCCACAGATGGCCTTCTTCTTGGTACATGCCTAGCTCGCTTTATAGTGCCTGAGTTATGCTCATACTATATAGGCTAATTGAAAGTAAATCTGGATGGTTTTCTCGAAATAACCGAACAACCGCACCTTCAGTTCGGATGTTATAGTTATAATCAATCATTATAAAAATTGAAATTCGGTTTTAGATTCATTATTTAGAAGAGAAATTACACCATCTGACTACATAATATATGGAGTCACTTAAAAATACACTGACTTATGAGATGATGTACAATAATACGCTGTCATAATCTCAAGGCGATTAGTGCTTTAATTTTAATTTCTTTTTAAAATTGAGGTTCTCTCGAATTATGAGATAATTTTGAAGGATTAGTTGAAGATAACTATAAATCACCACATTCTATGGGAAAGCCGAGGCAACATCAGATGACAGAAACTAGTTGAACATCCCTACATCACAAACCTTACACTTCTCAACGAAGGAAACGAACCAATTTTTGTCTCATCGAATAGCAGAAGAGTCTCGAACCTGAATTTTTTTTTGAAGTGAATTATTCACCACAAAAATCTGGAACGGGAGACTGGCCACAGAAGTATTTCTCTCCGACCATCGACATATCTGTTTCAACAACACAAATGCACCGAATTGAAACCATTACCGGGAACAACTGTCGGGAATGGTGGAAACGATATTTAAGACACCGAGAAATTACCAGGACCAGGAAGCTGCTGTTGAAATAGTGCAAACCAGCATCACCTTGGCATACCATAACAGCTGCCCTATACAATACAACAGAGGCAAAAAGAAAACCCTGTGTTGGACAGCAGAACCTTTCAACCATAGAAAGCACCTCGAACAGATGATATATACCCTGCACACTTAAGAACACCAAATAGTTATGCATTTAATGCACATCGTCAGATCCTGCGTAGCCTTGGGATACATTCCGGACCCCTGGAAAGGGGTTGGGGTCGTCTTCATTCCAAAGGTCGTACATAAAATCGCCAAATAGCTCAGATCAATAAGTTTAACTTCTTTCTTACTGAAGACTATGGAGAGGCTAGTAGAAAGATATCTTAGAGAACCCTAGCGGAGTTCCCCCTACATATCACACAACATGCCTACGAGCAAGGTAGATCAGCTGTGATAGGGTAAATGAGAAAAGACTGGAAAAAGGCAGAGTTGCTCTGGGAATATTCCGAAACATAGAGGAATCTTTTGATAAGACACTTTATGGGTCGATGGACCAAGGTATCGTAAAAAGAGGAGTAGGTTAGATACCATAGCAAGGTGGTTGGAACGTCTGCTGTCGACCAGGCGCATCAGGGCTCACCTGGGCGAGTCAATCGTCTTGGGGACCGCGAGCAGGCGTTGTCCTCTGGGAGGAGTACTATCTTCTGTCCTCTGGAACTTCGTGATAAACGAACCCCTGGCGAGCCTTGATAATGCTGGTACTTTGTAGTGGATTATGCCGACGATCTTGAACTCGTTGTTCGTGGAAAAAACCTAAGCACCTTATGCAAAGTTGTGCAGAACGCTCTGCAAATGACTGAACAATGGAGCTTGGAGAACGACCTGTGTATTATTCAAACAAAACACACATGATTCTATTCACTCGTAAAAGGAAATTACCGCCTTTGAATGCATCCATTATTTTTAACGAGTAACTAACACTTGTAAAACAAGTAAATCACTAGGTGTGATGCTCGACGTAAAACTTAATTTGGACAATCGCATCGAAAGACAAGCACTCTAAGCTTGCCGGAAGTTATTTTGACCCACATGGGGACTCAAACCGAATTCAATTTTTTGTTTATACACCACAGTGATGAGACCCCCTCCCCTGGCCTATGCGGCTATAATATGCACTGAACAGGAAAACAAAATAGAACAAAACAAGCAAGATCCAAATACAGGCATGTATAGCAGTCCCAGGAGCCTTGAGATCCACACCCACTGCATCCATAGAGTGTCTGCTGGATGTCCTCCCTTCACACATAATAGTGGAAGAGGCAGCCATGAGGGCCTCATTGAGGCTGTGGGAAGGAAGAACATAGAGGAACAGAAATCTGACTTCAGGAAACTCTACATCCCTCAATAAAATTAGATAACTCCGACCTGACCTTCTCACAAGAGGAGATCAGATGATAGTCACCTACTTTACGAACCCATTGAGGTTATCTTTCCACCAAAAGAATTTTGGTGCACATCCCAAGCCGTAGTTATCCTACGAGACCCACTTGGTTTACAAACGTGTCCAAAACCGCAGGCATCGGCGTTCACGGCCCGAGGGTAAACATTACGATTGCTCTAGGAGACCACGTCACCGTAATACAAGCACAAATATGTGCCATTCTCTCATGTAAATAGGAAAACCTACACAAAAATTGCTTACACGCATACATCTAGATATTCTCTGGCAGCCAGAACGCCCTTGGATGACTGAAAGATATGAAGGTGCCCAGCCCATCAGGGTAACGAGATAGCAGACAGCCTTACGAAAAAGGCAACAGCTGTTGGGCCGATGCGACCAGAACGTATTCTAACCATCCCGTGAACCCACGTGCTCTCCTTTCAAAAGTGGAGAACCATCGAGGCACTGAACTATTAGGCGGGCATCTTGGAACTGAGACAGTCCTGTTGGGTACCCAACCCTGGTTCGAGATAATAACTTCCTCGAGTCTGTCCAGAGAAGAATGACAAGACAGTCATTTACTAAAAATGTATCGGGAGGACTTCAAAACTACCCCTCGTGAGCTTTTCATATGCAACCGCGTCTTCCATAAATGGAACTCTTTACCAGAAGCTGTGGTGCGCATTTCATCAGTGAACTCATTCAAAAACTTTTCGACAAAGTGAGTGCGTAACACTGGTGCCTCCTTTTCATTTTAAATTTTTTCATATCACGTATTCTATCCATTTCATCATTCATCTTTTCTGTTTCATTCTTTTTTCAATTCATTTCGATTTTCTCGGTGGTTAAATTAGGCATTATTGTCAATATTATTTCTACCCTATTTCCCTTACTTTTTCTGTAAAATCACATACCATATTAATTATGTTTTTGACATTCATGGACCCTTATGGTCCCATCTCTTACCTATTACCTATTAGGATGGTAGTTGGCGTATTAACGGGACACCAACTCTATAAAGACCTAAATGTCATGAGACTATCGGAAAGCACACATTACCGTGGTTGCCTGAGAATGACGAAACAATGGAACACATACTCTTCGAATGTTCTGATCATACGGCAACCAGATTGGACAATTTGGGCACTGAAACACCTATTGCCTGGGTGATCAAGGAAGCTCCTTACAACAGTCCTGCAAACTTCATCAACGAATTTCTACTAGACTGATAACACCAATACAACACGTGAGACCAAAGGGCCTGAGTGCATGAAGAAGAAGAAGATAAATAGATCATCACATTTTTCTAGAAGAGATATTCCAGAGAAGGTATAACATAGCATTTGAAGAAGAACGTTGGGAATTGGTCCAACCCCTTTTATCAGACCAAAATAAGCGAAATAACCAGCAGAATGTCACAACACAACAAGTTTCTTGGGGAATTTGATGAAAAATATTGCTGCACACTATAAACTGATTTGCTATAAAATGATATGAATATTGGGTTAAGTAAGGCGAGACGATTGAATCTACCATATACGAAAACTTTATGAATCATCCCAGTAACCAATAAATTTTTCATTCTTTGAGTCATTTTTGGAAACACAATATTTTTCGATAAATTGATAATTGGAACAACAGCATGGATGGATGAAATGAAATTCCCTAAAGACATCAAGCGGCTCTGATGAAATATCGACTACGAAATATGTTTCGACGTATTCGTAAAATGAAAAGAAATAATACACAAGGGCCGCAGAGGCGAATGTTTTTCGTTGTGTTTCTCATATTCATTCAATTTGAGCGAAAAAATGTTAGGTAGATTTCAGTTTCTTCAGCGTTATCTATGAGCGTAGGAAGTGAGTTCTTCATTAAATTTCACTACCTTCGATAGTTGGGTATGTAATTAATAGTCCTCATTATCTAATATTAAATGATGGTGTTCGATTAATTAATTATAATAATAAGTAACACGAATATTGAAAAATCCTGTTATTAAAGGTATCCATAATCTTGATACAAAATTCACTTATAGTAATGAGCAAATTTTCTCATTCTATTTTTGGAAATGGCTCAAGAAAATTCTAACCTCTGCTAATGGTTATTCAATTTTTTTTTTGCAGTTTTGGACATTTGTGATAACATCAAAAAGCAGCAAAACAGTTTATTTGAATTTGACGCTTATGTGCAGTGATTTATATCAATGTTGTTTTCTTTAACATCCTATATTCCTATCTATATTTTTTAATGAACCCTTAGAATGAAAGTGGCCTTACTCTATATTTTTGTGAATTCTCGTTCAGCTATAAACCACTGTTACAATTATAATATAAAAGAAGCAAATGCTCACTGAAGCAGTGAAACTGTGATAAAAGAAAGTGAGAGGAACCTTGACACCATTTCATTTTCTCTTAAGAAAACTCGGCTACTATTTGAAAATAATCGAAGATTCGCTACTAGGAAGCTATAAAAAAACTTCGGAGAGTAGAATAGGTTCAACTCTGAGCTATGCGGAAGTTATGTCAAGAAATATTTGAGGGGCGTGATTTGGTTCATTCCCAAGTATTAAGTCATGTAGTAAGTAGATTTCACTACAAACGATACTACTATGTCCGAAAAATAAGGTGATATTTGAATTCAAATTGCACGCGCAGATGCATTTGGGGCGGTACCCTTAGTTTTAGGTTGGTAGGACTCTCCTTGATATGTGTGCCGAGGTTCACATCTAAATATTCATTAGTGTTTAGAGACACGTGTCGTTTAATAAGCTCCTTGAAGTGAATATTTTGATGTTCATGTCTACTGTCCAGAGACTTTGCATTAAATTTTGTTTTTGAATGAATTTTCTACTGCTGATTAATTGAGGATAGTACAGTGAGCCTTTGGTGATGAGGTTTTGTCGAAAAGTATGTTCACCAGTGGTAAAAAAAGATTCGAAAAGGTCTAGAACGTGTGGATGACATAGAGCGTCCCGGTCGACCATCAACCTCTACCGACGAAGCTCACGTCCAAAATGTCAAACATTTGGTGGTTTCAAGTCGTCGGTTAACAATAAGTGATCCTGATGATCATTCTGGCAATTCAAAAGGATCAGTCAATAACATTTAAAGGATATCATGGGCCTCAGAAACGTCAAATCTCGATTAGTACCGAAAACGCTGAAAATTCTGGAAAAACATCGTCGCGTTGTAGTGTACAAAACAATGTGTTCTATCAGGACAAAACGTTGTTGTTCTACAACCGCCGTATTGAAATGATTTGGCACAGTGAAATTTTTGGCAATTCAGCAAACTTGAAAGACCACTCTGGGGACACCGTTTTGAGTTAATAGAAGAGGTACATGGCGCATCGAAGACAAATATGAAAAACCATCCCAGAAATCAAATTTTACAACTGTTTTAAAAATTGCAAAATCGGTTGGCATAAGTGCATTAAATGTGGAGGGGATTATTTTGTTGGCGATGAAATTTATATGAAGGAGAAATGAAAATTTTTCAGAATAAATGTTAAGTCATCTTCCTTTTTGGAAACAGTAGTATTAATTCAATGACGTAACCAGTATTAAGCTTTTGTAAACAGAATAATATCAGGATTGATATCAGCCTATCTACTACTAATTTGATACATGAATGAAAATCGTAGCACATAACGTTATATAAGTACGTGACAAATGTCATATTTTTCGAACTACTGTCGAAATTTTTCCGAAAATATTTCTTTAAATTCCACGAAGAAATAATATATGGGCGATGTCAACCCAGATTATTGGGTCCATAATGATTCTAAAACATCTATAGATCATAACCTGCATCCCTTGGAAGACTGAACCAGGCCATCGGGGCTCTCTCGGTCAAACAGAGACGGAATTTGAGGAAATATTGCAGGTTATGTATTTTTTTTATTATCTCTTAAGTCCTTTTCATAACCTTGCTTGCTATGTAAAATCTTTTCTTGGATTTGTTCAGACATATAAGAAGTATGATTGTTGAAATATTTTTCTGCTGTTTTTCTTTTTCCATTGTTACAGATTCCTGTCCCAAACCCCCTTCCTTTCACCCTTCTCTTCGTTCGGAAATCATAGAATGCAAGAGAGAATGAAGCGGCTGAGCAGAAAAATCTTTGGTACTCTTTATGTACACACGACACTAACATAACATAAACAGACAAGCTATTGCTAGTGCAATAGCGAAAGGGAAACGAGTTTTTTCCTCAGGATTTTTTAACTCGTTTATTGAATCATATACAAGAAAATATAGGTCCCCCAGTTACATTTCCTGAGCTCACACCTGTGTTTTCTCTTACATACCAAAATTATAGATATAAGCATTTATTGTAAATACAATTATTGAAATTTTTAAATTTTGTAAATCCTCTCTTTCAAAAGAATATATATATATATATATATATATATATATATATATATATATATATATATATATATATATATATATATATATATATATATATTAAATATTTGACGAATTTTTATGGAAAAATTGGTTGATATTAACTAGAAATACTAGAGCTAGTTCCTAGGGTATTGAGAAATTGAATCATCTTAGGCGGCCACAACCGCATCCGCATCTGTGGCATGAAAGGCATCGCCTCTCCCCAAGAGGAAAGGATAAAAACAAAAATGGAAAGCAGGTCATATTGGATGATTATTAGTCCCAGTTTTGACTATAAGCGACGCACATTCTTCAGGTGGATGAAAAAGTAGTTAAAGAGAAGATAAATGTAACTAAACTATAGTAAGTAACAGTAAATCATCCAAAATTTGACGTCTAAGTTTGAATTTTAAATTGAAACCAGCGCAGATACGATTTTTTGGTGCTTGCGTTGAAAGCTTACGACGTCTCATGGGGAGAAAGTGCTGTTGCAAATAGCACGATACGTATCAAAAAGTAGATGGAGAAAGACCATTTGTAATAACGGAGAATGAAAATTCACGTGAAGAAAAAACCAAAAATATCTGAAGATAGTTATTGAAATAACGAGTTTTTAAGTAGTTTTTCTTCGAATAGTCTGGAGCCGGCACTTCCAAGACGGAAGTTGTGATATGCAAATCAAAAAGTTGAAACACTGAACCGTTTAGCAAATGACAACGAAAATTTTGCACTGGATTAACGTCCGCTTAGCGAAATTTCAAGAAACGAAGTTCAAAGTCCTCGTGAAAAGAACACAAGAATGAAACACTTCGATTTCATTCGCCAACAAATGTTGCTTATTTCATATAAAAAAAACGAAGGAGACTATTCTAGAAACGACAAAAAATTCAGTAACTATCATAGAAAGAAATCATCTGTTACCTATCCGTAACTAATCCCTTTATTTAACAATTTTCCACCAAAAATTCTGGAAATTGAAACATGGTATATCAGTGGCGGAACGGTTATGAGGAATTCGCTACAATTCAAAAATTGAATGTGGAATCCTTCGGTTGGCTATCATGACAATGTTGATCAATAGATATAAAATCAGTGTCAGGCAACGATCAGCCAAGTGAAACAACCTCTTTGCTACCTTGTCCAATGGATGTAACACAGCTATCTTCAAGTAGAAAGCTTCCACAAAACCGTCCATGGAACAATAGCTCTGAGGTACACACACAGGAAACGATCATCACAAAAAATTAAGCAAATTCATTCATGTGCAATATCATTAGAGATATCTTTTCTCGTTTCTCGTCCACAGGGAATAACTGTTCCGAAAGTGAAATACAAAATATCAACAAATCACTCCGATAAAAGCGGTGTAGATTTGAGCGATTATGATGCCATGTATATTAAGAAGAGAACAAACATTGAAACAAATATAAGTGTTTGACATAATTAATCACATATCACCATTCGTTATGAAGTGATAATACACCTGCTTGTAGTTTATCATCAAAGAAAAGATCTTTTAGGCATAGTTCGTCAAGAAGCCAGTTCGTCCAGTTGCAGTTCATCATCCAATAGCAGTTTATAATCCATCATCATTTTCTCAACCAATAGCAATAGCGCATCGGCCAATAAAAACACTGATAACAAAGATGACAATTTTGCTCCATTCAATACGAGAAAAGGGCAAAGTATAATTTATTATAAATATTCAACCCTTTAGTAGGAAGTTTATGTAACTGAATAAAAGTACCTATAGTTTCTCCCTAAAGATTTATTTTGGTTACTAGTTTTGCTCTCTATACATCAGAGCATTTTCAGACCAGTGACCAACGACAAGAACAAATATTAAAAGTATAACGTAACGAATTCTGATTTTTGAAAAAACCCTATCCAATCTTTTCTCAGCAAGTAGAGTCAATTAAATTAAAATTAAAAACAATCAATAGGACCGACATTTCACAACAAATTTAAATGGTATTTGATCAATATACGAATCAAAACTTAGAACAATTCAAGCTAAACATGATTTTCATGACAAGACAATAACGAATAAAATTCAAACTGAAAGTGTGGTTAGGTCAGCTAACCACAGACCAAAGTATCACAGATCTCATAAAAGTAAGTCATCTGGTCGTTGGATTGAAAAAAGAGGTCCCATTGAATGGCCTACCCGTCTTCTGGCCAGAACTATCTAGACATTTTCTTGTGGGGATATAAAGTTCAACATTCTTGTGACTCAGCCTAAAATTTTAGACGATCTAAGATAGCGAACTGTAGATGATTGCCGTCAAATAACTTCAAATCCGCAAAATCATAATAGAAAAGATTCTTCTAGTCAAGATTGTGTTATTATATGGAAGTCTATGGGAAGCTATTTGAATCATTGGATTCAATTATTTCATTGTGAGGATGATAAAACAAAGAAAAATCTCTTTAGGATTGTTGAAGTTTGTAAAAAAAAAGATATTAAAACAAAGCCTAGTTTCCTAATATAAAAGCCCAAGGTTAGTGGATTTGCTGGTTAATGCAAGCAGGAGTTAACTAACCCCAAAAGGTTTCCTTTAACTAACAAACTGATGATTTCCTTTCTTCAATAATCTTGAAAATTTGATTTACTGCGGTTGTCCTGTTATCATCTACTGCCACGATGGCGGGGCTGCGGTTTTGGATGAAATCAGAATCAAAACTTACATATGTCATCATCTTCCTTACTCTCGCCTTACCAAACACTCCGTATCAGCGTTTATTACTATAGAATCGTTCAGTATTATGGTCGTTCTATACAACGATGGAAAACGTACTTTACTACATTGATTTCAATTTGCTGATGGGGCTGTCCACGAAGAATTACAGCTTAGCGTGACATCGTTAAGGGCAAAAGGGAACAAAAGACATTCGGATATAAATACGCCACCGACCATAGGGAAAATTGTTTTTAGCAAGGGAATTGTGTAAAACCTCACGTTTTAACTTTCGTATCACACTTTCTGGGTCAGAATCTAGGGTTTCCTGAATTCTCATGAATTTATGAAATCAGTGCGGTAAGGGTATACGTAAAATCCTCTTATAATCAGAGTCTGTTTGAAAATTCAACAAAAATCGAAAGTATACTCAACTGATTTGTTAGAATATAATATTTCACAGTTGATTTATTACATTTATTATTTTGCATTCCTTTTTCATAGCCGCCTCACATAATTTGCTAATGTTCATTCTAGGTATATTTATCTGATAAACTTCAGAACACACACACACACACACACACACACACACACACACACACTTGGCAATACTTTATTTCTATATTAACCACATTTATTGTATGCATGTCTCACTCATATATGTTGAAAGAGCTAGATATTCGTAAATGATTAACACAATTTTATTTAAAAGTTCTCGCCAAGTGAAATCATTTAGGAGAGTACAGTTTGCATTGATTTGAGGAAAAAGTATAAGGGCATTTGTTTCAAAGTTACAAACATTGAATACTTGATACCAAATCAAAATTTATGCAAAATGAAAGAAAATAATTCCAATGAAATAAAGAAAAACTTTCCGAGATAAGTGCAAAGATTGTGCATAATCATCGTCAATTTGGTACATGTCGAAACAAGATGCAATATTCACTAAGTAAACAAACAGACTGTTTAAAGCTCCCGTTATCTGCTCAATTATTTTTGTTATTCAGTATTCTCTCACCAAACGAACAGAATATATATATATTTCATTTTCTATCCATTTTCAAAGACGATATGCATGAATGAGTTAGAAAAGTGATCCCTTTTTATTCGCCGTATTCAGTATTCATTAGTGAAACTGACAACAGGTGCCTCCCACTTTCAGTAGTAGCCTGTAGTCGGTATTTCTTATTATCAGAGGGGACCAGCTACTGAGAGATACTTACAGCAGAAGACCCAATTTATGACAGCAGTGACACGTTCTTATGATCAGTACCTGACACAACAACCTTGGTGATCACCAACAGCTCTTACTTTGACCAGGTAATTCACGGTGATTCTCATCCTGCATACCTGGTCGTTCTTGATACATAAATTACCACGATAAAAAAATTAGAAGATGTGCCGTGGTATCTCATACCAAAGACTACATATCAGTCAACGAAAAACAATCACTTTCATTCTTCTAGGCCAATACAGGATCTATGGTACAAGATAAGAGATTAGAATGCTTTTTGTGCTATTTAATTACTCTCCCAGATCCTGCTACGACTTAGTCATTTCGTTTCGAAATGGCAAATGTTCCCTTTCATAAAGTTTCAATAATTTAAATCTAGTGAAAGAATGATTATTTCTTCCATTGGAAATGTCATTTTGACAGAGAACAAAATATAGATGATAACAAGAATTTAATTTATGTATTATACTATTACTAGAGTGATAGTATAATAACAAAATAAAGCTATTTACGTAATCACTTTTCTCCCACATTTTCTCCGAGATATGTTTAAACGAAAATTTGCCACTCCCTCTATGTCAAGATGGACTGATTTTGCCGTAAAATCTATAGATCATAATCGGCATCACTTGGAAGACTGAATCTGGCCATCGGGGCTCTCCCGGTCAAACAGAGAGGGAATTGTTTTGTTCAGTTTGAATATTGGAGGGATTTTTGCGATAATACTTCAAAATTGGCAAGCAAGAACAAGGAAGGGATTATATTTCAGGAGACTCACACTGCGAAGGAAGAACATCTCCGCGAAAGAGGAAATATCGCAGGTTATGTACTTTTTGATCATCTCCTTAGACCTTTTTATGGCCTTGCTTGCTATGTGAAATCTTTTCTTAGATTTGTTTAGACATATAAGAGGTATGATTGTTGAAATATTTTTCTACTCCTTTTTTTTTCCATTGTTACAGATTCCTGTCCCAAACCTCCTTCCTTTCACCCTTGTCTTCGTTTGGAAATCATGGAGTGCAAGAGCGAATGAAGCGGCTAAGTAGAAAAATCTTTGGTACTCTTTATTTACACACGACATTTTGATACCTCGGAAGAAAGGTATTATCTTTGTCCGCATCCTCGTGAACGAATTTTCATTTTTCAATAAAAACTGTAGAAGATACAGGGTGAGCTACTGATAAATCAATCGCCTTTAGCTATTCAAGTATTAGTGCAAAAAAATGGAACAGATTCATTCCAGATCAAAGGCTGTCATCTTTGATCGAAATGAATCTATTCTAGTTTTTCGCAGATATTACCTTTCTTTCGAGTTATCACTCGACACATTCACCCTCTTCCAAATTTTCAAGAGTTGTCACCCCAGCTCTAGGGCTTTGAAATCAGATATGGGGATGGTACTTGATGATGACTGCCATTGATCAGCATGGATCTGTTCCATTTTACCTCACTGAAACTTGAATAGCCTCAGGGAAATAGTCTTCCCTATCTTTAAGTTGCTCACCCTGTATTTCTTATAGTTTCAATTAAAAATAGAAATTCGTTCAAGGTAATGTAGACAAAGATGCCACCTTTCTTTTGAGTCATCACTCGACCCATCTTCCCTATTCAAAATGTTCAAGGATTGCAACCCCCACTTAGGGGGTTGATATTTCAGGCAAGTACTGTACCCCAAAAGATGTCCCCTTTGAAACAAAAATTGACCTGTTGTTGCGTTTTGATCAGAAATGAATATCTTGGTAGATATAGCCTCTGTTTAGTTTTCGTTGAAGCACCTTGTATATTTGTATGTTCGGGAGAAATCTTACAACTCAATTTTAAGGCACTTGCCCCCAATCCGATTGAGCTGAAATTTTTTAAACGCGTTTAGTTTTAATGACAAAGCATGATTAACTGTATGACATCATACTTAATCAAACGTGGCGGCGTACCCAAGATGGTGGACTAATTATTTTTAATGCACTCCTACAATATGGGTATCAAATGAAAGGGCTTGCCAAGAATAACTAAAAAAATAATATGATATCACTCTTAATCCAAAATAGCGGAATACCAAAAATGACGGATAATTTTCCCTTATTTGTTCATAAAATATGGGTATCAAATGAAAGGGCTTGTCAACTTAGGAACTTCTCAGGTGAAAACTAAAAGTATAAAATAAAATTAAGGTAAAAAGCTCTTTATAAACCAGATTTCATTTAAATGCGCTAAAAAAAACTTTTACAATAAAATTTTCACTGTTGACTTATAACGTCATGTCAAATTCAACAATTTGACGCAATTTATATGTTATAACATAAAAGCTTTTATATTGTAACATATAAATTGTGTCAAATGTGTTGAATCAAATGACGTTATTAGTTAACAGAAAAAGTTTAAGTGTGAAAATTGATTTTTCTCGCATTTAAATGAAAGCTTGTTTTCAAAGAATTTTTGTACCTCGATTTTATTTTCATCTTCCATTCGGTGAAATCGGAGAAATCTAAGAATCAGATATTTCTTCATATCATTTTATTCAAAATGACTAGTAAACAACCACTCTTACTTTTCATATATTTGATAACTTTGAACGTTTTCTTAACAACGCATACCTAATTTCCGCCACGAGTGATGCAGCCAAGAAAATTGAATCTTCAATACATTTTAGTATTACGTTTTGCGATATCAAGTCGTATTTTTGCATGTCAGATAATTAATTATCAGAAATATATTATTACGATATTGAAGTCTGAAAATAATTGATATAAAATTTGAAGTTTTAAACTGGTAGACTGATGGACATATAGTGATAATCAGACCGTCGTTGCTATCGAAATATTTAAAGTAACCAAATATCTGTAAATTTGATTCGATTCAACAAATGCGAAGTCAATCTTGAATAATAAAAAGTTAAAAAAATGTCTGATTCCGAGTTTTCGGTTATGTCACCGCAGTAAGTAGAAGCAGCGAAAGTAACATCACAATAATTAAAACGCAAAAATTTCGGAACGCTGAAGATTTGAGGTTTAATGAATTAACGATTAAAAAAAGAGATGCATGTAGTTCCATATGATATTTGAGAAAAATAGACCTCATTTACATGAGTCTCATGATTATTGATCTGTAATCGTATTTCAGTCGAAAATACTGAGATAAAATTCTAAATATTCAGTTTATATACTTGCAAAAAATGTGTATACGCAGTATGATAAAGATGTCTCCATGCCAAAGTAAGTCCACTGATTCATCCATACCTGTAACAGATATTACATGTAAGTTTTGATACATTGTTAGAAATTTTCCAAATCTAATTTTCCATGAAAATGAGCGGGGTCATAAGATTTCGATACGTATCGTGATATCAATTCCAATTATTCAATATTGATAACAATATAAACCATGAAAACCATTAGAACATATCCAAATCTACAGAGAACATTGATGAGGAGGATATTTTCGGCAATCAAAATTGCAGACCAACATAACAAGAAAATTCATTGAAAGATATCCATGAAAGTATATTCGGACTCTCCTATGAAATTCTATACCATTTAAACGTTTGATTGCATGATTTTTGTATTTTACTTGTGTACTAAATATAGTTATACGAATTATACTAGTAGAGCTACTCATTGAATGTCGCAAATCGTGGTGAAAAATTCAGAAATATTTTTTTCATCAATAGACATATTCGATTAACATTTCATTATTTAACAATCGGTACTACTAGACTTATATTGCATGCGTATATACAGTGTGTTCCAACGAAAATTTGACCCCCCCTCTAACTCCGAAATGAGTAACATTAGCGAAAAACACCAAGACACGTCGATTTTTGTCTCGAGGGGGAGCATTTTTCGAAATAATTCGAAACTTGTCAGATCAACCCCCTACCCCCAGCAACCCTAACTTTGAAATTCATCATAGGGAATAAGGGTCGAGTGGCACCTTACTGAAAAGGTCTGTCAATTCTCCACCTTGATTTGTCGTTTTTAGAATTTTAAATTAACACACAGGGTGTCCCAACCAAGGGTGAAGTTGAATTCCTGGAAATCCCAAATACTTAATGAAATAGATTTATTTTGGCATAATGCAAGCGCAGGTTTATGCTCGGTCTAGAAAAACGACCTACACTTGTGAATTTGGAGTTGGTGCAATCAACCCCCTATTTCCAGCATCCCCAACTCAAAAATCATTCGATCGATAATAGGTCAAGTGGCACCTCGTTGGAAAGGTACTGCAATTTTCTCTTCGAATTTGGTATTTTCGAAATTCAGAATCATCATACAGGGTGTCCCAAAGCAGGAACATTGAAAATCCAAATAACTTTTTGAAACTGGTTCATTTCGGTATAATACGAGAACATGTTTATGTTTGATTCGAGAATAAGACTCTCTTGCGTGAATATGGAATTTTTGCAATCAATCTCTTCCATTCAGCATCCCCAACTTGAAAATCATACAAATAATTCAAGTGGCATATCTTCAGAAAGGTTTTTTGAATTCCAGAATGATTAAAGCATTTCATTCAGTTCGGCTCTCCATACAGGATGTCGCTTTCGAAAAATTCAATATCGTCATTTGAAATTATCAACTAAAATTAATTCGAAACTGTTAAAAGTATTGGGGTACGATGTGTTGAGCATCAATTACGAAGAAATAAAGCTGATTTCTGCATTGAAAATGTTCACATTTTTTCATTTCCATCTGGCGTGCAGTCATCTGTTATTTCTCATTTTGCAATGAAATATTATTATTATTCAGATCAGTTCCTCATTATTGTTGTTGTTCGTCAGTTGAAATTAATCTGAAAATGGTTTATTCCACTGAGGAAAGGGTCGAAATTGTATCGACGTATTTTCGAAATAACAGTTGTGCCAAAGAAACGGCAAGGATATTCGATAGGAACCATCCTGAAAGAGAAGGGAGTCAGTCACCAGTACGTTAAATATTTGGTTGACAAATTCCTAGCTACGGGTTCGGTGGCAAACAAAAACATGAAGTGGCATGTCCTGTCAGAAATGAGGCAACGGAAGTGGCAGTAGTGGGTCATCTACAAATGGAGAATACTACTTCGATCAGAAAACTATCTCGTCTGACTGGTGTATCAGCTACAACTGTCCATAGAATCGTGAAACATCACAAATTTCACCCCATACAAGGTAAAATTAGTGCATGAAATAAACGAAGATGATCCAGATCGTCGTTTACAGTTTTGTGAAAATCTAAGTGAAAACCTAAACGCTAATCCAAATTTTCTGAATAACATCTGTTTTTCTGATGAAAGCACCTTTATGCTCAGTGGTGAAGTGAATAGACATAATTGTCGATATTGGGACACACAGAAACCTCATTGGTTTAGAGAGGCCCACACGCAAAGGCCTCAGAAGTTGAACGTTTGGGCAGGAATTTTTGGCAATCATCTAGTTGGGCCTTTCTTTATTGAGGGTAATCTGAATGGAAATGACTACCTACAGTTGTTAGAGGAACACATACATCCTAGATTGACAGAAATTTTACAGAACGATCCAACTCTTTCCGAGGACGAAATGCGTTTTCAACAAGACGGTGCTCCTCCGCATTATGATGCTCGGGTGCGCCAATATTTAGACGAAAATTTCCCAGGAAGGTGGATTGGTAGAAGAGGACCTGTTGAGTGGCCAGCCAGGTCACCAGATTTAAATCCCTAGATTTTTTTGTGGGGCCATCTAAAATCTAAAGTTTATGCCACAAGACCAGAAAACCTGGAGGAGCTGCGGATGAGGATTATCACAGAATGCCGACTTTTGACTCCTGAAGTTTTCGCTAATGTGAGAAGAGAGTTCGAAAATCGTCTGTATAACTGTATGGAGGTGGGCGGAGGTCATTTTGAACAATTGTTGTAATAATCAAGTTAGTTTTTGTTTTCAATTGAATACAAGTTCAATAAATCTCGTTTTCCTGTTTAGATGAGCATCCAATCAGTTTCTCCATCATCCCTCATCCTGATCCTCACGCCAGAAAACCTCGATTGCCAAACTGAAACCAATGCCTCAGTGATTCAGAAAATAGAAAAATCTTTCTGGAACTTTGCCACTCAACCTGTAATCACTTGTATGATTTTTTGAGTTGGGGATGCTGAATGGAAGAGATTGATTGCAAAAATTCCATATTCACGCAAGAGAAAACATGTTCTCGTATTATACCGAAATGAACCAGTTTCAAAAAGTTATTTGGGTTTTCAGTGTTCCTGCTCCGGGACAACCTGTATGCTGATTCTGAATTTCGAAAATACCAAATTCGAAGAGAAAATTGAAATACCTTTCCAACGAGGTGCCACTTGATTTATTTTCGATCGAATGATTTTTGAGTTGGGGATGCTGGAAATAGGGGGTTGATTGCACCAACTCCAAATTCACGAGTGTAGGTCGTTTGTCTAGACCGAGCATAAACCTGCGCTTGCATTATGCCAAAATAAATCGATTTCATTTAGTATTTGGGATTTGCAGGAATTCAACTTTACCCTCGGTTGGGACACCCTGTATGTTAATTTAAAATTCTAAAATGACAAATCAGAATGGAGAATTGACAGACCTTTACAGTAAGGTGCCACTCGACCCTTATTCCTATGATGAATTTCGAAATTAGGGTTGCTGGGGTAGGGGTTGATCTGACAAGTTTCGAATTATTTCGAAAAATGCTCCCCCTCGAAACAAAAATCGACGTGTCTTGGTGTTTTTCGCTAATGTTACTCATTTCGGAGTTATAGGGGGGGTCAAATTTTCGTTGGAACACACTGTAGATGTCATATGAATAATCAATTTCTTACCGAACAGTAGTACTAGAGCTTATTCCTGATTTTCGATAGAAGATCTACTGATTGGACGCGAACTGAGAATGAAATTCCAGAACGAAAATATCACGTAAGTGAGTAATATCTCCCTTCGGAATGGTTACCAAAAAAAAGCGACGTATACACAAGAAGTAAGAAAGTAAACATGTTTGGGTGAGGTGCTGCGAATGTAGGCGCTCAGCACAGTTAGGATTAGGATCGCGAGAGCGATAGTCCACATTCTGAGGATCCTCTCTGACTCCTCCTGTCTTTCACAGAAAATATTCCATATTCTTTCTTCTTCAGAAAGTTTCACCTTTATCACATACACAGTACCACAGGAGCAATATTTTCAGTTCATTGTATTATATTCTCAAGAAATCAATATTCAATTTTTTTTCTTCAGTATACATTCTTGATCAATTATAAGAAACCTGTTCAAAAACCATTGAAACTTTATTCAACATCCATTGAAAGCTGCATCGATTTTTAAGGTCATGATTTCAGTCAACGCTGTCTAGGAAAACAACAGTATTTGTTTATAAAATGACTTGAATTCCAAACTAGAAGCTTACAAATCAATGACCCATAAAGTCTTTTCAATTTCACTGTCACCGGCAGTCTTCAAATTTGAAATAAAACTATCAGAAAATTTTTCTTAATGACAATATTGTTCTGATTTTTACAGACAAAATTATCCAACATAACATCAAATTACGCAATCGTCATATTTCATGGAAAATACTTGCTTGAAAAAAAACGTTAGTTTCAAGTACGCTGGTCATCTCTCTGATACTTTTCGAGTTCAAATAACCACCTTTCTCTCAAGTGGTCTGATCTTGAACAAACTACTATCAAATGCGTAACTGAAAACAGACGAATTCAAGAAATAAGGAGTTAACAAAATTGTTTGCATTGAGTACGGTAGCTACGTTGGGCAAACTGCTAGGAATTTCGAAATCAGATTCAAAGGACATTTATACTCTGACAATGGTTCTGCAATATGCAAACATAAAAGCCACAAAACACTCAATAACTTTGGATAATATCAAAATTCTCCATAATTGCGACAAAGGAGGGAAAATGAATCTGTTGGAATGTTTGAAAATCAATGAACTTTTCAAAACCCTATTGACACTACCCTTAGTAGCCAACGAGGCATTCAATTCCCTTAGTTGACCACATGAAGATGACTTGACGGTCGAACCCGGTCGTGTTCGTGAAAATAAAATATGGACAATGAAAAATATATTTTATTTCATCTTCGTTGAAAATTTATTTTCAAAATATTAATAATGTATCAATATTACTCATTAACTTTAAGTCCCCAAATTATTTTCAAATATACAGAGTGTACTTTTCAGAAGATTTATATCAAATTTATTTTTCATATGTGTCATCCCGAAATAAGATTAGTTTCTTTAGATCAGTATACTACCCTCCTAACCCAAAAAGCTATATATCTATATTCAACCGATTTATAGATAGCACCTATTGCGGGTTGTCTATATGTTTACTGGTGTCGAATAAACTAAGAAATATCATGTTATATATAAGAAGAAAGTGTACAATAACAAATAAAAATAAAGACAATACTCCATCGGCATCTACTAGGAAAGGACCAGAGTGGAGACACTGTCTCTTAGAGTAAATCGGCTGTAAATGCCTCGACTGAATAATGTTCGATTGAATAGGCAATTTGTGATGGCATGGTTTTTTGGAACATCTCTAATATCAACTTATCAATCTCAATAGTAAATTCTCATAAACTTATATCTCCTCGAACAATCAACTATTATTGACGCTGCCATATAGGATTCTCTGTGACAGGTTTCGAATTTTGTTATAGTTTAAATCTCATTGCTTTCTTTATTTCAAATAAAACACCATATATGTAGTAACTGTCCCTATTTTACACAATTTTTCAGCTTAAAATTATAATTTTTATAATTAATGCTACAATTTTCACATAATCTTATCGAATTCAGCACTAAGATTCTCGATCATATTGTAACTAGTAACAATATGCGCGAAAACTTATGAAATATATTTTAAGTACCTACCTCTTCGTCGAATGCACAATTCAATTTGGTGCATAAAATTTTCCCAAATGTTATTGAGGTTATCCAGGTAATATTATGGAATGCATATCAAATTTTTGCATCATATCCCTTCAAGTTATCTTAGAAAACTTCATTTTTACTGCTCCATATAAACAATACTGTTTTGAAGTTACATTAGGTTATTATTCAACATTAGTTACCAGACCTATCCATTTGTACGGGAAAATAGTGTTCAATTAATTTATAATATCAATGAATAGAGTGTAGTTGTTTCATACAAGAGCATGTACATTCAATTTTAATGGCATCCGGGAGATTTTAAATCAATATTGGATAGCTTTTCTTGAATATTCACAAAACTCCTCCTTTATTCAATGGCCTATCGAAAATATGAGGTCCGACTACATAATAAGCAACAATTCTTCCCTAAATATTGAGAGACCATAATGTTGAAAATCTTTTATATTAAATTTCAAAAACTTTTAATTTTCTGTTAATTTATTTTGAATCCATTCGCGAAATTGTTTTACCATAATGAACCTCAACTAGTTCTAGTTGATATTTACTTTTTTTTAAGATATTTGACACAAAAAACTTCTTTTTTAAATCTTATTCGATACTCAATTCTCGTACTTCTGATTTGAGATTTTCTTTCAGACAGAAAATAACGATTCTTTATTTTCTGTTGAAACTGTTTTCGGCCTTGTTATTTTCTTCAATATTTCTAGATCGCTAAAATCATCGATTTGAACACCTTCTGGCTACTTTGCCGCATGAATTTTAGATGCCGAAAAACAAGTCTATTTCCTATAACAAATACCTTATTCACTCATTGTTCAACAGTATAATTCGAATTAGTTTTTTAAGAAAGAAAAACGAAGTCGGGAAAACGAGAAACAATGACAAGTTCCGAAGTGTAAACCAAAAACCTTCAAATGAGCATTCGATTTTGATGAAAAGTACTCAAAATGAACGATTATTGATAGAAAAACCAAATATGTTCAAATTGAACGATGACTTACCTATCATATTCCTACATAATCACTCCTAAGGCCAAACTTTTCACATTGAATGTAGATGATGGTGATTTCTTAGGTACTTTTTTTTGTGAATTTGTAAATATGTAAATATTGTAGCTCAGTATTGCAAAATCTATTTTTCTGTATGTCTTGAAAATATCCCTTATTACAAGGGAAGATATGATGTAGAAAAGTCGAGATGCATTGTATAATAATACTACAGACAATTTCAAAAACATGAGGGGAAATTTTGAGAGTCGAAGTGAAATAAGCATTCAAGAAGGAGGTTAGATTTCTTCCATTGTTCTCAATTGCACTATGTTGGAGAGTTTTCGTACAAAATTTGATAAGATTTAGTGAAAATTCTTGAATGAAATGAAGAATCACTTTCAACTTAGTATCTGTTGAAAAATAAGTATTGAGATACCCTCGGTGACACAATTTATTTAAATAAATATTGGAAATTGCTTTGCATTTGCCAATTAAAAATGAAAAATATGGAGGTTTCAACCCAATTAACATTTGACATCCATCACAGAATACCATGTACAGATGTATCAAGAATTACTTATTTTTCATGTATATTTAAATTTATTAGTGCCTGACCACTCCTCAAAGAGCCTCTAAGAGACATTTCGATTAATATTCAGAAGAACAATTAATGCTTCATATAAAAGACATCATTAGAGAACAAATATTTCACGTTGATAAAAACTCAAAATGAAAATGAAAAATTCATTCGGGATCGGAAACATTAGAACGGACTAATCACTAACGAAACCAAAAATAACAAAGAATTGGTTTGAAAAAATTTCACAACAAATTTTTGAAAATTCCCCCTTCCTCTCGTACACATCCTGAGAGAACTTCCAGATGTCTAACCGATTTCCGGATAAAATCCGGTTGGTTTCAACGAAAACTTCTTCATTTCTTTGGATTAGGTGCTCCTAGTTAACAATCTATTCACTATAGACAAATTCTTCCGGTAACCCTACACAAAAAATATCCCAAAGGTGTGAGGTTCTGTGTAGTATTTAAAATAGAGAAATTCTTTGACAATAGCAATCTCATTATTTTACTTGGAAAGAAATCTCTGGAGATCACTACAAGTCTCAAAAATTAATATCGATTAGAAATGCTTTTATAAATTGTTCTTCTGACCTTTTTTTATTCCTAAAAGGAGAGTCGCATGCAATTCAGCCTACATCTGTCCTTCTTTGACGTTATTGGATTTGTGAAACTCGGCGTTTATCCAACAATTTTTTTTTATTTCATTTCAAAAAGATACGGCATCAACCATGCAGGGTAATTAGCGGTTTTGTGTACAGTGAGTTGATATAATCCAATTGTCAGTCAGATTTTGGAATACATATTGATGGCTTTCCAGAAACATAGTGTTGCCCATATGTGTAGTCAAGCATGACTTCATATTGTTAGGTACACCATGTGGACGGCGATCGTTTATATAACTCGCACACTCGATGAGCATATGTTTCATTGTTAGTCTTGAATCACAAAATTCACATTTACTAGGTTCGGATTTGGTGAGAATGAATTCATGAGTGGCGAGCGTGTGACCGATTCTAAGACACTACTTGGTTTATTCGGTTTGGAGGAAGAGGCAATGTAGTTGACACGCTTTATAGAATTTCGCGTAATTTGCCTTGGTTCAGGTCCCAGTTGGTTCGCCACTTGTTAGTTGTAAATTTTCTTATGAGAGATTTAGCGTCAGAGTAGGGTAGATGATTCCAGGTATTATTTGTGCTATTTGTAGCCCTTTTTGCAGCTTAGTCGGCATTTTGGTTGCCAGGTATTCCGATGTGCGATGGAACCAACAGCAAATAAATTTTCTTGTTCATCGATTTGAGTTCTTTGAGACATTCTCTTATTTCACGTAAGATTGGGTTTTTCGGGTATAGTTGTTTAAGTGCTTCTAAAGCCCTCAGTGAGTCGCTTACAATCATAATTTGATTTTCAGGTAGGATTTCTACGATTTGAAGAGCTTCTAATATAGCAACAATCTCGCCCGTGAAAACATCGTAATAGCTGCTGCTCCTGCTCCCGTTTGCGTCTTTGAAGCATCGGTGTAAATGGTTCTGTAGTTAGGGTATTTGTTTTTTATTTCGAAGAAATTACTTCGGAGAATATTATGGTTTGTGTCTGTTTTTGGATATAATGTGAGCACGGTGTTTATCAGGGGTGTTTTATGGACCATGGTGGTGAATAAAGTGTAGATGGGAGGCAATGATTTAGGGGTTCGGTGTCGAAATTGGTATCATCTATCCTTTTGAAGAATGTTTCGTGTTTATTATTGTCTATTGATGGGCTGTGAAGGATGAATTTATGGACCGGTTTTCCGGGAGTGCTGTATATTTTAGCTGCATAGCAAAGTGACATATATTCTCTTCGTATTTCCACAGAGGGCTCGTTGAGAAGAGCTTGTAGGCTATCAATTGGACTCGTTCTGAGGGCTCCTGCTTTAATTCGAAGGGCAGAGTTTTGCAACGTATCAATTTTTGATACTTTGGAGGTCTCTGCTCAGGTTTCCTAAGTAAACACAACCATAGTCTAAGACGCTTCGGACTGGACTTCGGTAAATTGTGACGATTTTCAGGAGATTTAGTTTTCGTTGGCAGGGGGCTATAGTTGCTTCAGTTTATTTTTTCCAAGTCATATGACTGTCGAACACAATTCCCAAAAATTTAATGTGGTCTTCTCGTTCTACTTGAATACTTTTTAGTGTTAGAGTCAGGTCGGTAGTTTTTGACCTCATTTTTGAGAATATCAGGTACTTGGTTTTGCCATTCTAAAATTGAAATCCGGTTGTTTTCGTCCAGTGTTCAAGGATATTTAAATAATTCTGTAGTATTCTATGTCGTGTCGTCATGTTATTAGTATTCAGAAAGATTACGGGGTCGTCTGAAAGATTTGACCGGTGCCTTGAGCGTTTGTGTGATCGAACTCAGTACTGATCCTTGGGGTATCTCTTTTTCCATTGTTGTTTGCTCTAATAGGTACCCGTTACTTCTGACTTTTATAGAACGACTATTAAGGAAATATCTATCATATGCTGAAATATTCCACTTTATACCTATCTGGTTCATTGTGGTTAGAATACGGAATCTGTTGAAGAAAATTGCAATTAATTTCTGGCTGTTGGAAAATGCTTTGTTGACGGCCGATTCTAGCGAGATGAGGTTATCTATAGTAGACCTATTTGTCTGGAAACCACTCTGATAGATGTTGAGAAGTGTATGTTCGTCCATGAACCAAATAATTCGCGATCCAACAATTGATCAATGATATAGCCATTAACCATAACCAAGGCCTTGGACTGGCGGTCTCTCGTGCGACAGAAGGATTCCTTTAGAGAAGGTTTTCTCAGAAACCATCAGTTTCAAATTTAAATAGGATGAATCATATATTGATCTGCAGAAACTCACCTTATTTTGAATAACCACGTTCAAAAATGAAAAGAAACATAAAGCATCTTAATCAGAAAACATAACTCCGATATAAATCGCTTCAATGAAACAACATAAAAGAGTTATGGATCAAGTACGCACTGAATGGACACCAGATCTATTCATAAAATGAAATTTCTTCATGTGTTTTATTTGATAATATTGGATCCTATCATTTTATACTTCAACACACAATATAAGCTATCAAATTAGTCAGTGTTACTAAGGTACACTGGAATTTTATAGGCAAACTTTGGCATTAAACGTTGATATATTAATGTAATTGATTTGTGTTATTATACTTTGAACATTTTCATAACCTTCAAAAAGCATACCTTCTTCTTGACTTCAAGACCTGATTTTTATGAGGCGTGTATACACATGAAACAGTTACAAAGAGCCATCCTTGAATAACGGATATTTGAAATTTTCAATATTGAAATTCTTTCGATAAAGTGTGCCGAAGAAAACATGAAATAGCACGCGATATAAATTCTAGGAGAATTTATGAATGTTCACATTGGGATCCCTGCATTTTTCGTGGTGGTCTGACAACGAAAAATGTCGAAATTAACGACCCAGAATCAACTAGCTTCCGCGGGATCCATTAGCGCCGAATTTTTTATTATCTCGATCTTTCTTGTACCCCCTTTATTTTTCAAGGCGCAGAGTATAATTTATCAGCATGAGTTTGGTAGCTATTCGCAAGCATCCATTACTTTCAGATTCGTATATGGTCCACAGAAATTACTCTTATTCAAAACCTCGTCAATGTATTAGAAATGATTCAATATTACAAATAATGTTGCATATGATAGTAGTTGTCACATGGAATAAATTGATACTTTTTAATAAATTCAACTGAACGATGACTTCATTTAGTCACTTTCATTATTTTCATCATTTTCAATAGTTGAAGTTGGCTCTTCAATCAGCCTTGATACCTTGCTGCTCCCTTTGTATCCCCCATTTAACCGTGTTGACAACTATCCAAGAACTTTTCTGGGATTATTAGGAACCACAACATTCCACAATCCATTTACATTTTTAAAGTGCTACTCTTCTGTAGATGAGCATCTTGAAGACAAACACTTCTGAAATACTGGATACGATAGTCAATTCTTGTACTCTTATTGTCAATATTATTATTTGTTAGTTCAAGTTGTGAAACAGGCGTAACACCACATACTTATAAGTGTATATTATGTCCGACTCCATGTGTAATCAAACAAATCAAATATCCCAAGAATTCGTTTGATGAATTACAAATGTGGTGACAAAACAGATTCTGATAGATGTTATGAACATTTCCATTGATCAGAATTTATATCGCATATAAGGTAGGTGCGACCAATAAGGCATGGCTAAATATTTTTGAAAACACTTTCTTTAGGCCTTATTAATTTATGGTAGCATAGTGATGCCTAAGGCTAATCTGCAAAATTAAATGAAATAAACTTCTCATATTTGGTATTTGAGATTTATAAGTAAAACAATGCAATAATCAAAGTAGAGTCTTGATAATACCAATTTTTTGATTAGGAACAATCTGGACATTCAAAATTATCCTCA
This sequence comes from Cryptolaemus montrouzieri, assembly GCA_013387265.2. Classification (NCBI taxonomy): domain Eukaryota; kingdom Metazoa; phylum Arthropoda; class Insecta; order Coleoptera; family Coccinellidae; genus Cryptolaemus; species Cryptolaemus montrouzieri. The sequence goes on along the minus strand of JABFTP020000083.1, from coordinate 11,551,255 downwards.
TTGTTGACAAACCAACGTACTCCTAGTGGTACCATTTACTGCATTTACATCATTTTCTCATAGCTGCCTGATCCTGCTTCCATCCGTGACAGTACCAACTCTCTCTAATCTCTTTAATGCTTATATTATCTACGACTCTTGTAATTCTGAAGTTTTTTTTCCAGATTTTTTCTATTTAATTTTGATCAAATAGGTCTTTGGGGACTGGAGTTCCTCTATAATTTATGGCGTTCCTTCTAACTATTGGTGTCCTTTAATTAATTTATATTTTTCAATTTATTTATTGGTGTAGGCATGAGCATCTTGGGTGCTGTTCTTTTAATTGAGAGAGGGGTACATCATCTTCATCATTGGAACTGGAACTACCATTACCCTTTCTGTAAAACCTTTGGAAATGTCTTCTTAGGATATTATCAATTCTTCGTTCTCGTCTTCAAGTCGGTGGCTAGGATTTTATTGGACTGGATGAAATGCGAGGTGGTGAATCAACAGCATAAGGTACAGAAGCTGGTGCTTCTGTCAATACAGATGGAGCAAATACTGTTTTCGAAATATCCTGCGGGTTAAATAGATACGAAAAATCTTTCTAAAGTTGCTAGTGATTTAAGCATGTGTCATGCATTTGGACCAGACATTTTGAAGGTAAACAGTACTATGTCGATTGAATCTGCAACTTCCACGATAGATAGTTCCAAGTGGCAAGCTGCCCTGATAAATATTATGAGGCACTTTCCTTCACTTTTTTCTCGGAGTAGGTGCTCAAAAAACTTTTCGAATAGTCCGCTAGTCATAAAACCATTTGCACAATTTTCAACTGATGGTCCGGTGGTAAACTAATTCATAATATTTAGTTTCGAAAATGATCATTGATGGTTTGCTAGTTCAAAGTGCATTGACAACCAACGATGGTAACATTTTTGGCGTGTGTGTCAATATTTCTTATTCACGTACAAGGGTTCTCAGGATGAGTCTGTAAATCCAAATTATCATAAACTTCGTACAGTCTCAGAAAATGATCTACGATATATTTGCTCAGCTTTTGATCCCTGGGCGATTATGTATTTCCTTAAACCAATCCCCTGTAACTTCATCTTGTTGATTTCAGGGATGTTTGATCTTGCTCAGCTCGCTAAAGGTGTACACTAAACGGCAAATGATCTGTGATGTTACAGGTTATTCCCACAATTCTGATCGCAAGCTCAGCTATCTCTTCGCTACTAAGTGAAGGTTCGACCTAAGATTTTTTCAACTGCCGGTCTGGAGGTGTTTGCATCTAGTTCTCCTGTGCACTATCTTCCTTCTGGCAGCTTTATACTAACTGAGTCGTCTACATTGTACTATCCACATTGTATTGTCCGCATGGTACTGACGGGCGACACCCTGGTCGTCTGTAATTATTGCGAAAACCGAACGCATCATGCGCCAAACATGAAACCGAAATGAATATAAGCATGTAGGTCGTACAATTTACTCAGTTTGATTGTAATATATACCTAACTTTATGAAATATCATATTTCTTTGAGTTTTATAAGTTCCACATGATCGGAGGGGTGAGTAGTTTATATTACATTTTCATTAAATTACTTCAAGCGTAAAAACTCAGCTGTAGAATAAGTACGTTCATCACTTCAAGCCTAGTGGAAGCAAATCTTTATGAATGAGGGAAAACAGTTTAAAAACTTTTTGAGTTCCTATTACAATATCAAGCTGAAATTTTATACGCGGCCATATCTAGCGATTTCCAATTGAAGTGAAATATTTTCGAGGTGACACCATTTCCGATTATACCGGAAGTGGGTTATCTTTTTGTTATTTCAAATGGCAATCTACCTTTTTTATTAAACATCTAGAACCGACATTTGAGCAAGGCATAAAATACCCAAGTTGTTGGCACTTATCTATCAAAACTTTTGACAGATTCAATTATTTTTGTTATAAACTCGATTTTTGAGGAACATTTAAAAAAATTGTAGCTCGTAGATATTTTGCACCACAGACACAATTTTTTCTTGGGTGGATAGAAGAAGAATCAAGAAATTTTTTAAGCAGTCTACACATGTCAAATGTTTATTGCGTTGTTCTGTATGATTTTTTCAATTTGGCCTTTTTCAAAAAGCAATAACTCAATTTTTTCAAATGGCACATGCCAATTTTTATATCACCATCAGATGAAGCGTCAAATTTCAGATGGAATTGTATAAGCATGTACTATACCCATCTCTTATAGTTCCGAAATAATTTGGGACTATATTGAATTTCGATGATTTTGCAAGAACTAACAGAGAATACTTTGAAATATTTGAATCAAGTAGCTGAACTGGCTACGCTCCCCTGACAGGTGCCTAAAATTAATGTACTTGTCACTTCGTTCATTCGAATTTGATATTTAAACAAGAATTGTTGGTAAGTTGAAGTGAAAATTTTTGAAAAACACCAGATTGATAATAAAATGGCTGATTATTCAAACGAGGATATGTCTAATCTCTTAATTTAATGAGCAAAACAAAATTTCGAAGGATTAAAAGCAATTTTCTTCAATTTGGAGGAACAAAATACATGGAAACTAGAAGAAAACCCATTCTCGAGGAGAACGACAATCAAATTAATACACTAGCGTATTTTCGTGCCAATCCACATGAGTCCATTAAGTCAGCATCAATGGATATTGGATTGAGTTATACTTCCATTCAAAGGATCCTTAAGAAACATAACATGCACCTGTATTCTTTTATCAGACTACAAAAATTGAAACCAACTGACCTTCCCAAGCGGCTAAATTTCTGTGAAAATTTATTAATTCGGCTTCAAGAAGATGAGACAATTCTGCAAAAAATTATATGGTCTGATGAAGCCAAGTTCAATGAAAGTGGAATAACCAACAGGAGAAATCGACATTTTTGGGCCACAGAAAATCCACATTTCATTGAGGTTATTGATTTCCAAAATAAATTCAGCGTGAACGTTTTTGCAATTTTAATGAATGATTTGTTGACTTATCACATTTATGAGGAAAATCATAAGGGAAAAGATATCTAGAAATTTTGAGAGGAACATTGGCAAACTTTTTAGATGGATTACCCCTTAACATTCTGAGGGATTGCTATTACCAAATGGATGGTGCACCAGCATATAAAATACCAGATAAATGATGGGGTAATCAAGGACCAAAATTATGGCCTCCGCGTTCTCCCGACCTGACGCCCCTTGATTTTTATTTTTGGGGCAAAATCAAGAGTGAAGTGTATCTCATTTCTGTAAGAAGTGAAGAAGAGTTACTAGAGCGCATTTATAATGCTTTTCGTAATATTGATCCTGAGGAACCTAGGAGGGCAACTCATCATGTTCGTATACGAGCTGTCAAGTGTATCGAGCAAAATGGGGCCCATATTGAACATTTATTCAGATAGTAAATTAGGTTTCTCCTATGATGTTTGCTTTAATTTATTCGTATTAATGTAATTATCTTCGATGATTGGTTTTCGCTTAGTTCCTACAATTTTTATTCATCCGAATTGTAGAAAATTGCTTCAAATGGTAAATTTGGAAATTCGTTATTGAATTGCCTGCAATTTCTACCCACTACTTTTGGACATTCTGAAATGAATTAAAAAAAGATTAAATATATTTTCGTTTGAATAACCAGTGGTTTTATTCCAAATGTGTTGTATTTTTTGGATATTTTCAATCTGTCATAACGACAATTCTTGTTGAAATATCAAATTCGAATGAACGAATTCACCTGTCAGGTGAGCGTAGCCAGTTCAGCTACTTGATTCAAATATTTCAAAACATTCTCTGTTAGTTCTTGCAAAATCATCAAAATTCAATATATTCCCAAATTATTCCGGAACTATAAAAGATGGGTATAGTACATGCTTATACAATTCCATCTGAAATTTGATGCTCCATCTGATGGCGATATAAGAATTGGAACGTGCCATTTGAAAAAATTGAGTTATTGCTGTTTGAAAAAGGCCAAATTGAAAATGTCTACGCCAATGTACCCTCTCTAGGGTAATTCAAAAGTTTACAACTGTAACAATTATGGGAAAAACCCAGCTCGACCATGAGGTCAGTCTAGGTACACAACCCTCCCGGGGAACCGGGGCGACATTCTCTCTGTAGTCGCCAATGGGTACAGTTATGTTAGGACGTTAAATTATTATATTGATAGTAAAATTACAAGTACGAGTTTTAATTACAAGGCCATCCCAAAAGACAATTATACAGTCCACTCAATTCAGAACATGGTCCTTCGAGCCGGATGTGTCATAGTTTGATAAAGTGTATCAGTGATTGAAGTTTGATTCATCTGAATTAACGAGTCTAGTCTTTAATTCAATGGTTTGATCCTGTTATGATCAAGTTATCAAGTGAGCATCCAGTTGTCAAGTGAGCATCAAGTTATCGAGTAAACGTGAAGTTTCAAGTCAAGTAGTGATTGTGCTTCAACATTCAGCGCTAGTGTCTATCGAAGCCGTCATCAAGAGAACTAGATCCAGATAACTATTCAAGTAAGTCCTATCTGTACCACAATTCCTATTTTTTATCCCTCAAGTTTAGTAGCAATTTGTACAAGTACCTACCTACGAAACATTAGTAATATGTCTGCTTCAAACGAAAGGGAATTGATAACCGATCGAGGTGTTATCAAGGGCAAGTTAACGAGAACCAGAAATTATTTCGATGGGTTAGATCTATCAAAGATAGATGGTAAAATGTTCAATCAAATCAAAATGCGACTTCTAAAATTAGAGCCCCTTCTGGATGAATTTAGTGAAATCCAAACTAAAATAGAAAAACTTTCTGAGGATGAGGAGGAACCTCCTTCTTCCTATGAAACAGAACAAATAGATTCGGAACAATCGCCAGAACGTCAAGCATTTGAAGATTCTTATTTCGATTTAGTCGCGAGAATGTCGAGTGTGATGGATGACTTCACGAATAAACCTACAATTAAATCCGAGTCGTCTCCACAACACAGCCAAATCAAATTACCAACTATCAAATTGCCTAGTTTTAGTGGTCATTTCACGCAGTGGATAGCGTACCGGGACTCATTCACTGCCCTCGTAGATAAAAACAAATCTATATCTGAGATAGAAAAGTTTTATTATCTTCAATCCTCACTAGAAGGGGACGCCAGTAAAATTATCGAATCAATCGAAGCATCCGCAAATAATTATCAAATAGCTTGGCAATTATTGAAAGATCGTTTCGAAAACAAGCGGCTATTAGTTCATAATCATGTTAAATCTATTTTCGAACAATCAACTATCTCCAAAGAATCAAATATAGATTTACGGAAGCTAGTCGATGAGGTAAACAAACATCTAAGATCATTAAAATTGTTAGGTGAACCCACCGAATATTGGGACACATTAATAATCTATATTATTACAAGTAAACTAGATTCAACTACCTTGAGAGAATGGGAATCTCATCAAGGTATTCAAGGTGACCTTCCCACTCTTAAAGACGTTGACAAGTTTTTGAAACACAAGTGCGAGTTGTTAGACAAATTAAATGCAAACAAGGTTCAAAATTCTTCAATGGGCAATCCTCACACAAGGAACAATTCCAAGTTTCCTAAGCGGATTAGTCAAGTAAATACGGTTATAAACACTTCGCAAATAAGTTGTTATTTCTGTAGTAAACCGCATACAATTTATACATGCAAATCATTTTTGAAATTGGTGCCTTCTGCAAGATGCGCCGAAGTTCAAAGGCTAAAATTGTGTTTAAATTGTCTGAAACCTGATCATAAAGCCGATGATTGTAAGGGTTCTAAATGCCGAAAATGTGAAAGGGCTCATAATACTTATTTGCATACAGAACAAGGAGACAATGTTTTGGTGAAAAACGTTTCCTTTCAAGCGAACGGAAACAGGTCACAAAACTTGTCTCAATTGAATCCAGGTAAGTCTATGAGTCATGTTGCACAAGGGAAATTAGTACAAGGTCTTTTGCCAACTGCTCTTTTGCAGGTGAAGGACAGCAAGGGCAAATTTCACAATGTGCGAGCCCTTTTAGATAGCGGCGCTCAGAACTCTTTTATATGTCAATCTTTATGCGTAAAACTAGATTTGAAACCGATAAAATCTAATTACTCGATTTCAGGAGTAGGAAAGGTGCAGACAAACGTGACTTCTATGGCCAATGTTAACATCTCCTCCAATTTCAATTCATTTAATTCTTGTATTTCATGTCTGGTATTACCTAGTATAACAGACAATTTACCTAATGAATCATTCAATATAAACGCGTTCAAGATTCATAGCAATTTGAGCATTCAATTAGCTGATCCCACATTTAACATAGCAGGTCCAGTTGAACTCCTACTTGGAGCAAATATTTTTGGGATCTATTGTGTGTGGGTCAGATTAAAATCAGGGATACTGGTCTCAGTGTTCAAAAACGCGTTTGGGGTGGATTGTAGCAGGTACCTTAAAAATGTGTAGGTGGAATGGTCATATGAGCTCAGTTAATTGCTTACAATTAAAACCTAAACTTAACTCATTAGAGAAAAGTATTCAACGGTTTTGGACGATCGAAGAGGTAGACACATCTACCAAATCGATTTCGAGTTTTTCTGACAAGTTTTGCGAGAAACATTTCCAAGATAATTTCACACGCGACGATCAAGGTCAGTTCACTGTTTCGATTCCGTTCAAAGAAAATCTGGAACAATTAGGTAGTTCTCGAGAATTCGCTCTACAACGATTCTACTCTCTTGAGCGCAAACTGCAGAAGAATAGTGAACTGTACTCTGAATATAGGAATGTGATGAACGAGTATGAATCACTAGGTCATATGCGCGAGGTTGAGGAAAATCAATCAATAGAAGGTTACTATATGCCTCACCACGCCGTATTAAAAATACTAGCTTAACTTCGAAGTTAAGAATTGTTTTCGATGCCTCCATGAAAACAGATAAAGGTCTATCTTTAAATGATGTTCAATACAGCGGTCCGGTCATACAAGATGATCTTTTTTCTATTATATTGAGATTTCGAAAATACGAGTATGTCATGACTGCTGACATCTCAAAAATGTACAGGATGATACATATAAAGGAATCCCATAAACGTTATCATCGTTTATTTTGGAGATCTAATCCGTCGGAGGAGATTAGATGTTACGAGATGAATCGAGTAGTTTTTGGAACAGCTTCGGCTCCATTTTTAGCCGTGCGTTGTCTGTATCAGTTGGGCATTGACTGTGAAGAAACGCATCCGGAAGTGAGTGAAGTAATCAAGAATGACTTCTACGTTGACGATTGTTTAACAGGCAGTAATAACGAGGCTGCCCTGATCGAACTCCAACAAAAACTTTCGGAGGTGTTTTCGAACGCTGGCTTTGAACTCCGCAAGTGGTTATCCAATCGACCTGAGCTGCAATCTCAATTCCGAATAAATGAAAAATTGGATTCTTCAATATTGAATATCAGTGAAAACGAGACAAATAAAACTTTGGGAATTGAATGGAATTCCATACGAGATACTATTCAGTATAGTATTGGCGATTTTCACAATCAGAAAACTGTTAGCAAGAGAACAATTCTGTCTGTGATTTCGCAAATATTCGATCCTGGGATTGTTAGGCCCAGTCACTATTGTAGCGAAATTGTTCGTTCGAACCTTATGGCAAGAAAAACTCGGATGGGATGCAAGTCTACCTCAAAGCCTCCATACCTATTGGATCAACTTCCGAAACAGTTTACAATATTTGAATGATATCAAAATCGATCGATATGCAATTCAATCGAATTATAAAACAATAGAGTGCCATGGTTTTGCGACTCAAGTGAGAGGGCCTATGGTGCCTGCATATACATAAGATGTCGAGACAATTTCGGAAAATACAGCTCGAAATTGTTGTGTGCGAAATCTAGAGTAGCACCAATCAAGCAGTTATGTTTACCTAGATTAGAATTGTGTGGTGCCCTACTATTAGCTCAATTGCTGCGAAGGGTGATCAATTCTATAAAATTGATTTTGACAAGATTTACTTGTGGAGCGATTCAACAGTCACATTAGCTTGGATAAGGGTTGTCCTAGCAAATGGAAGACCTTCGTTGCCAATCGGGTAACGGAGATACAAGAACTGACCGACAAAAATGATTGGTATCATGTTCGATCAGAAGACAATCCCGCGGATCTTATATCAAGGGGCATGAGTGTTAACGATATAGTAGAGTCATCTTTATGGTGGTCAGGACCAGAGTGGTTGACTCATACAAGTTTTTGTGTCTCTGAGGCTAATGATAGTCCCATAGATACAAATTTCTTAGAACTCAGGGAACAAGTAAGGGTTCACCATGCTACAATCCATCACAATTTTGATATATTTGATAAATATTCATCCCTAATTAGATTACAACGTGTTGTGGCGTATTGTTTGAGGTTTGCAAACAATGCAGCCAACAAAGGTACAAATAAATTATCTGGTACATTATCCGTTGCAGAACTTAGTAACTCATTGAACGTTTTACTTCGATTGTGCCAGAGACAAGAATTTTCCCGTGACTATGAACATCTTATCAATAAAAAGTCAATACCAAGAAATAGTCAGTTATTGTCATTATGTCCGTTTGTAGACGATAATTTAGTTCTTAGAGTCGGAGGAAGAATTCAAAATTCATCCCAAGAATATGATAGAAAACATCCAATCATATTACCTGCCAGACATACTTTAACAAAACTAATATTCCGTCACGAACACACAAGATTATTTCACTGCGGCCCCACAATGCTGCTTTATTCTGTGAGAGAACAATATTGGCCTTTGTCAGGGCGAAATATGGCTAGACAAATTGTTCATCAATGTGTTCGATGTTTTAAAATTAACCCAAGTTCGGTAAAATATTTGATGGGAAATTTACCGGAATATAGAGTTAATCAATATACACCTTTTCACAATACTGGTGTTGACTATGCTGGTCCTTTTCTAGTGAAGGATCGATTAACTAGAGGTGCCAAATTGACAAAGGCATATGCATGCTTATTTATTTGTTTGGCTACAAAGGCGGTGCATATTGAGTGCGTCTCGGATTTAACAACAGATTGTTTTTTGGCATCTTTGAGAAGATTCGTAGGCAGAAGAGGAAAACCATCACATTTGTTTTCTGATAACGCCAAAAATTTCATCGGAGCTAAGGCTGAGCTAGGTAGATTTTTAGAGATGGAAAACGGTCGCATCGAAACTGAATTGAGTAAGGACAAAATCTCTTGGCATTTTATTCCGGCTCATTCTCCAAATTTTGGGGGTATATGGGAGGCAGGGATTAAGAGCGCGAAATTTCATTTAAAGCGAGTTTTAGGGAATGCTCATCTTCACTTTGAAGGTCTTACAACCGTTCTAGTACAAATTGAAGCTATCTTGAATTCCCGTCAATATGTCCTTTGACCTCGTTTCCAGATCAATTAAACCCTCTCACCCTGCTCATTTTCTTGTTGGAAAAAGTTTGACGGCTATACCAGAACCAAGTCTGATTCATATACCTGAAGGCAGACTAAATCATTACCAGCGGCTTCAATCCATTACTCAGCACTTTTGGAATAGGTGGCAAAAGGAGTATCTATCCGAATTACAAGGGAGAGTAAAATGGAAGAGAACATACCCAATATTCTCAAGGAAGGTACTATTGTCTTGGTCAAAGAAGACAACACCCGCCAATGAAGTGGCACATGGGACGAATACTGAAACTTCACCCAGGAGAAGATGAAGTGGTTCGCGTAGTTTCGCTTCTGATTAACGGTAGTGTTGTGAAACGAGCGGTGACGAAGTTATGCGTACTTCCGGTCGAAAGGACGAAAACCGCGAAGAAATGTTCGAACAATAATTTGTTTAGTTTAGTACACTTGATTAATACACTAGTAGTAGTCTAAGGATTTTATCTCTATATTTTTTTCTCTTTCATTGTTTTTATTTCTATTTGTATATTTTATCAGTTCATTATTATTATTTTATTTTATTTTGAAAATTTCCTATATATTTTCAAGGTGGGCGGCATGTCTACGCCAATGTACCCTCTCTAGGGTAATTCAAAAGTTTACAACTGTAACAATTATGGGAAAAACCCAGCTCGACCATGAGGTCAGTCTAGGTACACAACCCTCCCGGGGAACCGGGGCGACATTCTCTCTGTAGTCGCCAATGGGTACAGTTATGTTAGGACGTTAAATTATTATATTGATAGTAAAATTACAAGTACGAGTTTTAATTACAAGGCCATCCCAAAAGACAATTATACAGTCCACTCAATTCAGAACAGAAAAAATCATACAAAACAACGCAATAAACATTTGATATGTGTAGACTGCTTAAAAGATTCCTTGATCCTTCTTCTATCTACCCAAGCAAAATTTGTGTCTGTAGTGCAAATTATCTAGGAGCAACAATTTTTTCAAATGTTGCTCAAAAATCGAGTTTATAACAAAAATAATTAAATCTGTCAAAAGTTTTGATAGATAAGTGCCAACAACTTGGGTATTTTATGCCTTGCTCAAATGTCGGTTCTAGATGTATAATAAAAAAGGTAGATTACCATTTGAAATAACAAAGTGATAACCCACTTCCGGTATAACCGGAAATGGTGTCACTTTGAAAATATTTCACTTCAATTGGAAATCGCTAGATATGGCCGCGTATAAAATTTCAGCTTGATATTGTAATTGGAACTCAAAAAGTTTTTACGGACGGTCCCGGTGGATATCCCTGTATAATGTTCAGATCTTGGCCGTATTTCGTTGATTTATCAATAAAACACTATAATCTCGTTTTTTTCATAACCACTGATTCTCAAAACGAAGTTTTCTTAAATAACTGTTCTGACCTCACCCTCTTCTTCTTCAATGCCCTCCCCATTTCTTACTCTTGTCAATTTTCAATGTAGGGCGCGAGATTCAAATTTAATTTTGCTCAGCAATAGAATTGCCCGCAAATGCTTTATTTAAACAATGTTAATAGATCTTTCAGACTATTCTATGAGGTTTTCCCCAGTATTAAAGAGGCCAATGAAAATTATAATATATAAACGTATGTTTTCAAACTCTTTCTAAATTTTTTTGTCGTTCTTCTCATCTCATAATTTGAATATAACTGTCAGAACGGATAGTTTGCCATTAAAGAAACTCATAGGTAAAAATGTACCAGCACTAACAAATAGTGAGTGCCAAAAATCTCGAATGCGCAATTGTTTCAGGTAGTACCAACCTTTCAAGGAAACATGTCCAAATTGTGTCAACATTTCATAACATTTCTCCCAGTAGTTTTCGAAATATAGAGGTTGAAGTGAAGGTGATCCCTATTACAGGGGTTCTCTAACTAGAAAAAATGAATGAAAAGGAGTTTCAAGTCTTAATGAAACACTATTTGATATAAAAAAATATTCTACAAACCCAGAAATGGCTTGAAAACGAATATTTTCCGTCGAATGGTATTCGACGATTGTATGCTGATTACAAACGTTCTCGAAATGATTACGACAGATAAAATCTAAAGTATTGAAAAAGTTATGGATCACCGTAGAGTGGAATTGCAGGAGTTATCTGACATCCTGAAATATGAAAAGGCAGTGTATTCAAAATTTTGAAGGAAAATTTATGCATGAAAAATCTTTTTCTAAGTGCATGCCGCGTTTGCTTACAGTGAAAAAACAATCAACACAGGATTGACAAGTCTGAGCGTTGTTTGGAACATTTGAAGCAGCATTGAAACAGAGTGTTTTGGCTAAATGTGACAATGGATGAAATCTGGATCCATCACGACACACTAGAGTCAAAAAAAGCATTTGCTAAGTACAGAGCAAAGAACGAAAGCCTTTGAAAGCATCCAAAAGTCCAAAAATTCTCTGGCGAAGTTATGGCGTCTGTATTCTTGGATTCATGGAATATTCTTTCATCAAGGGAATACACCAATTTATAAGTATCGTGGCAAAAAAAATTTCGATTTCCACCTCAAATTGTTTCAGAACCCACCTCATTCCCCAGATCTGACACCTAACGATTACTGCCTCTTTACTGAAGTGAACAAGATTATCCAGGAAAAGGCTCGGAAAAGAATGTGTTGCCGACTTTAACGCCCATTTGGAGCCCAAAGATGAATCGTTCTAGAAGAAACGCAAAGAGGTATCAGAAATGCGTTGGAATGATTGTATCATTGTAGAATGTTAGTCCTGTAACTTTTTGACCCATGTGTTTTTGTGGAAGTCAAAATAAAATTAATATCGGTGAAACTTTTGAAATTGAAACTATCATTAATAGGTTAGCAGAGCACAAATGCTGTTCAGACACTTATTGGAAGAAAATAATGCTCACAATAAAAATTTCAATATTTTACATAATGAAAATATTAGTTGAAACTGAACCTATGGAAAGCATAAGAAATAAATACACTAACCTTTCAGTCAATTGCACCGGAATTCGTCATCATTACTGAATCGCTTCAGTTATTTAAGAATTTTTCTCCTACGGAGCTGAGTGTAACTTTTAAGAAAGTAATATATTAAGTACACATCCTTTTAGACGTATCAATTATATGATTGATGAATCCACAGCGTGGTGAACACGTCATAATTTTGTAAATATCAAAAAAGAGAAGTAAAAATTTCAACCGTATTCTATTAAATCTAAAAAAGAAAAAACTTTCACAGCTGGAGAATAGCGTAAGGAGTTTCGCTCGTAAGGTGTGATCTCTGACACTAGATAATTTTCCAAATAGGCTCTCGTCAATATATACGAATATTTACCTTATCAACTCAGGCACAGAGCTTTGCATGTTTATTAATATAAACCACATCCTCTGAAAACGAAAGTTATTACTACCGTCTCCCCGAAGTCACTTAGGAAATGAAATCTCAAAAAGATCCACATTGCTTCGTTAACTCACCATGAAAACCGTTCGAATTCGCTGACGACCTTTCCTATATTAATTACCATTTCAAAGCTCAGCCCGAGAATAATTAAACTGTTGTGTTCGTGTTGGATTACTAATTAAGTCGTACATGACAATACAAAAAGAGTTCTCTGTTTAATTCATTTGCATCTCATTGAACCTTTATGTTTTACGTTTCGTTTCATTTTTGAAATGCCTGCCTTGGAAGAACGCATCTCAAAGATGCAGATATTTCGTAGCAGAGAAGTTTAATTATAGCTTCGTTTTCTAGAATCACTCAGCACTTCTCATCTCAGGCCTCTGAAGTTGTAATTAAAAATATTATAAGATGGAAAAATTTACAACAATCACTAGTAAGAGATGAGTTTTAATATTAGCCAAGCGAATGAAATAATATTTACGAATTAGAGGTTAACGAGTAATTTAGAAGATTGATAATATAAATCCACTTCATAGTGTACTGAAGTGTATTTTTTTCAACAACTTCGTATCCTTTGCATTATAGGCGGTTTTACCCCGACGAGTTGCCCATATATCTGTTCATGCAATCAAACTGATTTCATGAAAAAATATAAATCCACCACCCGGTATTTAATACCATTGCCAGGTAATGATTATAATCAAAACATATTCTGGAATAATTATATATTAGGATAACGTTAAATGTCAGGAGAATATATCAATCTACCAGAATATATACATTCTATAGCATCATCAGACAATGATATCAATGTACCAACGAGTAGTGTCAGAGGCTTTCTCCCCGGAAAAATCCAGATTTAGTTTCGAAACTGAAGCCACATCAGGCAAGTGGTATCCTGTTCATGTGGGATGCCTGCTTCGAGTCTTTGGAAATGGCAAAGACAAATGAAGGATCGGGATGTATATTGGCACATTGTATGGGATTAGGAAAAACTTTGCAGGTGATCGCGCTAGCAACTACACTTCTAGAATCCGCAGAAGAAACAAATGTCAGGAAGGTGCTGATTGTCACTCCTTTGAGCACAGTTCTAAACTGGAATATATATATATATATATATATATATATATATATATATATATATATATATATATATATATATATATATATATATATATATATATATATGTATATGAAATTTATTTCATCTTTTATTTATTTATATATTCAAATTTGATATAATTAGCGGACATTTTCATCATTTGTATTCGAAGCAGTATTCTATTCGTTCGTCCATCACTTCTCACAAATAAAACTATGAATGATATAACATTCAGTGTTACTTGACTAAGGTCCGTACACTGGATTTTTATTCTAATATATAGTCATTCGGGATATGTTTTGATTATAATCATTGCCTGGAAGGTGTATTATATATATATATATATATATATATATATATATATATATATATATATATATATATATATATATATATATATATATATATATATATATATATATATATATATATATATATATATATATATATATATATATATATATATATATATACAAGGTTGCTAATATATCTGTTCATGCATTCAAAATTAGTTCATGACAAAATATCCACCACCCGGTTATTAATACCACTGCCAGGCAATGATTATAATCAAAACATATCCTGGAATGATTTTATATTAGGATAACGTTGAATGTTATGAAAATATTTCAATCTACCAGAATATATACAAACCACAGCATCATCAGCAAATGACATCAATGTACCAACGAGTAGTGTCAGACGCTTTCTCCCCAGAAAGGTCCAGTGTATGGACCTTCGTCAAGTAACACCGAATGTTCTTCATTCATAGTCTTCTTTGTGTGAAGTGATGAACGATCGAATAGAATACTAAAATCCAAATATTTTTGTGAAGATTCCTAGGTATAACACCTGTTGTAGAAATATTAATCAGTAGTAATATTTTTCATTTTCCACATTTTTCAATCTCGTCGGCAAGCATCATCTATTTAGAAATTTTTTCATTTTATTTATTTTTTATGTTACGTGTGTCGAGTATAGCAATATTAATTATATAATGTTATTCGATTCTGTTCTTGAAGAATGATATCTGGCCTATTGTCATTTACAGCTCTGTTGCATATAATTGTTTCATCAAAATAAAGTTTATATTTGTCGTTTTCACAAAAAATCTCAGGTTCATATTTGTAACATTTGAATGAGGTCAGTTTTATTCCTAAATTGAAATGAATATTAGCGACGGCACTGTCTTTCTATATATTCTGTTGAGGCAATTACTGAGCAAGATGAATATTTATGAAAAACTTTTTCTGAAGAACAAAAACATCTACGGCAAGAATCATCTATATTTTGCTCGATTATGTGTTTTCTATAATTTCTTGTGAAAACAACCCAATATTGCATCGCAATTGCCAAGCCTTCTGTTTCAGCGAACAATTGCCCAGATGCTAGCCATCTATTTGATGCGATTCCATCAATATAATCATTTTTCAATTCTGTAATTCCTTCTGCATCCAGCTTTCTCTTTTAGAATTATTATAGAATATATCAAAATCTACCTTCAATCTTCAATTGAAAAAAGAAATAAATTAAGGTTTATTTTAAGAAAGAAGAGTGGGCGATTTTTTCTAGCCCTCAGTAGCTTGTATTACCTCCCCACAAGCCTGAATCCGACTGGGAATGCTTTGGATTAGGTTTTCGACCTTCTCTGGGGTGATTCTGCCACTCTTCTGTTGCAGCTTGGATGAGCTGTTGTGGGGTTCCTGGATTATCCTAGCGCGATCTAATTTTCCTTTTTAGATTATCCCATAAATGTACAATAGGATTTAGGTCTGGAGGACAAGCCAGCCTGTCCAACATAGCGATTGTATCTGTTTCAAGATAATGTCGAGAGAGGTTGCTAGTATGCGGAGGAGCATTATTTTGCATAAAAGTGAAATTCTCATCGTGGTCACCTCGCCAGAGTCTCACTATGGGCTCAAGCACTAGGTCCAAATGATTTCTAGCCTTTACACTACCAGGAAACGAATTCAAATCTGTTCTGCCTTCCAGCAGAATGCCACCCTAAAACATCACACTACCCTCTTGGCATTCCGGAATTTGTCTTGCTGCTCAGCTCTTTATATATATATATATATATATATATATATATATATATATATATATATATATATATATATATATATATATATATATATATATATATGATATATAGGTCTCGTTTCGTTTATATATATATATATATATATATATATATATATATATATATATATATATATATATATATATATATATATATATATATATATATATATATATATATATATATATATATATATATATATATATATATAAACGAAACGAGACCTGCCCAGACATCCATCAAATTTTTTAAGGAAAATATTCTTTCGAGGCCCTTTCGGGGGCCCAATAATTACTAATAAAATCTTCATGTTTCGTGAAGTAATTAATGAATTTTTCAGTTTTCTAGAGCAATTAGAATCCAAGGAAAAAGTAAATTGCGCAAAATCCTTTTTTCAATGTTAGGGAGGGGAAGATGAACAGGGAAAAATAACGATGGAAGCTTTTCTTTTGATCAACCAAAATGATGTAATTAACGAAAAAATGTACTTCGTGAGTAAGGGAATTTCGAATTACCTTATCGGGGGTACTCTTTTGGCAACATAAATTGTTGTACTTGATGCTGTTTTTACCGATGAGTTTTCTAATGATTCACAGATGACAACTTCTTTATATCAATTGATTATATTCCATACTGCATATGAATAAAGTTTCGATTTGGGAAGTTGATTGCTGCAAAATGCCTTGTGTTTCTCGTTTGCTTGTTTCTCTAAAACGTGAAAATATTTTCACTGAAAATTAACTTTAGTACCAATAATGATAATATCTTCCAAGAACAAGATCGCTCAACAGAAACTGCATTGATCTCTTCAACCTTGAACTACTATGTTATGTGTTAAAATATCAGCATAACTTGTTGAATGAGTCACGCGAAATTCAGGATATTTCAAAAACATTACTCTTAAATTGAGAAAATACTGTCGATGTATTTAACAACATTAACTTTTCTTTTCTACGGCCGATCCTTCTTATAATTACTTTCTTGAAAGGCAGAACAAATCAATCCTCCATGGTAAGAAAATTTAGGATTTTGTTAATCTTGAAGAACATGGATGGCGAACCATCTAACCTTCACATAAAAGATATAAACAAGAGTTGTTCAAATTATCATAAATTGCAAGATGGTTGGTCAGATATCATATCACATTTTGTTTTTGGAATATTCGAATTCCCTTGCGCTTTCTCTTTCTCTCAAAAAGAGCAAGAAATGACATATTTCCAGACGGGAAAACCAGTTTTCACAGAACATCTTGTTAGTTAGAAATTGTATAATAACTTTTTCGTCGCGTGATAAAACGTATTTAAATTGTGGAATTATATTTTCATTTGCTGGAGAAACTATCTACGACTTTACTCTAGGGAAATAGTTTTAATCAAATGAGTACTTTAAGTGATCCGAAAATACTGTTTTTGGTATAAAATTTTTACTTTACGACCTAGAAAAATACTCCTTGATAATCCTGAAGTTACGTTGGATAAACGATTCAATACTATTTCAATCAATTTTTCGAAAAATTTCAATTTATTTTTAATGAATCATTACCGATAGATGGATCAACAAAATGTTTTGCTGAATAAACACGGTCAAACAATGGATAACCCAATGCATATTTGACTAGTAATTTTTCCAAGAATTTCAGGGTTAACTTCACAGGCCTAAGAGTTACTTTTTCAAAAGTATGTCATCAAGGTACCTTTGAGTTAGACAGGAATCAAGTATGAATATAGATTTCATTTTCGCGTTGTGAAACGAATCTAGTTGGTGGATGAACGGTTATTATAAACGCTGAAAGAATTCTAGTTAACATGGATAATTTTCTACAATGGAAAACAATTTTTTATAAATCCTTAAGTTAGCCGTGTAACAAGTGCGTTAGTCCGAAATCCAGTATGAGCATAATTTTCTTTTGCGTAATTTAACGAATCTAATAGTTGGATTAACGTTTTTTATATGTGATGAAACGATTCTAGTTGACATGGATATTTTTCTACACTGAAACAATTTTTTCATGATTCGATAAGAGCTGTAGCAAGTATGAATATAAGTTTTTTTTGTCGCGTGGAAAAACGAATCTAGAGTGTGGATAAACGATTTTTATAGGTAGTGTGTGAATGAGCATTTTACATGGGAAAACCTGTTTTCATAGAACGTGAATCAAGTATGGACCTAATTTTTTTTCAAGTAGTAAAACGAATCTAGACATTGACATGAATATTTTTCTACACTGGATAAACATTTTTTCATAGAACGTTGAGTTTATCCTGTAACAAGTATCAATATAAAAAATCTAGAGATCATATATAGCATTCTGGTAGAAATGTACGTATTTCCACAGGATCAAACTAGTTTGCATGGAATGAACGTTAACCAGTAATCTGAAATGATGATAATTTTTTTTGTCGCGTAATAACACGTGTCTAGTCGGCGAAGAAACATTTTTTCTCAGTTGAAGAAACTATCTACTTCTTCTATACGTTAGAAGAGTAGCTTCAATCGAAGTGGAATAACGAAAACCTCCTGAACAATCCTAGAATTGTGTTATATAAACGATTTAATTGTATTTTAATCAATTTTTCGCGTAAACTTAGCCCAGTATTTGGTTTTCTCAATATATAAATAGAGGAATTTTTCACTGCATAAACATAGTCAAACGATGAATAATCGAATGCATATTCGAATTTTTCTCTCCAAAAATTTCTGGGCTAACTCCATTGATCAGTAACTATTTCAGCTGATTATTGGCAACTCATTTCCCCTTCCATAATCTTCACCATACTACGGTGAAGTAAATTTTCCGAAAGATAATGTTACAAACTCGAAGAAAATTCTTATGCAATGAACCGAGATTATCACCAGAATCAGTTTTGAATCAGCAGCTAAAGTCCACCACCATATTTCAATGTGGATATTGAAGAATATCTCAACATAACCCACTTCAATCGATGGATGGGTAGTGACCGACTAACTAGGCCACCTGAGCTGAATCTGTTTAGCTTTATTCCTTTGGACATGTTAAGGACCTAGTTTCATCACAAATTCGGGGATATTGACCTGAAGAATGAAACGAAACTTTCAAAATATATTGATGAACCACTAAACTTATTTTAGATTCCAAAGATTTCTTGATATGAAAGCTCAAAAATGCTTCACATTTGCAAAAACTAACTTTGAACAACTTATACAGTTGAACTATTTTTCGATTTAATTTTCAAGAAGAAATGATTTCTATAACAACATTTCTCTTTCTAAGAAGGTTGAAATCACAGAGGGAAGAGACAGATTTTCATTGAATAGATAGTCCGGTCAAATTAGACCAAATAATTAGAGTGAAGAAACATAAATTACCATCTAGCCGAAAATCGTGGAATAGTGATTCAAAACAACATTTGAAAATTCCGAATCGTTTCGGTCCTTGGAAAAAATTTTATTCTAGGCCAAAAGTCAACACAATGAGTTTTTCTCGATTATCACCGAAACGTTAGGGTAATATTTGGCTGTTCTGTTATATTTAGTTAGTCGGTGATAGATGTAAAATATTTTATTATTTCATTACACTTGCTATTTCCTTAAGTGGTCAAAATATTGGGCTTATAACAAAATATCGTACAGTATTGCGGACATGCCCCAAACAAGTTCAAGAAGGTTCGGTTACACTGATGACTAGGCAATAGCTACCAGAAGCAAGACAATGGAGGAAACGGAGTGTGTACTGAGCGACGAATTGAACACCTTAGGAAACTACTTTCGAAAATGGAGACTCCAACCAAATAACAACAAAACGGAAGTGGCCTGCTTCCATCTAAACAACAGATTGGCCAGTAAATAGCTTAAAGTATATTTCAACGATAGTCTTCTCCGTCATAATCCTCACTCGAAATACGTAGGGGTTACACTCGATCGAACCCTATCATTCAAAAAACACCTGACAAACACTGCCGCTAAACTGAAGACAAGAAACAACATCCTCCAAAAGCTATGCGGCACCACGTGGGGTTCCTCTGCAATTACCCTCCGAATTACTGCCTTGGGTCTCGTATATTCCGTAGCAGAATACTGTGCGTCGATGTCCAACTTAACCAATCAATATGACTAATATCTGGCGTAATCAGGACGACTCCATGTTACTGGCTACCCGTCCAAAAATACGAAGATCCACGGCACTCCTCAGAGAGTACAACAAAGTACTGGATAATTCACTGCTCCCAATTAATGTGGACATAGAAGACGCTCGGCGAAACAGGCTGCGCTCTAGGCACCCCTCCATTGACACGGCCGTAGATCTGAAAGACAGCGACTTGCGTCCAGCGGAGGCATAGAGGCAGAAATGGCTCCAAGCCATATCTCCTGAATTGCGGAGCATGCCCGACATAACAACCCCTCCAACAGGGTTTGAGCTGCCCCGCAAGACATGAACTGCACTCAATAAGGACCAACCATGGTAGATGCGCCGCAACCTTCCACAAATGGAACATGAGACCATCACCACAATGCGGCTGCGGAGCTGATGGGCAGACAATTCGCCATATTGTCCAAGACTGTCCTCGTAGAGCCTACAGCGGCCGTCCGGAGGACTTTTTCTTTGCGACACCAGGATCAACCGATTATATTAACAATACTTTAGACTTGGAGTTGTAGCACTAATTTTGTTCGTCATTTTTTTTTCTGTCTCAAAATTGTGTTTATCATCTAAAATTTATGTTAAATTATTAGATATGCCATACGATAAATAAATAAATCGAACAGTGAACGCATAATTCCAGATCGATTGTCGTGAAGTTAGGAACATCGAAATATAACGTCGAAATCATGAAGCGTCAGATATTTTGCGCCGGTTTTTTTGTGTAACTAAAAAATTTTTAAATGTGCTTATTATGTTAACTCATAAGAGTTAACATAATAAGCTCAAAATAATTATTTTGATATCGATAAAAATGAAACAAGTTGACCAAGCTCATATAACATAATAATTGTAGTATCACTAAATTACATTATCTTTTTTCAAGAAACAAAGGTCGTTTACAGATACTTAACAATAGTATTTATTTGAATTGCATAATTGTAGGGCAGGGTATATCATGATGTATGGTATTCTGTATTTTGGTGAAAACATGATCTCTAAATATAATTCTATGGTGAGAAAACCTAACAATTACCGATTAGCAAAGTTAACAAAAATTGTAGATCATAAAATTCTTTATGAAACAAGTATCAATACTTTTTTCGCAAAGAGCCATCATTTCTGCATTTCTGAGATAAAACGATTAAATATGTTGTAATCGTCATAACATGCATAAGTACGCAGTGTAATTTGAGAAAACAACTGTCGTTGTTGGTGAAGATGTTGATTTACTCGTATTGCTGACTGCTAAAACTACAACTGAAAAAACTATTTTTTTTTCTTTTTAAAACCAGAAAAGCTAAACATCACTTAGGAATATATTCAGAGAAAAGTGTATCTAACTTTGCATAGTCTGAAAATCAAAAAAAAAGGTTTTCAGAAAAAGTAATTCAACTCCACAAGAAGTTGCACCAAAGGAATTTGCTTTCTTCTTTCCATGTATGGAGCCCCTGAAGGTACTACCTTCTTAGATAAGTATAGATATGCATGTTTCGTTGAAGATATTCGGAATAAGAAACAAGAGCAATTAGCTTACTTCCTCGAATCTCAGTTGCTGCTCATCATCATCTTTCACGAGTATATTACCAAGTTCAAGTTTGGCTTCATTATCAGATAGATCCAAAAGACAGGAGTTGGAAGTTGATCGACAACACATTAGAACCAATTCAGCTTTTACTCCCACCTGCGGCGGAGAAACTGCTCAACACAATTTTTTGCAATTGTAAAAAGGGGTGCAGGGCTAAATGTATTTGCAAAAATGTTGGACAGTTTTGTTCTCTGGTTTGTACACATTGTCGTGTCGGCCGGTCGTGTTCTTATGTTGAATCACCGACGGTAGTAGGAGGATTCATTTGATATCAACGGGGAGACATGGGATATATCGGTATTGACGCAATTCGATTATACTCAGAATGAAGAAGTAGAAGAAAATCAAGAAGATGAAGATCAATAAGGTGTGTTTGGTGAGTGTGAATTAAATGAGTAAATTTCAGCACTTCTCTGTAAATTCATTGCACTTCTATCATTTTTACAACCACTACTAATATATATTATTATTCAATAGTTTCAAATTGAGCGAAATCACAACAGACCTGTAGAATATACCTACTGGGGCGACCACGTTAAAAAAACGCGCTAAGTACACTACCTCAGAGATGGCGTGGAAATGTGTGCTTCTTATAATGATTATAACTTTTTGAATCGTTTAATCTCAGGAATGGTGGCTCCTAGGAAAAAAGTATTCTTCCAGCGGTATTTGAGTTTGATCAGCCCGAATTTCATTTCAGCAGTTGACGGTGCCTCACGCTCTTTGAGTCCATTTCACTGGCTACTGCTTCATTTCTTCGACATCTAACACGAATATCTCTTTCGTGCAATACGAATGAAGTAACTTGAAAGTTTAATCAAATAGGCGATGATAACTTGCCAAAATTAGAGAGTAATAAGAGTTGGAGGTATTTCATTTCTAGTGTATATGGTGAGCAACTAAAAACTGAAGGAAGCTGGTTCGAAAATTCAAGGTTTCATTTACATTTTCAAATTTCCATTGATACCTGATTGATGGACAATCAATTCTTCACCCCTATTGAATCTCTCCAGAAAATAGTTTTAACAATCGTTTCAACTCACGTTCTTTCTCAGGAATACCTATCTGAATTTTTTGCCCATTCATGAATAATAATTATAAATTCATCATTCTTTCAGGCTTAATCGTCTAAATAGACTACTATGCAGTGAAACCACCATTCAAGCATTTGTAAGAAAAAATATTTCAACTCATTCATTGCCTCATATATTTTTTTTTCAAATTTGTGGGGGAATATTCCAGCATAAATGGAAGGAAAAATGATTGCGCCTTCATTTTGGCAAGTTCTATCAAACTCCACGTGAATGCTATCTTTAATGGAACATTCTGAACAGAATTAAACATAAGATTCAAAAATATTTTTCTTCTGAAATGCATTGAGCCCGAGGCCCAGATTTCTGGAATTATGAATACTGGATTTGATTCCAATTGATATTTTAAAAACAAGAAATCTCCCAACATTCATCACGACCCTCTTACGAATTTCGAATCCTTGCATATGTTAAAGAAATCAAAAAAGTTCGACCAATGGTACTGAGTCTATTGCACTGACTGCACACTGCCATGCAATATAATCGCAAGCATATATTTCATTTGTTTGATGGTCTCCTACGTGCGCATTTGAATAAATACAAATACAAAGAGCACGGACCCGTACCCAATTTAATCTCAGCCTTAGCAACGAGAAATCTGAACTTGGTGGTCTTAGAACCTCGAGGAAACATTTTGATCAGGAAATATACAGCGAAGAGCGGTGTCCGCCATGGAAGTCAATTCACACTTTGTATTGATGATATTGAATTTTCTTTGATTGTATAGAAGTGAAACAAATATAGAGGTACGTAGTGCCAGCCAACTCGAGCACAAAATTGTTTTAACCTTTCCTCGAGGTACTCACAGTATTTCCAACTACCCTGAAACTGCGTTGTGTATAAAGCTGAATCTTCAGTTCTCAAAAAAAAAATAAAAACAAGCTAACTTTTCCTAATAGCGTGCCAGATATTCACTCGTTTGCTTTTCGAAAGTAACCTCAGGCTTAGTGTCCTAAGAAACCCATAATTCACCAACTGAAAAACCATGTCCAGTCTTCGATTCAGCCCACTCGAAGATTATCAAGAATTTAAGGTCTGAGTTGACGCAAATACTTCAAAATATGAATTCATTTAGTGTCTAGCTAATAAAGGAAGCCAAAATGGCGGCATCCGTTTATTGAAGTGTAGATTAGGTTTCACTTTGCGAATGATTAATTCATATCTAATTACAAATTCAATCTAATATACAGGGTGTCTACTTTAAAACGTGCCAAACTTCAGTATGTGATAGTTCAAGTAATTTGCAACAAAAAGTGTCCCATAAAATTCTTTCGAAAAGTTAATAATTATCGAGTTATTCATCACTTCTTGATTTTACGAAATTTTTGGCTTCTCTATATAGAAACAAAAATATCTCTGTTACTCATACAGCTAAATTTGTGAAATGAACAAAATTAGTGATATTTTTTTGTTAGCCGTACCAGTGAAAACTGATCGATAAGTAACCGTTTTCTTTTTGGAAAAACTACTACATTCATCTGGCTTTCGAACGGTATATCAACTTTTGAGCTCACCATTTCTCTACCAACAATAACATGGGTAAGAGTAAGAGTAAAAACATTAAATTCTCTTATCCTTCGATCACAAATGAGCTAATTTCACAGGAGCGTCTAAAAAATTCCACAAATGATTTTTCAATACTAATAAGCGATAAATAAATAATATATCTGGATATTGAATATCTAAGGAACTAGGAATAATTAATTTTCCTTGGATTAAAAGAAGAAAATCAGAAAAAGAATCGTAGAAGAATAAATCACAGAAGGCTTCTATTACTTGATTTTAAAACAAATAAAATATTTAGAATATGACAGGAACTGTCATTCAATAAATTAATGGATTGAAGTTTATAGTTTCCCCTTTTATGGTTCCATTTTCTTTTTCGACAAAAAGAAAACATGACTACTTTCCCAAATATGGAATATCGAGATATGTTATTTATTTATAGTTTCGCGAATGGAAATTCCCGTGCAGCGGTGCGGGAGTATGCATTGCGCTTTCCAAACAGACAGCAATTTTGCAGTATTTTTTGAAGTGTTTAGGCGCTCCGGTGAAACTGGTTCATTCAGTGATTAAAGAATTAGAGAAGATTGTGGAAATGCTCAGCAATATAGACAAGCACCTGCAATATTGCAGGCTGTTCGCGAGGACCTACAACATCTACTCGGAGAATTGGTGCTAGATCGAGACTTCATCATTCCACGGTTCATAAAGTTATCAAGCGAAATAATTCACATCCTTACCATTTGAGTAAGGTTCAAGACCTATTGAGAGAGAATAGTGAGGGTGAGGTTGCAATTTTGTAGGTGGTACATGAGTAAATTACAAGATTGGGGATCAGATAAAATTCTATAGACGGATGAGGCAACTTTTAGCAGAGTTGGTATGATAAAGTTGAGAAATTCCGATATAGAGGATACAGAAAATCCTCATGATACTATTGTCACACTCTCAGCACGAGAATAAAGTAAATGAGTGATTGGGGTTAAGGAGAGGTAAGCTTGTCAAGCCAGTTATATTTCTCGATCGTCTCAATTCAATCGAATTTTTGAATCTATTGAATAACGAAATAATGAACGTTCTGGAAGAAATTTCTATAGCTACTCGGCATCACCTTTGGTTTCAAATGGACGTCTGCCCGGATCATAGTTCTATAATGGTCAAGAACTGGATGACTGAAGGATTTGGCAAGAAATGGATAGGTCGATTCGGGCCGGTGAGATGGCCACCCAGAAGCCCTGACCTTTCGCTGCTTGATTTTAATGTGTGGCGCTCATTAAAGACTAATGTTCATAGAATTCTCTTTAATACTCGAGAAGAATTAATTGAAGGGATTCGAATCTGTTGCAACGAAATTAGTCAAAAACACATTGAACTTCAAAGAGTAGTTGATAGTTTAACAAGTTAAGTGCATTCAAGAAAGAAGAAGACATTTTGAACATCTGTTAAAGTTTCTAAATTCCTCTCGTGAAAATATGATTCATTAACTTTTTTTAGGTCCTGTTCATGTTTCATTAAGTAATGTAAGATATTTGCGTTTTCGAATTAGATGTTCTTATTACTCTTACCCATGACATTGCTAGAAAAAAAAATAGTTAGCTTGAAAGTTGATACAACATTTGGAAGCCAGTAAAATGTAGAAGTTTTTACCAGAAATAAAACAGCTTGTTATCGATCAGTTTTCAGTGGTACAGCTAACAAGAAAATTCCACTTATTTTGTTCATTTCACAACTTTTTCATTCATCCTTTTACAACACCCGGTTTACAAAATTTTTTCACCATTAGTACTTACCTATCGTTAGCAAATTCAATCCTTTTTCCGATTGTATGGTCAAATTTGATGTAGCTCAAGAGTAACAGAGATATTCTTGTTTTTATAGAGAGAAGCAGAAAATGTTGTAAAATCAATAATTCGATAATTATCAACTTTCGAAAAAAATGTTATATGACATTTTTTGTTGCAAATGACTTGTACTATCACCTTCTGAGGTTTGGCACCTTTTATAGTAGACACCCTGTATAGTGCAAAAATTATAATATGCACAGTTCTCTTTGTGATGAGGGTAGGATTCGAATCAAATACTATTCGATGAGTCCTACTGATATTGTAAATTTGTGAGTTAGTATATAGATTTTCTTAATCATGCAAAAAGGGCTAAAGGATTGGGTGAACAAAGCTTATAAATTATCTCCACAAATCATTACTTCTACAGTTTCTTTCCTTTCTGCAAGTTTGGGAAATTCTTCTGAACCTTGGCGAACACAAATGAAATGAATCAACAAAATTACTTTTATTCGTAAATTATAGCTGAATTTTTTGAGTTCATTTGGCAATATGCCCAATTTTCTTTCAGGTAATTATTGCTGGACAGAAAGAGTAATCCACCAAATAGCTCTCCTCAGTTATGATTGAAAATAAATACAGAAATATCTAATTTATACAGAATTCTCCGACTTTTCTGTGCAAACCTCTTGTTGTTTTCTTGATAATACGGAACGAGATGAAGAGGATCGTTAATCAGGATAGAGTGCATACAAAATTTAACTTCAATGGTTTGTCAGTATTTTCCAACCTCTATAATTGCCTTGAAACTAAAAACTTTTCCAGAACTAAAGCCAACACAACAGAAACGGAATTAAGTATTTTTATCGATTGGGTTGCAAGTTATGGTTTCGCGTTCATACTGAAATCCCACTTCCACTTTTTCTGGAACTTTCCCAATTTCCGGTCAGCGTTTCCTATTTTTCGTTTCACGAAAGGAATATCGGACCATAACGACTATACAGATAAAACTAGCCATTTTTAAGTTTTCGGTTCAAAAATAAAATACGATTTTCACTCATATGGATGATTTATCATTCAAAATCTTTAAAAGTTGAATCGGATGAAAGACCAACAAAAATTATTATTTTAGGACATTTTTTAAATTGTCTCTTTTAGCTAGGTAGGCTCACGGTGTTTATTATTATTGAGAGAGAGAGAGAGACCTTATTATTGGAGTAACGAGGTATACGATAGCGATTGTAACTGCCGCTTCCGCATTTCCATCAAAAATTTCATACAAAAATATCTCCGTATTCATTGTTACTAAAATGCATTTTCAGAATAATACTTAGAACACTAATAATGAGTATAACAACAGCCATAATTAATAACACCCTGGGGATGCTGAAAAAAGCATGAGATTTTTTATTTTCATGAGTATTTTTGTTTGAAAGTTTGAAATTGAATAAGCTGATCGTTACCATAAACATTTTAGCGAAAATAAAAGACAAAACGAAATAAACATTTCCAAATATTAAGTTGACAAATTTAGTTGGGTATCTTCTCAAAATTTGAATGGCAGACTAAAATGAAAGCAGAATTCATTGAGAAATTGTTCAACATCCACTTATATTGGAACTGTACATTAGAAGTTAAAAAAACATGCGGAGTGAAAATAAGGCATAATTTTCCAGTATTCTTTCACTAGCTTTGCTCTTATTTGTGTATATTTTTGGACGAGAATAGAGAAACGTCCAGGATCAGCAACGTTACACGAGAGAGAAACAAAAATGAACAACACGTATAAGATGATACAAAATCATTGAAGTTTGGTTTTCAGTGTGCGTGAAAGGGAAGAATAACCACAATCAGTACATTATGTGTAATATTTTGCAGAAGAACATGTGAAAAAGACAGCTTAACATCAACGCAATATTCTATAAAACTTTCAAAACAAAAAGTCATATGAAGTCGAATGTTGACATAACGTTTCACTTTCATTCATTGAAAGCATTTTATCTTGAAGTTAAAAGATGATTTTAAACTTAAACAAATCGTGTAGTTTCAAGATCAAATTTTTTTATTGTGATTTCAAAATGTTGAACAAGGAGAGTGAGAACGTCGGAAGGGTATTCATTTTCTAAGAAAAACTCAAAATATTGGAGTGAAATATTTTCAAGGAGATGACATTCTTGAAATATTTTTAATATTAGTTTCAGTTTGAAATCAAAGATTATAAATGGGGTTTCATTGGAAATGAACATGCATTATTCATATAATTTTACACCGTGCTTCAAAGTTCAGAAGATAATGATGAATTGTGTAAGCGTCATTTCTAAACATAAAATTATCACAATATATTTTTGTCAAACCGAATCAGAAACATATAGGGTACATTGTATGAGCTTTCGAATGAGTTATAACATTCCACCAGTCTAACGAGAAAGTTATAAGTCTCTAGGACCAGGTAATGAGGATCGATTCAATAACGGATTTCAGTTTACTGATAAAAGTGGATTACTTGTTGAATCCATGGAAACTTTAATGTTTTGATGTGCTTTTGTTATGCATGTCGTAAAATTTAGTTGAAAATAAGTATTTATTTCTACTTCCTTTCCGACAGGTTCGAACATGTCTTCTGACGAAAAGAACATACATTAATTTCATAACAGCTAAAATTTTCATTCAACACATATCAGGGACATATTTACATTGACATCTCGAAAAGCAAAAATCTCTCACGGAGTCGAGGATATGTTTGAGAAAAAACGCCGATAGCTGGCACATGTCGAATTCAAAATTGCATTCGATATTTCTTTTGGGTGGCGAAAGCATTCTGACAGAACCGTAGTAAAAGTTTATCCGATATTCCTCATTTATAAATAACGTCGTATCAGGGCTTTAATCCTTGATAATGAATGCAACAAATTAATAGTAGCAAACACGACAACAATAAGAGCTATCTCTCAAACAAGCAAATGAATAAAGTTTACAAGCAAATTTGGAACAACGGACCTTTAATACTTTTACTGTTCTGTTGTTCGACTGATATCTGTTCAGTTAGGCCAATTAAAATCGATTGTTGTACCTCATTCGAAAGCTTAGTAAACGTAGATCTTTCTGAATGAATAATGAACATTTGTCAAATTCAGTTAAATATTTAAGATAGTTGGTTTGAACTAACGAAAAATAAACATTAAAAAGCCATAACTGTCGAATTCAAAATTGCATTCGATATTCATTTTGGGTGGCCAAAGCATTGCCTCTGGCAAAACCGTAATAAAAATGTATCAGATATTCCCCATTTATAAATAACGTCGTATCTGGGCCATAATCCTTGATAATGAATGCAAAAAATCAATACTACCAAACAAAACAACAATAAGAGCTATTAGTCAAACGATCAAATGAATAAAGTTTGCGAGCAAATTTGAAACAACGAACCTTTGATTTTTCTACTGTTCTGTTGTTCGACTGATATCTGTTTAGTTAGGCCAATTATAGTCTATTGTTGTACTTCATTCGAAAGCTTATCAAACGCAGATCTTCTTGATTGAATAATGAACATTTATCAATTTCAATTAAATATTTAAGACAGTTGGTTTAAACTAACGAAAAAAAGACATTTAAAACGCATAACTTCGTTTTCTTGACGAAATCTTTTGAGAAAAATACCTCGGAATTAGCTCACTTTGTGGTAGCACTACAAATATCACATATTGTCAGCGTCCTAAAACTGCTGAGCAGTCAGACCGACGAAGATACCAGCAGATTTATCACAGAATTCAGACTTGGAGAAGATATCAGAATGGTGTCAGATGAACTTATTCAATTTTAACGAGAATAAGGAGTCGCTGCTGGAGAACCTCACTTAAACATGCAAAGACATCGAATTAGACATCGAATTGCCTCAGCTAGTATGCATCACAGTCGAAACCAGACTTTCCAGGCATGACCATGTCTCAACATGTGTCCAATTTGATTCTACTGAACTCAGTATTTCTTTCAGGGCTAAGCAGTAGTTCACGCGATCACAGCTGATGCTTTTAGACAAAGCACATGTGCGACCTGTTCTGAAATACTGTTCCCATGGGTGGGGCTTTGCACCAAACATTGATTACATTTATTGGATAGTATCCAGAAGCAAGCAGAATTCCCGAAATCACGCCTGATCACCAGCGTCAGTCCCATAGGAGGCATATTTCTGATCTTCTTCTTCTTCTTTACAGATACTTCTAATAAGAATGCTCAAAGGAGCTGAAATGCTTGACTCCAGAAAGAACCCAGTTGAAAAAAAAACAGTTTTGTGGGAAAATTTTCATCCGCGAACGGTCCAACTAGCAACGCAACGCACCTTTCTCTATTATAATTATTTTATTAACACGGCTAGTGCGCTGTGGAACTCGTTTCTATCTTTTCGATTACTCACAATATGGCCCTATTCAAGAAGCGAGTTAACTTACATATTGAATCTTCCTGGGCGGCCACAGCCTGAATCATCTCCTCCAAGGAGTTGAGAAAGAAAAAATAATGGTCAAAACTATCACCTCTTGGAAAATTGTTCAGTACTTATCAATCACCCTGTATAAATATAAATATTAAGAACTAATGTGGGAAATAGGCAAGTAAATGAAAAATCTATTCACACAGAAAGTTTGGAAATATCGATTAGATCAAATCAAATCATTATCTCATTGGTTTTGTATCATTTAGATTTGTCATTACAAAGAGAACATAATGAAAAAATGTATGAAAAACTATTATTCAGATACAATATTCATATCAACTTACGTACTCTCAGTGATTCAGCGATTAGTTCGTGGAATGTTATCTAGAGAACACGATATTAAGACAAATTTAATTAACACGGTAGGAAAGCGTCCACTATGTCAAGCAAATCGGGTAGTCAGCTTCAGGATGAACGAGGGCAGTGAATGTTGCTGAAGAAGTTGGTGTAAGACAATGATAAGTAGTAAATGAAATCACGCCGTTAGTAGAACATCAATGCCTTCAAAGTATTCCAGAAAAAGAGTAATGCTCTTATGAGAGTGAGGCGTACTAATACGAGCTTTTAATTGATTTCTCAACATAATATTTTTTATTTCGCATTTCACTTTCACCATTTATTTTTGATGATTCATTCACCTTTTTTTTGAACAATATGAATCTTAAAGTTGTATCCTTTTTTTATCTCTAATGAATAAATACTCAATATTGCGAACAAGAAGGTAAGTTCTTTCACTTTATTTGTGAAATTGTTTCAATATTCCTTATATGTGCATAGTTTATCAACAGTACACCATTGATCGAAAAAAGAGGCAGAGACAACAGAAAAAAATCATAAAAGACAATATACTCCGAAAGAGGTACGAAACGTGAGGGAGGAGCGAGCACAGTGCACGAGGGCATTAGTCTTCACGTCGATCAATCCAGGTGAAATGACGTTTAGTTTATATTTCAATCAACAAGTAGGGTATTGGATCCACGTTATTTTGTACCTGGATCAGCACGAGAACACTTTCAATCATGCGAGTATAACGATTTTACATATTCTCATATTCATTGTGTAAACTCTAGTCTACTCAAAAATGGAAGTGAGTAGAAAGAGCTTCGAGCGCACCCAAAACTAACGCTATTGAAAAATGGAAGAATGAAACAAGTTTTACAGAATGTGTAACATTGCACTATTCGATATATATATATATATATATATATATATATATATATATATATATATATATATATATATATATATATATATATATATATATATATATATATATATATATATATATATATATATATATATATATATATATATATATATATATATATTGAAAAGAGAAATACCTCGATATAAGATATAGTGTTTATCGATTTTCATTTTGAATTTGCTAACTCATAAATTTTTCTGCATAATCAAATCAATTCAGATATCAATGAAAATTCGATAAAATAAATTTTAACAATTTAAGGATGCCGATATTTGTTGCAATGAGAGCTTCCATACATCGGTGCATGTTCTCAATACAAGCCTTTGCGTTTTAGTGGAGTTCAACGGAATGATACCATTCCCTGAGAAGGATTTCAATCAACTGAAGCATGGTGATCATCCTATTTTGCAACCGCCCGTTTGGTGAACTTTCACTTTATGAGGTTCATATGTGGTCCCTTGCCTGGGCAACTCAGCAACTTTTTCTTCAGACTGAAATGCAGTAAATGTCTAGACTTTGTGACATGGTACCAAACCAAGCATCGAAATGTAATCGTCAATATCACAGAACCATTTATTGAGCTGAGATAACAGTCTAGTCATTAGGATTCGTTTACTGCGATCCTGTTCAATCATTTCTCCTACGATTTGGAAGCGACCCATGCCTTTGGATGAGATAACAGACCATTACACTTATCGGAAAATAAACCCTCTTCACATAACACATTGTTGTTCCCCTTGGCGTCAACTGACAGAAGAACTTTAATCAACTAAAACTTTGAATGTTACCCAAATAAACTGGTTATATACAAGTGAAGAGAGAAAAACATAATGATTCATTCATTTATTCAGAAAATTATATTAACACGATCTCAGTCTGCGATAGTTTTATCGTTAACTTATTCGCAAATGTAAACCCAATTTAGTATCGAACTAAGGTAGTACAAACGATAACCCCTGCTCAGATAGTCAAGATGCCCGCACTCGCGAAATTCTTTTTTTTTCTTGAAAACATGTGATAAAAAGAAAAGCTCTCATGAAAATTATACCCACTTTCTCTCCTAGCCCCCTCACCCAACATTGAAAAGCGTATTTTTTTACATTTATTTTTTTCTCGGATTTTGATCTGTGAAAATTCATGAACACTGTTAGCCGCATCACAAAACATGCAAAAGAAACCTAGGTTTAATAATAATAATTCCCTAGGAAACGCATGAAGTGGACCCCAGAAATGAATGCCTTCATTATGCGTTCCTATTACAAGATAACAAACTTGGAATCGGAAATGACAGCATACAGCATACAAATAGGCTACTTTCTTCATAAACGCTGCAAAGCATACGAGAAGAGGTCATAATGGAACTCACACGTGAAAATGATACTCATAACGGTATACCTACCGTCAATGAAAGTGATACAAATTACATCGAAGTCAAGAAAACGAATATCAACATAGAGCGTCCCCCTGAGACGAACCAGCAGAACGAATTTATGTATTTGGCAGGATCAGAACTCAACAGAGCAACAACTGAACTCAGTGGTAGTAACCCAACTAAACGACCTAAACTGCCTAGACTCAAGACGAACAAGAACATCAATATCATCCTAGCAAGCATAAACTCAGTGTTTGAAGAATATACTGACCAGAACTTCTTGGAGAAAATTCACACTTTGATTTACTGTGAAGCGGTAGCGGTTCTTCGACTACAAAAACATCAAGTCCCCACAACTCTGATTCGATATGAGCCAAAAAGCGTCAGAAAACCACCATGACAAAAACGACTGGAGAAGGATATTGACAATATGAGAGCTGCGATCGATCGCCTCACAGAATTCCTAAGAAACGAAAAGCTTTCAAGGCGCTTGCAATACCATATACACAAAATTCATAGAAAAATTGGTACGAACACAAAACACCCTGTTTACAAACAACATATCGACGTGTATATGTAAACTTTGAAGCAGAAACACCAAGCAAAAGCAAAGAGGCTCTCAAGATACATCAAGTATACTGTGAGGAAACATCAAAAGTAAGGGTTCCTCCAAAGCGCGGCCAATTTTCATAAGGGAAATAACAGAACTGCGATCTACAATAACAGAGAAGTACCGGACGCACAGTGTTTGACCGATTATTGATCATCACTATGGTTGAATCCCAAAGAACACAATAAAGATGCAGAATGGATCACGCATGAGAAACAACGCCTTGATATCAAACATATAGACTTCGAAAGAATAACGAAGGAAGATATCACAACAGTAGTTAGACCGACCAAAAATTGGAAGGCCACATGTATAGATAATATACTCAACTTCTGGTACAAGAAGTTTGATAAGCTCCATGGAGCCCTTGCGAAACAGCTCACGTATGTTCTTCAACATCCCAAGAAAACACCCACTTTCCTAACATAAGGCTTAACAAATAGGCTACCTAAGAGCGATAAAACACAGGATCCGTTTCAATATAGGCCAATCACTTGCCGGCCAACACCCTACAAAATACTCATCTCAGGCATATCCAATCTAATATACCAACACCTCGACGACAACAATATATTAGCAGAGAAGCAGAAAGGAAGCAGAAAGAAACACCACGGTTGCAAGGAACAACTCATCATCGATTCTGTGATAATGAAACAGGCACACGTAGGGCATTGGAATGTTCATTCAATTTTTCTCGATTATCTGAAGACATTCGATAATACCGCACATTCTTGGCATGTTGAAGTATTGCAGATATACAAAATTCACTCAGCCAGAGTAGAATTCTTGAAAACAACAATGACACACTGGCGCACGTCTCTGCAGGTCAGCATGAACAATAAGTCAATTAAAACCGACGAGATGCCCATACGTCGTGGAATTTTTCAAGGAGACTCTTTGAGTCAACTATGGTTCTGTTTAGCTATGAACCCATTGTCTTCAATGCTCAATAGAACAGATACGAATTTAAAATAAAAACAGATAGGAATATTCATACAATCTCTCACCTGCTGTAAATAAATGACATCAAATTATATGCTTCGAACAAGAAGCAATTGGATGATTTGCTGAAAACTGTCAGTAAGTTCTCGGCAGATGTTCATATGAAATTAAGGATAGAAAAATGTAAGACCCTGAACATTCAAAGGGGAAAAGTCATAGATGGTGAAACACAACTTCCAAACGGTGATATTATACGGTGCATGAAAAATGGCGAAACATACGAATGTCTAGGATACCAACAAGCCAGATTGCTAGACCAAAAGCAATCAAAGGAGAAGATTCGTTCAGAATACAGTCAGCGTCTGAAGACTGTGCTGAAATCAATGTTGAACTCGGGGAATCTAGTCAAGGCAATTAACACCTACGCGATTCCTGTGTTGCTTTACTCATTTGGAATATCCAGATGGGCTAAGACAGAACTGGATGATATTCAAAGGCAGCCGCGAACGATGCTGTCAAAGTACAACAATCATCATCCAAAATCGTCTGTGATACGAACAACTTTGAAGCGGAAAGAAGTAGGACGCGGATTTAAAAAATCTCAGAAAATTCTTCTCAGTAAAAGCTCTCACTTCTGACCTCAATATAGTGGTATCGTTGGTTGATAAGGGATATACACCTCTGAATCTTGCTACCAGAGATGAACTGCTGAATCTACCGTTCCTATCAGATACTGAAAAACAAGAGCAATGGTCAAGAAAGGAATTGCATGGACGACATCACCATGAGATTGATCAACCACACATCGACAAAGAAGCCTTCAACAGATGGTTGATGAAAGGAGAATTATTCGCGGGAACAGAAGGATTCCTTATGGCCATCCAAGAATAAGTGGTCGCTACAAAAAACTACGAAAATTTATTATGATGGACGAAACATTACAAACAGATAAGTGCAGAAAATGACATATAAGATCGGAGACTATACAGCATTTTACGTCCGGATGCGAACAACTGGCCAATACGTACTATCTTCACAGGCATAATCAAGTGTGCAACATTATCCATCAGAAACTTGCACACAAGTACGAACTTCTGAATACCTTCCAGCCATATTACAAGTATCAACGGGCGCCCGTAGTGGAAAATGACTCTACGATAGTCCTGTTATCACTGACAGAATGGTGACGAATAATAGGCTGGACATAGTGGTGTATGATAAGAGAGCCAGAACAGCAATGCTGGTGGATGTCGCCATACACAATAAAAACAACGTGCTGAACAAGTTCCAGGAGAAAAAGTCCAAATACACAGACCTTGCTATTGAGATCAAGCAGATGTGTCACCTCGAGAAAATAGATATTGTTCCTGTCATCGTAACCTCGACTGGGTTAATACCTTAAACTAACATTTTGTGTTATTGGAAATAACTTTCCTGAATAGTCTCCCACCTCCAAAATTGCGAAAACTCTTTTTTTGTCTTTCAGTACAGAAAATTCAATTTTCCACATGTCTATGCATGCGGGAACAAAGAAAATAGTTTGAAACAATATACCAGGAATCTAATATCTGGTCAGAGTTTTTTCTATTCAAAGAAAATTTTTTAGTGATGATTTTAATATAGTTTTGCCCCTTTCAGAGTGAAAAACCCAAGTTTCTATATGAAATGAATTGAACATGTTTCAATATTTCATTTCATTTATTCATACTACGTTTATTCACACTAGGACTAAGACAATGTAGAACAGCAAGAAAAATGATGACGACGTATCTCACAATCTCCATAAGAAAACAACTTAAAAAATTCTGGAAAATAAAAAGTAAATTGAAATTTCTTTTCGAAAACATAACTCGAAAAACTGAAAAATCCTTAAAAGTTTAGGTTTCACGCAAAATCTAATATTAATTACTTAGTTGAATGTTTTATTCGTCCATTGTGGTTTTATAAATGATCAAATTTCAACAGGAGTAGGTATCGTAGATTGTAATCTCAACTCCAGGAAGCGAACATTTGGCGGAAAAGCAAGAGTAATGGCAAAAACAACTGAACATCGTCACTAAACATTTTTTGAGTATTATAATTTGCAGTTGGTTCTTATATTTATAAGATAACTTAGTATTATACTATTTCCATTGTTTACCGCAAGAGCACAAGCGGAAAAAATACGTTTTCGCAGTAATAGAGACTAAAATGTAATGGCAAACTAATCTTGAAATCATCAGTAAAAGTTTTTTTGAAAGGAAAAATATTCCGTTGGATATTATGTTTGTGGGATGTTATAATATTAAACTGTTTTCAATGTTTCCTGCGAACACAGACATGTGGAAAATTTGAATTTTTCGCACTAAAATACAAAAATAAACGGGGTTTTCGCGTTTTTGTAGATGGCACATCATGAAAAAAATCTGAAATATTCACGGAAGTACTTTTCAACTACAGAAACTATACGCCATAGAAACTATAATGATAATAAGAAATTAAACTATGTATTGAACTATCACAAGAGATTTATTGAAAATCGGGATTGCAATTTCGGTTTCTCGACTATTTTCAGCTGACAAGTGTTTGAGTAAAGTTGAAAATACTTACATATATGAACAGATAGATTCAAAATCAATGAAGATGCAAACAAGATGTAATAAACTAATCAATAAGCAGGTATTATTATTTGAAGATATCCAATAGGGACGAATAAACCGGTCCTACTAGTCGTTATCTCTATGGGGAGTTTGTTGAAATTTCGAAATTTCGATGGATTCCAAGAAATCTAACTTTCATTCATATCATTATATGTATTCTGTGAATATTTTGCAGTTGATCTATGAGTGGAAGATGATGGCTATTTTCGAGACAATGTGAAGCGAAAGTAGATTCGTCGGTTCTTTGGTTATTGTAATCCGATTGAATGTCTTTGTATCTAGTTTTGAATGAACAACCAGTGTAACGTATAAAGACGCTTTGATAATCCATACAGGTTACTTTGTGAACTCCAGTTTTGTCAAATTTATCAGTTTTATCTTTAGTTTTAGAAATTTCTAAGAAAGTTTCATGTGGTCCTGAAAGCTACTTTTAATGCTGTTTTGAAACGACATTGTCTGTCTTTTCACCGATATGGCCAAAATATGATAATGAAATTTATTTCTCTGTATTAGTTGGTTCTCTATGTGCGAAAATATTATGATATGCTATATTTATTCGTTTTTTTCTGATCATTTCGTTTATTTTACTAGAGGGATAACTCTGGCTATTTCTTTAACAGTTGACAATCCTTGGACATATTTTCTTCTGATGATGGTAGAGAGAAAGCCCTATGAGTCATTGAATTAAACGCAGCGCATTTAAGAGATTTTGGGTGTGTTGACTCATAAGGTATACAAATATCAGTATAGGTGGGTTTTCGATATATCGAAACTTAATGTGTTCTTTTTATGAGTGATTGTTAGGTCTAAAAAAGTGAATGCGATTATCGACTTCTCACTCTATTTTGAATTTAATTTTTTTTTTTTTTGATTTGCAGAAAATTAATTTGATTTCTTCAATATACGCCGTGAGAATCTCATCTAGTAGGGGCTCAATGGTGATCCCATCGGTAGATCGTGAGGATGTTCATTAAATGATATTTAATTTGAAATGGTTCTGTTGTAGGCACAACTTGAGAAAACATTGAATCGTTTTATAACGTTTTGCTTACAAAAGGATCATTTTAAATTCAATAACAAATTCAATGAACAAACTCACAGTCTACCGATGGGATCACCATTGAGCCTTTTATAGCTGACATTTTCATGGCGTATATTGCAGAAATCATATTCAATTCCTCCGAATCAAAATGGAAAAAATTGGATTATATTCAAAATAGAGAGGGAAAACGATAATAGAGTCCACTTTTCCGACCTACAAATCACTCATCTCTCCAAAAAATCTCATAAATACGCTGTGTTTAATTAAATTATTCATAGGACTTTCGCTCTGTAATAATCCGAAGAAAATATATCCAATAAACGGAATAACCATAAAGAGCAAATACAAATAGCATATCATAATATTTATTTACGTATAGAATCAACTTATACAAGATAAATATGTTTCATTAACATATTTTGGCCCTATCGGCGAAAAGATTGCAAATGTCATATCAAAATAGTAAGAAAAAGTAGCTTTCAAGACCTATATGAAACTTTCGTAGGAATTCTTAAAAGTGAAGATAAAACTGACAAATTTGACAATACTGAAGTTCACAAGTTGTCCTATATGGATTGCGAAGGCATCTTTATAAGTCAAATTGGTCGTTCATTCAAAACTAAATATAAAGAGCATCAATCAGATTACAATAAGCAGAGAATCGACGAGTCTACTTTCGCTTCACATTGCATCGAAAATGACCATATTGTCCACCCATAGATCAACTTCAAATTATTCACACAATACCTTAGGGACGAAAGTTACATTTCTCAAAATCCATGGAAATTTTCAAACTTCAACTCCCCATAGAGATAATCTTCTGAACGACCAGTATGGCCCAGCGTATTCGTACCTCTTCGATATCTTCAAACAATACCTGCTTTTATCATAATCATTTTATCCCTCTTGTTCGCACCCTTAATAATTTTTTTCTACCTGTTTATATATGTATGTAATTTCAACTAAGTTCAATACTTGTTGTCAGCTGAAGATAGTCGATAGACCAAAATTGCAATCCTGATTTTCAATAAATCTCTTATGATAGTTCAATACATATACTATCAAGTATTAATGGCGGAATCAATTAATTATCCGTAAACTAGACCTGCCAAGACATACATGACATAGGGAAGAAATCTTTGAAGCAAAAATATTTTCAGGTCACTTGCGAGGCCCATAAATTACGAAAAGATTCTGCATGTTTCGTGAGATGGTTAGTAGTGTTCATATTTTTTTTCAATTTGTTCACGCGATCAAAATTCGATGAAGAAAATAAAATTTGAAAAACACGTTTATCAATATTGTGGGAGGGGTGACAGTAAAGAGGAGTTTAAATTACGATAAAACTTTTTCGTTTAATCACCCAATGATGTAATCAAGGAGAAAAAAATGTCGTGAGTAAGGGGATTGCGACTATTTTAACCGGGGGTACCCTTTCATAGGAAAACTGCAACCGTTATAACCATGTGGATGAATACTGGAACATAATATTTTACTTTAACTGATTAAAATATGGAATCTTATCGGGGGGTACTCTTTCGAAGGAAAATCGCAATCATTATTACTATGTAGATGAATACTGAAACGTAATATTTTACTTCAATTACTTAAAATAGAGATTTGTGGAAACAAACTAGTTCATTACAATAAAATGAGTAATTAATCTGCTGCCCTATCAGACGTTTCAGCCCGCTGTCGTCTTTTTCATAGACTCATTGAGATATAGTCTTTCGTGATCCGACGACCCCTTCATTTATGTTCAGCCAAGCGCCATCGAACTGTTCCTTCTCAAACTTCTATACCTCCCACCCGTACCTCATCGTGTATAGACGTTAAACAATCTTCTCAGAATTTTCGATGTCCCTCATTTACCGATCGGTACGACGAGTGGTGATCCTTCCGTACCAAATTTTCCAACGAGGTCAGGTTCCAAAGATACTTTATTGTTCATTTCAATTTTGAATACGGTTGACAACATAATTTGGAACATCTGCGATAATTCCAATAGCTCCTTGGGACTATGTGAAGTGCTATCACAATGTTTGGATGTCTCTACATTTTCGTGGAGAAGTATTTGAGGACTTTCCCATACTAAAAGAAAGCAAATTTGAGAGTATCACATCGAGCCGTTAGCACCGATAAAATTCAATACTGTAATAAGTGGCTTCTCCTACCTTTTTATTATACAAGTAGAAAAAAATTATCAAATATAAATGAGGCAATTTCAGAAAATGACAATACAACGAATATTCCTCTCGACTAATTATAACTGCATGAGGAGAACACAATCGACAAAATTACGCACGTTTCCAAAGTTTCTGCTTTTCTAAACAATAATAATGATCAGAGTAGCAATACCAAATGAGAATACTTCACTTTAGAACTTTCATTCATCGACACAATTGTTTCGAAAAATAAGTACATAAATATGAGCAGTGTCCTTAGTAATTTGTTGACTGTGAACTTTTTTAAGATCGTTGTTTTGTTTATAATTTGATACTCGGTGTGATGGGGTTATGAAACATTTACACCTAATCTTCTACTCGAGCGCCCAAAAATTTTGAAAGAATCATAGTATATTATAGTAGGTCTGTTGAAACCTTCCTCAATTGGTAACAGTTTCTAACTGGAGACTGAGCCTTAATGACCTATGTGAATCAGGATTGAAATGTAGCATTGACATATGTCAATAATATAACATACATAAAGGTTTACTTTCGCATAGGTTTCATTGTGTTTTAGAGCGATTAAAATGTATTGTTTGAGCCAATAAAGTATCTTTCGAGCGCAGCGTTATTGTTTCGCTATAACTTGAAGAAAACTGCAGCCGAATCTCATAGGATGTTAATTGAAGCTTACGATAATCATGCTCGGGAACGAAGAAAAAATTCGAAGATACTGAATTGCAGGCTTTAATAGACGAGGACCCATGCCAAACTCAGAAAATGCTTACAACAATAATAAACGTTGCCCAATCTCGGATAACTGAATGTTTGAAAGCAATAGGTAAAGTATACAAAAAAGTATGTAAATGAGTAAGTAAATGAGTGCGGTGCGAGCTAAAGCTGTGAGATATGGAAAGACGGAAAACTATTCGTAAAATGCTGATAACTAGACAGAAAAGAAAGAGATTTCTCTATCGCATTTTTACTGGAGAGGAAAAGTGGATATATTTCGACAATCCCAAGCGACGAAAGGCCATTTGTCCTTCTTTCATCAACATGGAAAGAAGGCTATGCTCTGCATTAAGAGGTATCAAAAATGAGTCATTCACCATGAGCTTCTCTGACAAGGTCGAAGAGTCACAGGAGATCTCTACCAAGAACAACGATCCGTTTAAGCCTAGCACTGCACCAGAAGCGGCCAGAATACGAGAAAAGCAATCAAGAAGTCATCCCGTTGCTTAATGACGCTCATCTGCATGTCACATAGGCCGTCGAAGAAACACTTGAAGCGCTTCGATGGAACGTCCAACCACATGCGGCTTACCAACCAGGCTGTACTCCATTAGAATACTATTTGTTTCGATCAACGACCTATGGGCTTTCGGAGCAGCACTAATTCTTTCGAAAATATCGAGAAATGAGTCATCGAATGGATTGAATCCAAAGATGAGTAATTTCATCGTCGTGGCGTTTGTCTCATCCCTGAAAAATAGGATAAAGTTATAATAAATGATGGTCAATTCTTTGATTGATGGCATTCCTATTCATTTTCTTGCAATGAAGGCAACTTTTACAAAAAAGAGGAGGCTTGCAACAGATACACTAATAGTTAGGGGAGGTAATTGTTATTCAGCCTAATTTTATGTAATACTATAATTCTAAGTCGAGTATTAGCTCGTATTAGTTGTGTCATCTAGAACATGATCCTGATTCATACAAATGCAATTCGTTTAGATAATTCAATACGAATTATCGGTCACTATTCTAATATATATGAACTGAATATCTCGATGACAAAGTTGCGCAGGTATTTGAAGTTTCATTATATTTGCTTCCAATTTAACGTTCTCTGACACTTTTCTGTCTTTAGCTGCCTTTGCCCCAAACCTCTAAATCCAAGGGTAAAATTGCATTTGCTCATCCATAACAATGACCCTGGTTGTTTTTCGGTACATTTAGGTCATTTGCTTCCTTTCCTGTATTTGTATCAACTTCCAACATTCATTCTCCCAATTCCACAAAACGGGTAAAAACATTTTTACTCTAGCGTAGATGAAAATTATTTCTTTTCCGTACGGAACATACGTTTACTTAATAAGAAAATTCAACCATAACGGAAACGTTCAAATGTTTTTATCAGCATTATAAAAAAAAATTATTAGTCTGAGAAGAACAAATCTAATAGCACTTTTCAGCCTATATAATCTACTTGCTGTTGCCACCATATATTTGCATCTGGGCACAGTGGGTTTACGGCGTTCTTTTCTATACATGACTTATAATTCACAGTCAAAAAACCAGTGGCCTGCAACGAACTTCGTTATAAAGGTCTCTGCCTACTGAACAGAATCTTTTAATAACCGTACTATGAACGTATCAACCTGGGAGAGTCACACGGCAGGCAATACTATTTCCACTGTAGGATCGGCCGGGTTCTATGCCCGTATCCTATACTCATGATCGCATTTACATATCCGTTTAATAACCATTGATAATATGCGTTATTCTGTAGTCATTCTAGTCTCTATAAAATCTCTATAGAGCTTAGTCATCTCAAAAATCGAAGAATGATAATAAAAACTTCAACAACTCTCTGCGACGAGCTCAACTTTTAATGGGAAATGCTTGCTGCGAATCAAGTCAAAAATTTAGAGTCTATGGCCTACACCCAAATTTGATGGCTGAATATGCGGAAAAGATTGTATTCTACATAACTTTTTGAGATCATTGAATGAATTTCAATCAAATATAAACTTAAAATCCATTCAATGATCATCTCAGCGGTTGCTTCTATATAAGGCGCAGATTCGACCTGCTTCGGAATATTGTTCCCATGTATGGGGATTTGCGCCCATACATTCGTTGCCGATGATGGATAGTGTATGCCTCATCGACCACCCGGAGATCACCCGCGATCTCCAACCACTAGCTCTCAGAAGACAAGTTGCTGACCTTTCGTTTTACTGATCCTCCTACGGAAGATGCTCCAAAGAGCTGAGAGACCTTGCACCGGTAAAACTCATGTTTTGCCGCAACACTAGGCTGCTAAGGAGTTCTCACCATATGACGGTACATTTAGCGATCCCTCGAACCTCTCTCTATATGAATACCTTTGTTTACAAATTCGGTAAGCTCTGGAAATCGCTCCCGTCAACATCTTCCCAACATCCTACAATTTGGCACTCTTCAAGAAGCGAGTAAACAGACACCTCAATTCTTCCCAGGCGCCTACTCATGTGGTGTAACATGTTCGCCTATTCCTGGGAAGCGCACATAAAGAAATGATAATGTACATCAGTCAAAACTTCAAGTTGATAATCCAGTCACCAAAGCTTTATTTTATCTTCTCCATAAAAGTGGATATGTAACAGACCAGTAATCTCATACATAATCTTAGAGACATCTTTGAATATTCATGTAATGTCATTTCAAATTTTTCAATAAGCATCTCTTCAGATCTTAAAATTAAATCGACATATTGTACAACCGTAAAATGTTAAACGTATGACATGAGAGATAGGTAATTTCTATCCAGATGTACCGCCTTACGATCCATTGAAATGGATCAACCAAGCTCTACAGAATAATAATGTGAATGCCATTATACAATCAGAACGTAGGGACCTTTTACAAGTATGATTAAAACAAAATTATTTCAACTCCTACGGGTATTTCTCCCAGTTCATTACTAACCGAAATTTCCATGGA
Source organism: Cryptolaemus montrouzieri (assembly GCA_013387265.2). Taxonomy (NCBI): domain Eukaryota; kingdom Metazoa; phylum Arthropoda; class Insecta; order Coleoptera; family Coccinellidae; genus Cryptolaemus; species Cryptolaemus montrouzieri. The sequence continues at coordinate 11,506,998 of JABFTP020000083.1, read as the reverse complement.
AAAGATTGGAAGAATAATTCATAATCATCTGTTGTCGAAATACTGTAATAGGCAGTCAATATTGGTTATAAGTTCCAGTATCATCGGTATCATTCTTTCTGTTAAACAAATTCAACATGCAGTTCATGAGGTTTTGGATAGTATCAAAAGTACCAATCTGAATTAGAATGTATTAACATATATTGGTAAACTCACTCCAAATTTGAAGTCATTCCTCAAATCTCAAAATTTGAATATAACTTTCAAGACTGATAATTCTATAAGCAGATATATTAAAAACCATAAATCCAAGATTCATAAAAGAAACAAATAAGGTGGTTAAAAGTTCTCTCATGGAAGTTGTAATGAATTGTATAGCGCCAGACCTTTCAGAAATTTCAATATTAGGTCATCAGAGCACAAACGCTGTTTCGCCAAACAAACATCAGATTCTCATTTTTATAGTAAATTTACGAACACTATTAAGTTAGGAATGAAAATTTCGAATAAAATAAATTAGGTTTGTTTGCTACATTTTTACACCCTCATTTTTTCATGAAACTACGTAGCTAATTTATAATAAGAGAGCCATATCTGTGATATGTCTTTTTTGTGTGGTAGTTTATATTCAGAATTCAATGAAGTATGTAGCGAATTCTGCCAGGAAGAATTGTTGGCCTAATTTTTTTATCAGACTGAGTTGACTTGATACATTACAAATATTCATTTCAGTGATTTACTTAATGTTTAGCACTTATAAGCTGGTAATATCATTCTCTCATATATCGAAAACAGCTGTTCATCAAGCCCTATACTAGACCAATGTAAGTATATAATATAGAGACCATAACAATTTCAGATATTTCAAAAAAGAAAGAATGTACAAATCTTCGGAAAGAGAAATTGAATGAACTTAAAAATCATAGCTAAATAGAGTTCAATTCCTATTGATTTTGAAAGCATTCTATAACATTGACAAGACAACCTTAATCACTTGTATTCAGTTACAGATAAAATGTTACCCTTCGTATTTATTAATCATTTTCAACTTCATTCGATGACCTCGATGATCGACATCGGTACTGAGTAAAATAGGAATTATAAGTAACAAAGTAGATCCTAGGTGAGTTAACAACTGTGGATCTAATTCAGACAAATGATGAACATACTGCTCAATGATTCACATTTCCAGTACACCCCAATCGTTTACAGCATTAGGTTAGGTTAGATAAATATGAGTCCTTGAATTGTGTATATTCAACGCAGTAAAGGAGAAATCGGCAACGGGTTACACAAAGCACATACATCATTTCATCAGCAAGATACCCCGTAAAGATCAAGTGTGAATCTAAATGCGTTAAGACCCTGTTGAATGTGGATTTTTCCTTCTCAAATTTGACACTTCGCTATTATCAGCATGAAAACAAATATGGAAAGAAACCACTTAACTGAATGCAAGACAAAAAGAAAAAAACCTGATCCTCAAAGCAATCTCCTTATTACTACAAATCTCTTGTCAGAAAACCACAACTAACCATAATATTTTTTGTAGTCTTACAGTTTCGAATTTTGGAAGGTGGTATTCTTCTGGCACCTCGATTTTGGATAGTCAGGAATGTCTTAGAATTTTCACTGAATTAAAGCAAAACATGGAAGTTTTGAGATCATTCACAGTGAAGTTCGTAGTCGAAAAAGTATCTTTACCTTTCGAAACATCAAAGCGTCTATCGATGAGAATGCCTCCGAAACCGAATATTGAATATAACCGAGTGACTTCAAGCAGAGGCAAAAGTTTATTAGTTTTGAATACTCTAATTCTAAGTTCTGTGAAAATATAAAAATAATCATATTTCACCTTTTTTTACTGTCAATTTAATTCTATATAAAGTGGAATTATAACTGATTGTTTCTGCATATAAAAATTGCTACCGCATTAATTTCTGGATATCTTGAGGTCAATTTCTCAAGGGTAGATTCAGCGTCGTAACTATTCCATATTTTGAGTATCAAAGCCGTTACGTTAGCTTTTATGTTAAGATCCATTTATATAGTGTAAACTTGGTATATTGTCTATCTAGGGGATAAAATTTATATTAGTGGAATTAAACCAGCTTTGTGTTTGTGTTTCATAATGACCAGCATTATTATTCCGTCACTGAGGTGACGGTCTGTTATAAAGCGTTCGAATTTCGTTAAGCATTGTGTAATAAATAATAATATCCACATTAACGGCTGTATACGGTAGAAAACACTCACTTCGGAAATAACCAAGCATACAAAACTTTTCAGCAAACTAAACATTCTGTTACAATCTAACTTCGTCTAGGGCAGGGCAATCGGCGGCTCGCAAGTCACATGCGGCTCTTTGGATGTGAAACTCTTCGTTTCTTAAGTAAATATTAGTTTTTTATGAAAAAAAAATTTCACCGCATCCGTCCCTGGTGGCTGACATCATCACTGTCGTCAGTCCGCCGCATGATCTTGAATGACGTAGCTTCGCTACAATACATTCGATGCAAGATAATTTAGTATCTTCAGGAGTGACGTATAATTTCTTGTTTTGAGTGGAAGAGTAAGAAGAAAATTATCTTCTCGAAGGTGCACATGTAATAATAGTGAACAACCGAAGTAGAGGTAGGTAAAATAGAAGGTATTAAATATAATTGTAGAATACATGCTATACATTTTTTTCCAAAAGAGATACCTAACTACATTTTTGAAGTCAATAATATTTGTCAAAAAGTAAACAAAGTGTTACAGTATGATATTACTGCGAGAGTGTTTCATTGAAATATATACGTATACATTTAATAAATTACCTTTTTTGTTATCTATTGATTTCATTCAAGAATTAGCACTAAATTAACTACTATAAATTGGTAGTTAACAAATTTAGTTTTGGAATCTGATGATCAAAATATGTAGATATTGATAGTTTAAGATTGTTCACGTTTAGCGATATCCATTGACTGCGAAGTGATAAACACGTTCTGCAGATCAGCGATCACCGCAAGCAAGAGGCGATCACAGATTCGACGAAACTACTTCCTTATTAGTATAGTCAATAGATATGTAAATGAGTGAGAAAAACAGTGTTTAGTATCCAAATTATTTAGTTCAATAATGAAATTAATGAAATATTATTTATTTTATTTCGTTGAGTATTTTCAAGTGGAAATATCGTTGTAAAAATTTTTTGATAAATTATATTTCATTATCCCCAGCTTCTCGTATGTATTCACATAGGTGTATAGGTTGTCATTCTAAAAATATGTCATCTACTATTTAGGTAGGATACCGTAATGAAAATTTTTCAAAATTCTTTACTACAGCTTCGCCGCAAACATGACAGCTACAATATAAACGAAAAGAATTGAAGAAGAGCATCATATTCGAGAATGGACGGAGTCGTGCGCTTCCCATGCAACTCAGATGGCTTTCCAGATTGTCTCATTTGATACGAAACACTCGCACATAATAAGAAATCAAAGTAGGAGATACTTCCTTACGAAACATACTCAGTTTCCTTGTAAATATCCAGCCAGCGAACAACGAAAAAAAAACTGTCGACAAGCTCCAAAAACGAAAACAGCATTGAGCTCCATGTCAAGCACCTGGACGCAATCTACAGGTAATGTTAATCTGGTAAGCTTTGCACTAGAAATTACAGAAAAAAAGGTAAACTATTCAACGATGGTGAGTATGTCAAAGATTGCTTCATACGTGCATCTGAAGAACTGTATCGTGTTTTCAAAAACAAACTAGAAATCTTGTAAAGAATTGAATATTTGCCACTATCCGCTGAAGCAGTACAAGATAGAATAGCAGAAATTTCTTCAAGTGTAATGAATATGTTGGTGGAAGACATTTCGCTTCTGCCTTATGACTTGCTAAAAGTGAGTCTCGCGATATAAAAGAAACATCCCAAGATTACCATTTTATCAAATATGTCTTCCCAAGGACCAAAAGAACTTTTAGAATTACTACCGCTCCCGGGGAGTGAATGCCGTCCAAAAATGTCCCGAAGATAACAAGATTGAATTGAACAAAATCATTTGCATACAAACTGATGGAGTAAAAAGTATGACAGAAAGAATTGAAGTGACTTTTGCTCTTCAGAGAAAAATATATCACGAAATTCTTAAGTTCCACAGCATAATATACCAGGAAGCTCTTTGTGGAAAAACTTTTCCAGCCGAATGAGTTGAGCTCATGATTGTCAACAGCATCATGTCAAAAGCACCATCGTCAGTTAAGAATTCTTAAATGAAATGGAGACTCTGTATTCTGACCCCATTTTCCACAATGAAGTACGATAGCTTTCCAAAGGTGTTAAAACGTTCTGATTTGTGCTTAATGAAATAAATGCATTCATCTATGAAAAAAGCATTATTCACCCTGAATTAGAGAAAGGCTCAATTGAGCTAAATTTTAAACTGCATGAAAAGAGAAACCCAGCTCATATTTTGGTACGAGAATTGGTTTGCTTCAGAGAGAAATTAATTCTTTTTGCAGAAGATATTCATAGCGGTAAATTACTTCCTTTCCAATTTCTGAAGCAATATCGCGATAAAACCAATGCAACTGTTGACATAAATCACAGTTGTAAATAAAATTGAAGATGAATTAGCTGACTGATTTCAGCAAAATCACTCTAGCATTTAAAGTAGATTCTTCTAACACAAAGAATAACAGATTTCACATTTGGTGAAATCTGTTGGAGTTGGTAACAAATCTTCAGAATTGCAATTGATTGGTTTAAAAAGTTAAGCATAGTGGAATGGAAAATTTACAGAAATGAAAGGCAAATTGGAAAAATTTGATGTTCAAAGGTGTGAGCTCAAAAAGATTTGCTGTTAGATGAGGCACATATATTCAACGCATGGATTAGCTTTCCAGATTGCTACAGTGAGATGAAAAAGTTGGTATTTGGAGTACCGTCTATCTTCGGATCGACATATTCGCGTGAGAGAGCGTTTTCTTGCATGAATGTAATTGAAAGCAGAATAAAGGGATAACTAGCTAATGAAGATTTGAAGTGGTATTTGAAACTTAAAACTACAATTTATGAACCAAATGTATTCAAACTTTCGAAAAGCATGCAAAGCCAACGCTCCCATTGAATTTGTTCACTTGAATGTATGTTAGGTTTTTTTCACTTTCAAGTACAAGTTGCATGGTTTAGTGTAATTTAAGTTTTCCACTCGAATTTGTTTAATCAATTGTTTGTTATTGAAGTGAAAGTTAGTGTTGTAAGTAAATGGTTAATTGTTTTTTTACTTAGATGATAAGTGATAATCTAATAATACCAGGTATATATAATCTACATTGTTGTGAAATAATTTATGTGAATGAATAGATTAAATTTTGTAATCACAAAACTTTATTTATGCAAGTACGATTTATTGTTGATAAAAAATTTTTATGCTGCTTCAACTCTTTGAAATTTCGTTAATTATAATTTTGGACTCTACCGACTGAAAAGTCGGTAAATATTTTACATCGATCATAGTTGTTGGATTATATGCATCATCAATATTATAAAAATATATCTCTCTGGATGAAGGGGCTATAGATATTCTCACTTAGTCTTAAACACATACCGATAAGGGCCATATTCCGAGGGGTTTTGAATAATTATTTATGAAAGATTTAGTGTCACAAAAAAGATAACTTGGCACCTCAAGCTAAAACAGACATTTTCTCTTGTTTACATAATAGACTAAGAATGCATTTTGCATAATTTCTCTAGGAAAAGAAATATCTCAGTTGGTATAGAGTACGTTCAACTAAACACCGACCTTCGTGTGCTTTTGAATAACGCACGATTTTTTTTTGAGATTGTATCTTTCATTGGTTGATTCGCTGCCATACACACAACCGAATTTATATGGAATTACCCGATATTTTGAATATTACTTCAGGGATTTTGAAGATTTCGAAGTATTGTTAGAATTGACCTTTTTTGAGATACTTCAATTGAAAAAGGAAATAAATTAAACAAATAAAAGAAAATAAGTGACTCTTTCCGCATATAGAAAAAAATGTTCTCATAGAGCAGGTGTTTTTTCTTGACCTCAGTAGCTTGTATTACCTCCTCCTGCCCTGAAAAAAGCCTCAATCCGTATAGGCATACTTTGGATTAGGTTTTCGACCTCCTTCGGGGTGATATTCTGCCACTCTTCTGTAGCGGCTTGCATGAGCGATTGTGGGGTTCTTGTATTATCCTGACGCGATCTAATTTTCCTTTTGAGATTATCCCATAGATGTTCAATAGGTTTGGAGAGCAAGCTGGCTGATCAAAAACTATGGGCTTTAGCACTAGGTTCACCTAATTTTTAGCCATTACACTCGCAGCAAACGTAATATGATCTGTTCTGCCTCCCAGCACAATACCTCCGGAAAACATCACAACCCCCTTGGTGTTTCAATATTTGTCTTGCTGCTCGGAGTTTAGCTTGTCTTCCACGATCCCTTTGTACCCGAATCCGGCGGTCATCTGATCGAACACCAATTCTGGTCTCATCCGAAAAATGATCATTTCGCCAATTCGCAATATTCCAATTCTGGTGCTCGGTACACCATCCAAGTCTGTTAACTTTCGTTGTCGGGTTGGCTCTGGAACTTTTAAGGGTCTTCTGCTGTACCAACGCCTTGAACGAAGTCTTTGACGTATCTGATACACTGATGCCTCTTGCTTCCAGAAATTGCCTTTGGAGTATGGGTTGCGACGCACTAGGGGCTTTACTTGCAATTTGGCACAAAAAGCGGTCTTGTTCTTCAGAAGTGATCTTCTTACGACTTTTTCTACATCTATTTTGCAGTAATTGTAGCTCCACGTATCGGGCGTAGGTTTTTGGAATCTCCCCCTGTGATACCCCCATTGTGGCTGCTATATTTCTCTGTGTCACCCTTTCTTCAACGCGAGCAATCATTCGACGAATCAACGTAAGGCATTTTAGATTATGATTAAAGGCTCTTCAAATTTTGAAATTCGCAGTTTCAAATCGCAGTGACCACTGAGTTCAATATTCCGAACATGTGGTGATAATTTAATATTTATTATCATACTATACAGTTTTTTCACAGAAAGAACTTTAATCTTCACAAGTTGTCAAAGATCCATGGTTAAAAACAATCAATGTCAAATACCGAGTAATTCCATATAAATTTGGTTGTTGTGTACATAATCACAATGACCTAAATAAACAATAAATCTTTTAACAAGAGAAACACATCTTGGCAAGATCTCTTAATTATTTGCAGGTTGATACCAATTTATTCTGGAACCTCTATTATTTCGATTTTTATTTGGACAGTCCTGCTTGGTTTGTTACCCACTTTACGCGCAATTTACACGTTTTGGTTAGGTTCACATATAGAATTCCTACTTGACAGTATTCAATCAATCAATGAATTGTGCAAATTTATTTATCGATTCATATGATTGGAAACATGTCCGGTTTTTCGAAAAAAACAGGTGACCATTTGCTTCGAAGTGATTAGTGCATGAACATCTTTCGTTGTGTTTGGCTCGTCTTGAAATATCCATGCTGTCGATGGTTAATTATGTTCGGGCTCGTACGCATATATCAAAGATCTGACGTTTCGTTCGATTTTGGAAACGTTGAAGCACCCCGGTCGTATTTTTTCAACATTTCTTTGCACAAACCGTCACGAGCCTTCTTTCGAGCAATTGTTGAGTTGTGTGGAATCCAACCCAAACAAATCATTTTGAGAGCCAAATTTATATGCAATATTGAATGTACACTGGTGGAAATCATGCTTAGGTTTGTCTCAATCTCACAGTCAGTTACATGGCGATCATCGTGTATCATTTCGCACTATGCATCGGTGGTTTGTGGCGAAACAACTAATTTTTGACGACCTTCACGAAGTTTGTCATTGAGTGAAGCAAGAATTCGTTAAACCACCGTTTCAAGTGTGGAGCTTTATCACCAACGGTGGAAGCAAGTTGATCGCAGCACTGTTGTCGGGGAAATGCACGTGAAAAATAGTAAAAAATCATCACACGAAAATGTTCACGTGTTATTCCCATATTTTCTCCGAGTTGAATTTTTCTAATGACTATAAACAAAACAAAACTCATTCGTACATCAAAGTGTACGAAGTATACGACGCAGTTGTCAGATTTGAGCTATCAACAGTTGAAGTGGCAGAGACTCAAAATTTAAAAAGCAAACTACGTATAACGCCCATGCCCTGTTCTCAAACAATTAAAAGTACACCAAATGTTCTTTCTGAGGCCAAAGCTACGAACCTTCTGCGTAGGATCTTGAAGGTGGAACTTGGAATGGAATTCCTTCCATTCACTATATCAAACGACTAACACACAAAAGATACTGTGCACAAACACAGTGTGACCCAAGCGGTTTCCAAAATTTCGATCTCAGAACAGAAGAACGCCGAAGTTCGTCAATAAAAGGTGAAAATTCCAGAAGAGACACATTTTTGTTCCAACTTTTTTTCAATACTGATTGTTTACTGATTATGGAGGAATTATGTTGCAAAGGACGTGTAACCAGGAAATTGGGGTTGGACTTATAATTCTCATAGCATAATTCAGCTTGTATATTATTTAACCAGACAGAACAATTGTACTCAGTTATAGAAAAGACCAGAGCAAGAGCAGCAATCAGAAGTGTACGAATACCCCAAGTGTACCATGCATGTTTTGTTGAATATTATTTCATGTTTTCAGCTCTTGACTCAGTTAATGGATCTGTGATTTGAAGGTTGATGGGGAATCCAACGTGACAGTAAGATATTTGGGATAGAAATTACGATTCAGTGGAAAATCATAAAAAAATAATCACAATTGTCTATTCTTCTGAAGATAATTTATATGAAAACAATATACCTCAGTTTCCGGAAAAAAGCCGACCGCTTTCTCTGAAGAGATTTCTCAAAATTTCCAGTCAGAATTCGTTGAATTGTTTCGGAGTTATCATGATGAAAAGATATATGGTATATCACTGATATATAATTTGAATAATAAAGGTGCAAGAGCAATCTTCTTTGGAAGGGTATGGGGTACAAAAACAATAACTTTTCTCTCCAATGAAAATACGAAGCTTTCTTTCAGATAACATACTCTCCTAATAGTTGGTTACTTAATAGCGCCTATTTCAATCCATCTTTTCACACTCATATGCAGCAGAAAGAATTGAAAATTAATGCACGATGGGATGAAATTTATTTGCAGACATGGGAACATTTGGGATTTTTCACAATTTCATCACAATCGTGTCCCAAACGTCTAACGAAATTTTCAGTTTAGTTGAAATTCATTCAAAGCTGAAGGTGTAAGTTAACTGGACTATAGAACTTTTCGAAATTTCTACAGAAAAGTATTGATAAACAATGAATAAATAATTAGTTTCTAAGAGTTGAAAAGAACTGTACCTTGGGCCTCGAAGATTTTTGATTGGAACAAAGTTCCATTCTCCCTCTAAGGGATTAGTGCTTTAAGTGATTTGTTATGTAATTTTAAAAGTAATAAATCACTGCGAAGCTGTTACTTTCATTCGCAACGAAGAAAATCGTTCGCAGGATTTCGTTAAGGGTCACTCTATTCGGTCTCTAATTTCGCAGATGTTTTTCAGTCTACATGAATACGCTTTTAAAATGAAAGCTAATGGGTCACATAATAATTCGCTCAAAATCTACCCGGCCGGGTCCCAGTCAAATAAGTTTCAGCAGACTTCTCGCAATATGATTTTTTCTGAATATTTTCATTTACTTTTATGGGTACCTACTTTATGAAAGTAGTGATAAAATAGTTATTCCAAAAATGTACTTTTTGCGTGATGATACAGCAATCACGTGAAGGGATAAGCCACTCTATACTGGTGGCTCATTGAAATTTTCCACCTACGTTAACATATCTGTATTTCAACAAATCAAAGATATATCCAATATTTTCCGATTTTGACACCACAACAAATCACTTGGACGTGGTGGCTTTCACCAATAGGATCCTAATAGAAAAGGAGCTGACAAGACACCTTATTTCAAGAAAATTCAATTGATTTTGTCATTCTGCTCGTCCTATCTGAAACTGTACTTTTCATTTATTGAAATGATCATTATTCAAAATAAAAACTTATTAATTTTGCCAGTAGTTAACAGTAATATCACTCGTTCCCTCAAAATACCAGCTAATATTACTAAGTAGCAGAGGTGGGAACTCATTGTTTATCACGGATTGAAATAACATCAGGAGACATGGCACAACCTCCTCCAAGTCGGGAGAACGTACACCCGCAGTTTTCTTTTATTGGTGCTGTTCACGACGTTCTCGATCCCCCGTTACTTCTTTGTTAATGAAGCTTGAAGCCGTAATTTTCAGTAATCAAGCGAATTCACTAAAACTAGCAATATTTTTTAATAATAGGTTATTAATTTGATTGAGGAGGTCGTTACTTGATGAAAATCGATATAGATATTTTCACTGAAATAAAACTGAAGTATTTAGATTTTCACTATATTAACAAAACTATGGGCGGTTTCACCACACTGTGGCTTCATCAGATAAATACAAACTGATGAAAAGAGTTATTCATTATATATAAGTCTTATTCCTTACTTAATATTACAAAAGGTACAAGTACAAGGGGTATGTTGGAAAACCCATCAGAGTTGCTTACTTTATGAATTGAAAAGATTGAGTAAAAGAGAGATTTAGATCTAATTAACTATTAAATAACCTACCTGAATTCTTTTCTTTGTTGATCTCTAAAATGTCCAATAGATTGAGTATTTGTCTATTATTTTCATTGTGTAAAATTTTGAAATTATCATTAAAATTATGGTTTTCTTCGAGTGATTAGAATAATGGGAATGTGATTTATATTAACTAAAACTACGTTTGTGCTCGGATAATATAACTTTGTAATTTCTGAAAGCTCAACCAATATAAATTTCATTACAACCCCGCAAGACAGTTTATAAACACCGGATTTATTACCTTTATCAATTTTAGATTTGCAGTTTTTGATATGTCGGCCTGAAGAATTATCAGTTCGGAATGCTATATTGAAATGATAATGCGGGAGGAATTATTTTAGTTTTAGACTAGAATTACCAATATAAGTTGAGCTGTTGTATTTTGTGTTAGAACTTTTTATACTGGAAATACTTCCTGGATTGCACTTGACTTATATTGGCATTCCTAGTCTAAAATTAAAATCATTCCTCTCGCATTATAATTTCAATATAGCATTCCGAACTGAAAATTCTTTAGGCCGACATATCAAAAACAGCAAATCTAAAATTGATAAAGGTAATAAATCCGGTGTTTATAAACTGTCTTGCGCGGATTGTAATAGAATTTATATTGGTGGAACTTTCGGAAATTTCAAAGTTAGATTATCCGAGCACAAACGTAGTTTTAATCAGCATAAATCAGATTCCCATTATTCTAATCACTTAGTCGAAGAAACCATAACTTTAATGATAATTTCAAAATTTTACACCGTGAAAATAATAGAAAAAATTTCAATGTATCGGAAATTTTAGAGATCCACAAAGAAGAGAATTCGGGTAGGTTACTTAATAGTTAGATAATTGATTAATTAGATAATTAGATCTCAATCCTTCTCCTTTACCCAATCTTTTCAATTCATAAATTAAGCAACTCACTCCGATGGGTTTTCCAACATACCCCTTGTACTTGTACTTATTTTAATATTAAGTAGGAAATAAGACTAATAAATAAGGGATAACTCTGTTCGTTAGTTTGTATCCATCTGATGAAGCCACAGTGTGGTGAAACCGTTCATATTTTTGTTGATATAGTGAAAATCTAAATACTTTAGTTTTATTTCATTGAAAATAGTTTATTGAATTTTATTGTTTACGAACATCGCCAGAAATTCTCTTAATTTGTCACTGAAACACCTACCGATCATCAAAATTCTAGGGTATTTCTAGCAGGCCCACTAATGTCTAATATTGAATTTAGCTAGTATTCAGCACAAATCCGAAGGAAAAATTTCAACATCCCGAAAGTTCAGTTTCGAGTTTGGGTCTAATTTTTTTAAAGTTGGTAAATTCGAATATATTCACAATATATCTATACATATTCATTATTAGAATTATATACATATGAGATGATCTCTCTAGACAAAGCCGAATATTTAAATGTTTTCTCATTAAACCAATAGTAATGTTAACGCGTGTTTACGCAACATTCCGTTTCAGAATGGTTATCTGTCCATATGTTCCTCGCAAGTTTGTTTGCGCTTCTCAATTTATTATGAAACGAAACACGTGAAGCGGGTACCCCCAAAAATCACTGTGCCAACGATTTTGATGAAATATGGATCAAATTGATGGTTATACAAATTTTAAACATACCAAAAACTTTCGCGAAATTTGATTTTTTTCTCGGATGTTAAATTTTTGATCATTTTCAATTAATAGATTAATTTCTTGCCCATGTTTCAATGAAAATATATGGAAATTTTACGAGATGTTCGGAGGTTTATATTTTGAAATTAGATGAACAATCTGTGTTATATTTATTTATGTATTTAATTATAATAATTAAATAAACAATTGAGTTTTTAATAGTTTTCTCGTACTTAGATTATATCGTAACTAGAACAATACGAAAAAAAAATTCATTCCCCAATAGTCGTTCGTTTACAAATATCGAATCATTACTAGGCTGCATACTAGACTCAACCCGTCGCGTCGCGTTCTCGCATTATGTACCATATAATCCGTAGTATGTTATTGTTTTCTAGTTTCGAAATTTACTACTTGTATGTCAATAGCTGTTGAGAATGGTTTGACGCACATGATGGGACCTATTTGTAATCCTTTGAAGAAAGCACAGCACTCACGTGCGATCAAATCTCACAATGATTCAGAAGAAACGAGACTCATAGTTTAAGAAATTTATTTTATTTTGTCGTATACCTTGTTAGGGAAATAGAATAATTAGGGTTTTAATTCAAGATACTTCTGACGCCAGGGCGTCTTTGAGTCAGCAAAGACCCGTAAACTTTTGTATTTAGGCTTATTACCAATGGAGATTTGGCTTATTGCCATATATTAGGCTCATTGCCTTTGAGAAAGTAGACTTAATACATTTTCTTTTTATTACTTTGACACATGAAGCAAACATTTATTAAATTTTATACTTTATTAACTATTTGGGTGATAGAATATTTATAGACTTTATGTGGTCTTACACGGAGTACTGGGGTTACAATATACACTGAGATGTTACAAGTTAAAGATCGAAATAAGAACTGGGGATGTTACCAGCTCAACATTAAAATGAGTACAGGGTTATTTATATGATTCGGAGGAATGCTGATCTGTATATATATATATATATATATATATATATATATATATATATATATATATATATATATATATATATATATATATATATATATATATATATATATATATATATATATATATATATATATATATATATATATATATATATATATATATATATATATATATATATATATATATATATATATATATATATATATATATATATATATATATACAGGATAGTCCAATAAAACTGAACACCTCGATTTTCCGGTTTTGAAATAGACATATGGAGAATCGCTCGGACTCGTTGATTTATAATTCGAGGGAGAACAAAAGTTTTCCGATTGTTTCATTCCTGTTACTTGAATTCCTTAGCGGGAGTGAGCAAATCCCCCTAATTTTGAATAGAGATGAGGGGTGTTGAAGATCCTATCGAGTACTATCTGACCACGAACTTTCGCTCCAAAATTCTCATCGTTAAAGAAAAGGCAGCTAAAAAAGTGGAAGACTACTTACTTTCGTGATTAGTTTATTAAGTGCTGATAATGGACATCATTCACTTCCATGCAGTAAAGAACTCTGGTGTATGGCTGCCTTATGTTGAATTTACCTCGAGGTATGCAATTTTTTTAATTATTTGTTCATCGTTTGTTCGAAAAAGTAGTAAGACCATGTGTTTCATTTATCTCAGTCTCTCGTTAGTCTATCGTGAATTTCAGGGATGTTGAAACTGTGCCAAAGCGATTGCAAATTTGTACTATGAATTCATTAGAAGAAATGGTGGAAATGATAAATGTATTTTTGAGAAATAACGACTCTGCACTATTAACAGCAGCTTTATTCAACAAACGACATCCTGAAAACGATGTATCCGCTGCTTACGTTTTGCAACTGGTCACTAAATCTGACGCTACAGGTTCAGTCGCTACAAAAAATGGTTGTATGAAGGAGACGAAGCAAGGGAAGTGGCTATCTTAGATCATGTAGCGATAGATCCTACCCTTAGTACTAGGAAATTGTTCAATGTGTCTGGTGTTTCAAGCACAACAATCATGAGAATTTCAATTAAACTTAAGTTTCATCCTTTTAAGAAACGATCTGTTCAGGAACTGAATGACGATGATTTTGATCGCCGACTCATGTTCTGTAAAGTGGTCAGTGAAATTATTAACAATAATCCAAACTACATGTTCAATATCTGTTCTTCGGATGAGTGTTCATTTTACCTTAACGGCACTGTAAACAGGCATAACTGTCAGTACTGGTCAGATGAAAATCCAAGATTATTTCGAGAAGATCCTACTCAGCATCCACAGTAGTTAAATGTTTGAGCGGGTATTTATGGAAATCACATCATCGGCCTTTTTTTTATATCCGGTAACATTACTGGCCAAATCTATTTAGAACTATTACGCTATTCATCCAACAAATATTGAAGAATGAAAAGACCATGAAACCATAATTTTTCAACAAGATTTTTAAATGATGCTCATTTCGTTCAACGTATGCATCAGTTCTCAGATGTATATATATATATATATATATATATATATATATATATATATATATATATATATATATATATATATATATATATATATATATATATATATATATATATATATATTTGGAAATTGGTTATTGAATTGCCTGCAATTTCTACCCACTACTTTTTGACATTCTAAAATGAATTAAAAAAGATTAAACATATTTTTGTTTGAATAACCAGTGGTTTTATTCCAAATTTGTTGTATTTTTCGGATTCAATCTCAAATAACGACAATTCTTGTTGAAATATCAAATTCGAATGAACGAAGTGAAGTACATTAATTTTGGGCACCTGTCAGGTGAGCGTAGCCAGTTCAGCTACTTGATTCAAATATTTCAAAGCATTGTCTGTTAGTTCTTGCAAAATCATCAAAATTCAATATATTCCCAAATTATTTCGGAACGATAAGAGATGGGAATAGTACATGCTGATACAATTCCATCTGAAATTTGACGCTTCATCTGTTGGCGATATAAGAATTGGCACGTGCCATTTGAAAAAAATTGAGTTATTGCTGTTTGAAAAAGGCCAAATTGAAAAAATCATACAAAGCAACGCAATAAACATTTGACATGTGTAGACTGCTTAAAAACTTCCTTTATCCTTCTTCTATCCACGCAAGCAATAATTGTGTCTGTTGTGCAAAAGATCTACGAGCTACAATATTTTTGAATGTTCCTCAAAAATCGAGTTTATAACAAAAATAATTAAATCTGTCAAAAGTTTTGACAGATAAGTGCCAACAACTTGGGTATTTTATGCCTTGCTCAAATTTCGGTTCTAGATGTATAATAAAAAAGGTAAATTGCCATTTGAAATAACAAAGTGATGACCCACTTCCGGTATAACCGGAAACGGTATCACATCGAAAATATTTCACTTCAATTGGAAATCGCTAGTTATGGCCGCGTATAAAGTTTCAACTTGATATTGTTTTTGGAACTCAAAAAGTTTTTAACGGACGGTCCCTGTATACCCATTCTCCATGCTGGAGAACCTTCTTTAATCATGCAACGACATCCAATTTCCTCAGAAAAACATGCATCTATTCGGCATCACAGTCAACAACGGAGTTTTCTGGCATAACCATATATCACCCAAGTTTCTTCTTCTAAACTCAGTTTTCTTCGCAGAGCTATGCAGTTCCTCACGCTTTCGCAGTTTTCGATTTAATACAAAGAACAGGTGCGAGGTGGTCCCACCATATGTGGGGCTCTGCACCTAAACACTCATTACATCTATTGGATAGTGTCCAGAAGAGAGCAGTGTGCCTCATCGACCACCCTGGATTCACGCGTGACTTTCAGCCGCTCAAAGGTGACAGGCTACAGTTGTTACACTTTTCGACAGGAACTTCCGGTATCGCGGCTGGGTCCCGGAAAGAAACCAAGCTCGCGAAAAACTCTCATCAGCGGACGGCCAAACTGGGTACCTCTCTCAATAAAAATTCCTCTGTTGGCCGGGCTAGTGTATTCTGTGGAACCCGTTTTCATCGAACATCTTTTCGATAACTTACAATTTGGCCCTCTTCGAGAAACGAGTGAACGCACTCATTGAATCATTTTGGACTGCCACATCTATGGCATGACGGGCATCACCTCTTACGAACAGTTAAGAATAAAAAAATGTGTTTCTTCAGTTCAATATACTACTGGAGCGATTTCGAATTAATCAACATTTTGAGGATGTCTGAAATGCTTCTAGAATCTCGATTTCAATAGTAATCAACTTGAATATTCATGAGCAATCAGTAATTTTTGCTAAATCGATAGAGGATATTCTGTGCATTAAATTTTATTTAGGTTCAAACCTCATTATTTTTCTCATTTCGAATAGAACCTCCTATATTCAGTGAATGCAAATGCAATTCCAATAACTGAAATGTGATAGGTGTCCCTATACATATCCTCAATAGATTCAGAGGTTAAAATGATGTATTTATGGTAGGAATCTACTCATGTCTAATGTCTAATGGTCCTTACAATTGCATCCATGTTCAAATTGCTGTGGCATTCGGAAAATGCTCAATTAATTTTCCTCAAATACTGAGCGGTTCATATATATTGAAAATTGTTTATACGAATGAATTGTAGGTTTCCGCGACTTTAGTGATGGAGGTTGGGTCGAAGGCGTTCTTAAAAACGAGCATTAATTTCCAGAAATTTTCATTTTCCGCCAACTAATTTGGATCCTAGTTTTCTACTATAATTCACCTCAATTACTTCTTGGTGTAGCTGGATATGGTAAAGGAAGTAAACTTTTTGTGTTGACAAGGGTAGTTCTTTATTTTTGATTCAATGCTCAATTCCCGTACTTTAGAACTGGGAATTTTCCACAAACGGATAAATTGATAATTCAGTATCTTCTGTTTAAACTTTTTCTTTTCATGTGGCTTTCTCGTGAATAACACTTCCAGTCCACTCAAAGCATCGTTTCAAACTTTCAAAGAACTTCACTTGAGAATGTCATATATCCGGGTAATTTTCCGCCTCAAAGCGGGATGCAATGAACAATTTCCATCACTATTTGCTTCGGCATATACCTCGTTTACCATTTCTCCAGTAAGATTATTCATATTGTTCGTCAGCAAAGAAAAACCAACTCGATAACTATATTGGTAATTTCTGAACCAACAATTAACTTTGAGAAAGGAAAAAGGTATCATCAGTAAGAAATAATCAAAAAGCTTCGAAATAAAAAATGAGTAACTTCGATAAAAAAATGAGAAGATATTTGCTCTTGACCACTAGGATTTTAATGATTTCCAAGGTATTTCATATTTTATTCGTTTGTACATTGGCAATTTTGTGAACAGATGGAATGCAAAAAATTTTTCTCTATATGTTGAGATTAAATATGTACATTTCAATAATTAAAGGAATCAATTATCTTTCCTATGTATTCATTAAATACAGGTGTACTGGAATTATCACAAATCATGATTTGATGCAAAGAATCCGAGATGCATTCCATAACATTACTCTCGACCATTTCAATAACGCGAGAAGAAAATAGTGTGTGTGAGTTCGTACAGTTTTCTCAGATATTTTTCCTAGTTAGATCGTGTTGAGAATTTTAATGAAAAATTTGATAAGATTATTTGAAAACTCTAGTATAAAATACGAAATCATTTTCAACTTTCAAATTATTTAAAAAAGATGAAGGGACACCTAACACACGCACAGAAATTATTAGAATTTTCATTCATTTTCACTGAATACAAGGTGTTTTATTTGAAATAAGAAAACTTATGAGGTTAGAGCCCAAAAAAATTTATCTTTCACCGCGAAATATCCTGTGTATTTGTATTTGTTCACGAATATTCTAGTAGATACATGTTTATACTAAATTCACACAAGTCGATTGATGTGAAAACCGTTCAGTTGAGGCATTACTAATATGAAGAAATTCATGACATTTCGAGGCTACACGTTCAAAAATTATGAGAACTATAGGATGTTTCTTTAAGAAAACACAACTTTTATATGAATTCCTGTAATGGAACACAACTATTATAAGGGTATGTACCGAATTAGCATCTAGCTCCTTTGAAAATATACATTTTCAGTATGGAACAGGAACGAACTTTCGGAACCATTACACATTGAATGGACACCCGGTATAACGCGCCATTTCCAATGATAGAAGCAACAACTTATATTATTGTTGGTACTTAAAAACTCCTATTCAATTGAAAATTTCCTTCTCGAATATTAAAAAATTAGTTATATAAATTTATCTCAAAATTTTAACATAATATATACGCAAAAAAGGATAGTCATGTCTAAAACGTATTCATTATAGTTATAAATTGATAGGCAATATATCATTCATTTTTCTATTTGCTCACGCATTTCACCCAGACCTTTCATAGTAACCCTTGGAAAAAGCTGCCCCAAAGATTTATATAAAAAATTCATTCAATTCTCCAGTGGGCATTTACTGTATACCTCGGCGCGTTCTCCGCTAAATCTCTTCGCAAGTAAAAACCCATAGATAACACAAAACTTACCTTTTTTGTTGATGTGTCGGAAGAGATTCCTAAAGAAACTTAGGTAGCGGTGGTGATTTGTAGCACTGACACGACACGACTAGAGTAAAAGCGAGAAACGCGAAGCGGCAGAGCGACGAAACCAGAGAGGAGCAGAGTAGAGCACTGAGATCAGCGAACACCGAAGAGAAGAGAGGTCTATTGATTACTGCACAACCGACGGTGGCAGCAGCAGCAGCTTGGCGGGCGGGGGTTTGTGAACGACGCTTCCCACAGCCTCACGGTTCTCACATAGACCGTAATTCGGTATACAGAACATGAGTTTGTTGTCCGTTCTATGTCGAAGTGTGCTATATTTATAATAAAACAAAAGGGACTCGTGACATTGTTTACTGGCTGTTTGATTTGATGTAAACAAATAGAAGGCAGCTGTGCTCGCGTCCTCTATATAACAAGAGTATTGGTTATTCGGTCTTTGTTTGCTGTACTTTTTGCAATGTGGGATTACAACGAGTTCAGGGCTATGCTCTCAAATGTCATCTATTCTTCATTCATTATCAATGTCATTGAAAAATATTGCCTGAGATTCATTTCTGTGATATATTCTCCGTAATTATTTCATATCGGTAATGGCGAACGGTTTATTTGGACAGATAACTTTCAACCAATGAGAAATGTCGTTCATTTAATTCCTTAAACTAAATGTTCCATCATACTCTATGAATGAATTTCACTTTTTCAGATATTGATTCGTGAAAAAGATCTTTAACCAGTCTTGAAAAGGGAGTAAATTGATAGACATTGTCAATAACAAAAGAGCGTTATGTGCATATGACTTCAAATAATATTAGTTTGCCGATTTTGTGTGTTTCAAGTCCGTGCCAACTCATAGTTAATTGGTTATGGGGATAAAAATTAATAACCTTTCTTATTAAAGGAACAATAACCTTCCCTAGAATATTAAATATCCTTTCCTGAAGGAGCTGGTTTTGTGATCCACCCTTCGTACACACCGTCAACCAGGGCCACATAGCAGATGTATAGCTCGGTCTGATGTCATAAATTGGAGCTATACACTGCAGTTTTGGTCTCATATGATCTCGACAGTATTGCATATCCATTCACAACATCAGTCCAGACTGCTATCTACTTATCTCAATTCATTGGAGCGCAACAAAACATGTGATGTTATTTCGCGTTCCAAGGAACTGACACAGAGGCCTTTCACCATCGCCACCGGGAAACCACGAAAACAACGGATAGGTAAACAGAAAACGTCACGAAGTAACACTAGTACGATTATTTACCGCAACGCTACAACCCGTGTCGGCAAGAAGCGATCTGTCGATCGAAAGACTAATGCTCCTTACTCTTGTCTGGCTGTCAACCGGATAAACATCACATCTCAACAATGATATATGAATAAAATTCTTCAATATGTCTACATATACAGGGTGTTTCTGTTTTAATCTGCCAAAATGCACAGAATGATAGAAAATCTTAAAATATTGTCACTTTTCTTAAGAACATACCCTCTCTGACTTGTCGTTTTCGAGATACAGGATGTCAAATTCTCGGAGAAAAAGGATTTTTATTTGAATAACTCGCTCAATTCTACAGATATCAAGCTGGAATTCGATATTCGAGTGTTTTTTCATCAACTACACGACGACGTTTTAAAAATTTATCAGTTACTTTACAGGGTGATGTATTTTTCGTTGTCTTGTCGTCTTTTTTCCCCAGAACTTTTTGCAGCACGCCACTGACCACATTTTCTAATATTCTCAAATTACTCGTACAATTCAAAATTTTTTTTGTTACTCGTATTTTTTTTGTATCTGTCACCGTTTTTGAGGAAAAATTGAAATACAATTTATGTTCCGAACTTTTCAATAGATGCTGGCCGATTTTGGTGTCGAAACACAAGTCCAGGGTGTTTCTGTTTCAATCTGCCAAACACTTGTCGAACGTGAATAGAAATATAAAGTGACTCAAAACAAATTATGCTCATAAATGTTTGGTTTTCCATAATACAGGGTGTCAAATTTCGAATTTTCAATAGGAAAATTGCTATAATTTCCGTAAGTTTGAACATTTACTAAACCTGATATTTTGATGTGCAAGAATTGTCTCAGCATGAAACTAGTGGCGTACCATGACTCTTTTTTTTTTTCGTGCAACGCATGATGTTTGAGATCAAAAATGAGCAGTTAGAATTTATTACTCAGAAGCGATTTCTCCTAAAACAGTAAAATGACTGTAATTTCTTCGTCATACCCAGTTGATAACCGGAAAATTTAAACATTTTATCAAGCATAATTTTTTTACGATAAGAAATAACCTCGATATGAAACCAATGGCGAAGCATATCTCGCAGCGATTCTCCCTCCTAAACCAAATCTATACGTCATTGGAATTTTTTTGAAATGATCAACCTATTGAGCAAGCATCATTTCTGAAGAAGAAAAAAATTTTTTCCCTTTAAAAGGATTCCTATATTGAAATTTTCGTGATAGCTGTTCTGATTTTCACGAGTTGCAGTGTATCATTTGTTAATTCGCGGACCATGGTGTTGAACCACAGACTTATCGAAATGATGGGAAAAAAAGGAAGTAGAAGAAAAATTCATTTAACATAGAACAAAGAAGAAAACATGCCGAATAATATTGAGCTGCTAAAGAAACTGTTCAAAGTGTGCTCCGTTCTGTTGAATGTATAATCTACATCTTCTCTCGAGCGACATTATAGATTTTGAGATTGCATTGCCGTCATTACCGCGCAAGAAATTACACCCATCAATTATTCTATTCCTCAAAGTTTTGACTTAGTAAGTCTTTGAGTGCGCCCCAGACGAAAAAATCTAATGGGTCTGCGGATCGCGGTGGCCATGCAACAGGTCCGTTCTGAGGAACATCATTAAGATTCGGACGATTACATCTAGCTATCGAACTGTTAGGATAGTTTTCGTCTAGCCAATTATGAATTATTCTTGCATTATGAGCACAAGCCACGTCCATCCTAATCCGCCCATGCCTTCTTTGTTCTAACGGTTCATCTTCTATAACTGTGGCAGTTCGTTTTCCAGAAAATCTAAAAAGTTTCTCGAATTCAATCTTGCTGGTAAAAACTGGACCGATTAGTGATGGGTGTCTGACTCCAATCCAAACATTAAGGCTGAGTTCCCTCTGAAATTTGAGGACTATAATCTCACTTGGATTTCCTTCAGACCAAACGTGAAGATTATGAAAGTTCACCACTCCACCACAGAGCTTCGTTTTGTGAGAACATGCAAAAATTTACCGTTTTTGGTAGATCCGTCAGTTCGAATGTTGAACTGATCTCAAATGATATGGTTTCCTGTGGTTTCGCTTTGGGATTTTTCTTATGGTAACGTAACTTATATTAGTCTGTTGCTGCGCATTTCGTGAAATAAGCTTTGGATTATTCATGAATAAATTTATGGTAAAATGTCCCGTTCGTTAAAGTTTCTTCTTCGATTCTTCAGATCACCTCCTATCTTCGCCAAACCAAATTCTCGGTTTTGTTTGAAGCTCTTCTAGTAGGAAACCTTCTTCGATATTTTTCGACAGCTCGTCTTGAGTTACCATCACACAAACTATAAAGGAAATGGATATCTGCATATTCCGCATTTGAAAACGAATGATGCATTTTCGAGTGGAAAGTTGAAAGATAAATCAAAAACGAAAAATTAATTTGAACTTGTAAATAACAATACTCGAAACAGACAATTCTTCGATGGCATATTTGTACGAAGAGGCCATAGAATTTTAGTTTATCAATCAGTTGTCATAGACAAAATGATGCGGTTTATGATCTAATGCGGCTCATGATTTTATTTTTTGGTCGAAACCATTAATTGAAACTTCACAAACCATACGCATTCACCGTGTTCTTCGATAAGTTCAAACTCATCATTTTAAAAATGCGGTGAATGTGTATGATTTGTGAAGTTTCAATCAATGGTTTCGAACCACAGAATAAAATCATGAGCAGCATTATATCATGAACCACATCATGCTTTTTTGTTATCCTGTATCGCGAAAACGAAACGTCGGAGAGAGTATATTCTTTTAGTAAGTATCAATATTTTTCAATTTTCTATCATCCTGTGCGTTTCAGAAGATTATAACGGAAACACCCTGGACTTGTGTTTCGACACGAAAATAGGTCAAAATCTATTGAAAAGTTCGGAACATAAACTGTATTATTAATATTCGATTTTTTCCTCAAAAGAGGTGCCAGATACGAAAATAATGCAGGAAACAAAAAAGATTTCAAATTAAATGAGTATTTTGAAAATATTAGAAAATGTGGTCAGTGGCCTGCTGCAAAAAAGTTCTGGGGGAAAAAAGACGACATGACACCGATAAATATATCACAATGTAGAGAAACAGACAAATTTCTAATTCGTCGTCGTGTAGCTCATGAAAAACCACTCGAATGTCGAATTTTAGCTTGATATCTGAAAAATTGAGCGAGTTATTCAAAAATAATTTTTTTTCTCCGAAAATTTGACACCCTTCATCTCGGAAACTAGGGGTCAGAGAGGGTATGTTTTTAAGGAAAGTGTCAATATTTTAAGATTTTCTATCATTCTGTGTATTTTGGCAGATTAAAACAGAAACACCCTGTATATGTAGACATATTGAAGAATTTTATTCATATATCATTGTTGAGATGTGATGTATACCTTGTTGACAGCCAGACAAGAGTAAGTCTTTTGATCGACAGATCGCTCTCTTACAGACACGGGGTGTAGCGTTGCGAACTAGTCTGACTTCTTGAGGTTTTCTGTTGCGATCCAACGGATTGAGATGCGTAGGTGGTAGTCTAGCCTGGTGTTGTGAATGGACATGCAATACTGACTAGGTCAAATGAGACCGAAACTGCAGTCTATTGCTCCAACCCATGATATCCGACAGAGTTGTACCCCTGCTGTGTGGTTGTGGTTGATTATTCCGAATGTTATCATTGCTCATTGCTGAGAAGTGATTTAATAACCTGCTTATATAAACCTATGATTTTGAGGGGAATTTTTTTATTCAATTCTAAAAATTTATTTAGAATGCCAGACTTCTCTGGCGGTTTCAAGTGACTACTAGATGTAACTTAGCCACAGTAGCGAGCGGCAGGGTCAACTATTTTGATAAGAACATACAGGCTGTTTCATCTCAAGCGAATCCTCCCTCTTATTCTATAGTTACTGGAAAAATTTTCCGAAACGCATTGGATGCTTTTGTTTTGGAAACATTTAAAAACATATATAGAAGTTTCAACGAAGTACCCTCTGAAAGGGGACGCTTCGGATCCTTAAAATTTCATAGGACGAAGGGGTCGAGCGATACTCTATTTGAAAGTTTTTCGAAGCCTCTTTATGACTGTGTTGGGAAAAGTAATTTCAAAAAATTATACAAGTAAAAAATTATCTTATTCCATGAAAAGGAAACAAATCAATTTTTGATTTGAAGAAAAAGCATACCAGAGTAGTTAGCACCTGTGAGCTTTTGAAAACCCCTTTGTTAATGCCAACAATGGTAGAAAGATTCTATTGATTTATTTGAATTGCAATTTTTCTCATCTAATAGGAAATATTTTTCAATGCTATGTATGAATATAGAACAAATTTATCAAACATTTGTTTTGTCTCTTTAGTTTTTGTACTTAGAAGTAAGGTCTTCATCTGATACGTTTACTCGGCCATTTGATTCATTTTAAAATGAATCACTGCGTTACTACTCTGCTGATATGGTTAAAATTTCAGAAACGGCTATGTTGTACTCCTTGCAAAAACGTATTCAGATGATAAGCCTCCATTACCAAAATGAAAATTGTGGCCGAGCGGCTGAAAGGATATCTGAGCGATACCATCTTGAAAATACCGTTTGCCATAAATAACTAAAGGAGTTGATTTCCGAATTTATCGAGAAGGGTTTGAAATGGTTAAAAGAGGCACCTTTTAGAAATGAATTATTGAGCAGCTGCTGTGCTGGTATTTTTGTCTTGTTTTATTCTTAACTCTTGGGAAAAGGCGATGCATGTCCTTCCACAGATGTAGCCACCCAAGATGATTCAATATGTGCGTTCACTCGCTTCTCGTTGAGTGCCATATTATAAGTTATCCGAAAGATGTTTGATGGAAGCAACTTCCACAGTACACTAGCCCTGTAATAATAATAATTTTTATAGAGAGTGATACGTGGCGTAGCTAGTTGGAGCGTCCTCTGATGACAGTTTTTCGTCAGCCTGGTTAACTTTTGAACATGATTCTTTCTGGATCCAATCCTTTCAGTTACTCGGAGCATTCACCATGGAAGTACTTGGTGTAAAAAGAAAGATCAGCAATCTTCTGTCTTTGAGAGAGATGCTGGATATCACGCATATCTTTGTGGGTGTGACTCTTCAGCAGTTATAGGACGCTGACTAGAGAATGAGGAAATCAAAGTACGGTCTCCTGCAAACCCGAATAGTCTGTTTTCAGTGGTGTGGAGCAGATCATTGATCTGCAACAGTGAAAGAGTTGGCAAGACGAGGATGCCCTGAGATACTCCTACATGGAGATAAAAATATTCACTCGGTATATCATCAACTACCACCCGAATCTTCTGAAAACTACTACTACTAAAAACTAATCAAAGTACCAATTCTTTGGAAAGTCCATATGCGATTCGTTTATTCATCAAGGATGCGTGCCAAACCATGTCGAAGGCCTTTGAAATATCGAGATCAATCGCTCTAGATTAGCCATGCTTTTCGATTGATGATGTCAATCAATGCTTATCTTATGCAAGGAGGTCACTAGTTGATCGTTTTCTACGGAAACTCTATTGTCAATCCATGATTTTTGACATAATGGGCAACAATGCGATTGGAAGATCATTTTGCGGTAGGCATTTCTTCCCTCCTTGTGGAATCAGTCACACTCTGAATGGACTTCATTCAAATCTGGTTGAACATGTGGAATGCCTTGAAGCACTGCGTTTGATGTATCTAGAACGAAATTTTGGGGAAACATTTTTCCAAAGAGATCTGCCTTTGCTTTAAATGATGATGCAATAGAACCGTCTTCTCTAATCGAAGGTGAAAACGATGAATCGCAAAAGTTGTTTCTGACTACCTTCGCCGTAGACCAGAACTGACGAGTTCCACTTGTTTGCCCAAAAGTCTTTTCCCAGTTCATTCATTGAAGTAGGTTTTCGCTTCATCAATTGTTCAGTCATTAATATTCCTGAAACACACATATTGAGCTTCAGTTTCATCTGTTCGATATGTCTTTCAGTTCTTATTTAACCATGAAAGCTTTTTTGACAGATTTAAGTGAACCAAGACTTATGTGCTGATATTTTTCTCGTGGGATTTGAAATGTAAGACTCCATGCCTGCAAGTATAATTTTAGTGACAGATTCAGTACAGAGATTGAGGTCAGGATGCGATAAACAGAGGTCATTGAAGGCAAAAGATCAGAAAACACTCGCGAAGCTCCTCCCAGCTATCTCAGTTCTAATGCCTCATCAACATTCTGGCCAAGAGGAAGATATTTCATCTTTAATTAAGGCTAAAAATTCAATCGCTGAGGCATGAGTAGCAGAGGTGCTGAACCATTTGGACTTCTGTTGCAGCTTATGCAGATACTCCAGATGCAAAAGATATTCAGAGATCCTGATGATGTTGTTACAGCATCTGTTTTCAACTCAAGCTGTTCATTGAAGCATTTTATGATTCAGCTGATAATGCTACCAATAGTTTCATCGCGAAAAATTGGGCTGACGTTGGAGCAGACGCGTCCTTAGTTCGTTGGAGCTCGGAGTTTAGCAATCGAATATTGAGAAACTCCTCATACTATAATATCGGATTGCCCAACATCCTATTGAAATACGTTTCAACTAACTTTATACTTGTTTTATGTAAACCACTCATATGTGGTACTGAGGGAAGGTTGAAATACTAAATGATTTGCTCTTGAGTCGCCGCATCCTCCATCAACCTCGGCAATTCCTGATTAGCACTCACAAAGTTTAGCAGATAAACTTGATAAGTGGCTAAGAATATGTCAGTAAGAAGATCAGAGGCTTATTCCATGTGCAGCGGTCTAGTGAGGAAACAGACAAATATGAGCATCAAAAAGCTTTCACTCCTCTATAGTGCCTAATAGTTATCGAATTTTTAGGATAAGAAAAAAAATGCCACAATGAAAGATTGTTATGTATTACAATTCTTTCAGAAGCGTGGTATAACGGCATGCCAAGAGTATTAGATGCTTGGAATCATAAGATAGAGTCGAATAATATGAACAACCATCTATGCGGAGAATATCTGACTTATCGGTGAATCCATTCAATTCCCTGAACGGTTTGCTAAATGTCTTGAGTTACTGCGTTATTTAGTTCATCTTAGGAGAAACATCCTGTTGTACTGAATGTCAGGTTCGCAAGGTCTGTATGTTTAAATCTGAAAATCTTAGCGAGGATTCGATGCTTATCTAGGGAGGAGTATTTCTCTATAAGGAAAAGATAACTAGGTTTTTTTTTTCTGCATTTGCAACAAAGCAAGAGATTTCTTTTGCATTTGATGAGAACGGATGTGCCAAGGGGGCCAAAGCGTTGGAATTCCAAACAAGGAATATTTCCCAGCAAAGAAAGGGACTTATGTCCATCGTTCTGGATACAGCGTACTCTTAATTCAATAGGGAACATCACACGACTCTGCATCAGCGCGGTATTCCCTTGATTCAATGTAGTGCCAGGAAGAGGAGAGAATTGTTCTTCTATGAGGGCAACTCTATTCGATTTTAGCGTAGGCCACTTTCTTGTATGAATCTTGTTCTAATTCAAGACTATCTGTGAGTCTAACTAGGTGAAAAAATCTTCAATTCAATCTCATCCTTCCTTGATGATATCAATAGGAATGTAGGTTGATTTGACAATGACATAGTATCACAAAGCTTCTGGCGTGGTATGGTTATGCATCTCAGTTAGACCTTTTTAGTTTTCGAACAAAGAAACCTCGATGGAACACAAATATTCTTGAAGATTCGTAAACTCGTGGTTTTGCAGAGATTTTCTCTGAGGCGTCGCATTTTCCCCCGCATCGTAATGCGGGGAAAAATGTGGCGCCTAGGCTTTAATGTGTCCCACTATCATTCAAAATTAAATTGTTTGGAGGAGGAGGTACTTTTCAATTGATGCATCTCAGTGAATAGTCTTCTGCATTCTTTGGTTCTAACTAAATTAACATAAATACACTGGTTCAGCCCAGAGAAAAATGAGCAATGGGACTCTAATTCAATATGCGTCACTGAAATCTTGGAAAAAAAGTCAAGAAAGTTTTGCTTAGATATTCAATTAATTACATAAATTATGATAATGATACATAGTGTCACAAATACTTCTTCATTTGTTATATACAGGCAATAAGACTTATCTTGGTGATTCTTGGTCTTACTGCTGCCTTTGGGAGAAAACCTCTATTTCAGCTTCTGATGTGGATTTCTGGACTCAAAATAGAAGTTATTATATTTCAACCGTTGAGCTCCACCTACGAGTCTCTACTAGGAATCTCCACCCAGGAATTTCAGTCCAGGACTCTCCACCTAGGACTTTCGATCTGGGGCTCCTCACCTAGGACTTTCTATCTAGGGCTCCTCACCCTAGACTGAATTTCACAAATTAGATGTATCACCAAGATATTCTATGCTCTTACGTAACAGCCAGCTATACCAAGTAATTTAAAGTAACAAAATAACGTGGATCTAACATTATCCAAAGACAAAAATTAATATGAAAAGTTACAGAGGGTCTGAAAAAGTAACCTCGTGCTAGCTGTTCAGGTAGGTCATAGAATTAAAAGATAAGTTCTATAAAAAGCGAGGAAGCATCTACAAAAACTATTCACAATTGAAAGAGAAGCTACATAAAAAGCGTATGAGCATCTATAAAAACTATTCACAAAAATTACAGATGTTTGACAACTATTTTGAAAATTTAAAAGAATTTCATGATTCATATGATAATTTCACGAAAATTATTTAAAAATGAAGGAAATAATGATTGAATATAGAAGTTTGAGTTACTTTTGTCATTTTCTACTCAGAAAATTATTTTGGTCGAGTTTATTAATGAAAAATCTATCAAGGTCATCATGAAAAAATTGTAGAAATTAAAGGAATACAATTATGAAATCCATTGTGAGAAAAAATATATTCTGTGGAGCAGAATTTGAATTTTTAATAGCTACTATAAGGCATTCATAAGTTAATGAAAAAATGCTGTACGGAAAAATTATAGATCAGATTTTCAAGGTTAAGTGCGGCATTTGGCTAAATGAACTTTCAACTTACCCTATATTTTTATATAGGTCACTACCCAGTTTACAAGATACAGATATGAATTTTATTATAATTTAATTATTTTAACTGCAATTTAGGAGAATTTTCAAGTTCAACTAATTCGCTTGAAGGTCTGCAAAAAAAAGAACGCCTATATGCACACATCTGATAGCCGAACCATGCGCCACAGACTGCCAACCAGTGGCGTGACACAGACAGAGTGCTGACTGGAATCAGATGTCCCAATTCTAATTGTTGTGACGTGATTTTAGCACGTTACAAACCCCACTTATCGTTTTTACTTTCGAATGTAATTTACCTCAATGGTAAACCTGCAAATTGCTCCAAAGGGTAATCTGAGGGACTGAAATATTCAAAACCGCAGTTCCAATCACCGACAAGGTGCAAAGTGAAGGAGGCAAGACGTTAAGTGCCATTTCAAATTGATTCATAACATACAGTTCACTGTACAAACCACAAACGAGCTATCGATCGTACAGTAATTATACCTTGTTCGAGTTCTTTCTGCATCAAGTATATTGTTTGCAGTTGAATTAATGGACATGTTGTACCTAGGTAACTAACGGAATAAGTTACTCGTTTTGAACACCTAGTATAGACCCCTCAGGCAAAGTGTTGACTAAATTCGCCTAATACAGCATCATCGCTCGCTTCGGAGACACTAGCATGCTCTTCAAAAGTACCAGATCTTCTTTAGCAACAGCTCTAATTGGCAACTCAGAATATTATTAGATATGGGTTGTATTGCTGTTAGTGGCTCACTTATTTATTTCGTAACGCACAGAGGTGCTACACTTCTCAGTTTAACCCTCACATTTTAATTGACCGAATTGATACTACAAGCAGTTCCCGAATATCGTCGTATTTTGTGCCTCCTTTCAAATCAAAATTGAATATAGAGTTGCAAAACTTTTGGACCATGGAGACCATTCCTTCCATCGGAGAATTATCTCCAGAATATGAAATTTGTGATTGAATATTTAATAATACGCATACGTGAGACAAGGAAAGAAGATGTATTGTCTCATTGCCATTCAAAAATGATATACCTAGCAGTCCTGGGTTTATAAGATGGTGATCCGGCCCATAGCGTTCTTCAAGTATCTAAAGAATGAACCAGATTTTTTGACGACAGATGAAAGAAAAGTTTATATTATTCGCCGATAAATTGACAGGATTATCACGAATTGAAAGTGAGACGTGCCTTTGACAGCATAGTTCCCAATCAAATGCAAAAAGCAACAATTAATGAACTGCACTCGCGTATTGAGAAATGTTAAAATAATAATGGCGGACGATGTAATCATTTAGTTTGACATCATTTTTACTACATTGTTTACGGTTATTTATTTTATGACTTATGTCGCTAAAACAACCTTTATTGTTTGAAGTGAGCTAACTCTACTCATTTCAGTTTTCTGTATTTCATGATCGACAAAATTCAATAATGATATTTTCAAAAGATTCTGCAAATCGGTCGTTAAATTATATACTTTTCTTCGAATGTTCTGCAAGTTTGACTAACTATTCGTTGACATAAACCATGAATGATAAACTAATTTGTAATATCCTCGTTTGAGTATTGATTTACCATTCTTTTCAATAAAAGAAGGTATACGCGAACAAAATAAGTGTTACTCCTATTTTAAAATAATTTCTATTCGTCAAACTCAGGCTAAGTTCATAGAATCTTACATAGAGTTAATAATACTACTCGAATCCAAGTCAATTTTTCTGGACAAAGACACTTTGAATCAGAAAGTTTTGATGTAAAAATTTTAGCTGAATGTTGGTTGATTATAGATATAACAAATCTTCCCTAAAGATGCTTGAAAAAGGACGCCCTTCAATAAAAACAATCGATAAGTACACCATGCCGTTTGAAATAGGAAAGCTGTAGTCGATGTCAAGTATAATCGTATATGGTACCGCTTTGAAGACAATTGCAAATTGTAGCTCAGTATTCTCATACTCTAATCTCAAAATTTGAATTTTATCTATGAACCCTTTCCTCAGATACTTCTAATGAATCCTTCAGCTTGGGCAACCTGTATGTCTGTCTTCTTAGGATAACCATCTGTAGCTACCTTCATTTTTTACAAAACGTTCATTAATGAATGATATTTTTAACAGCATAGTATTATTCCTCATGCTGTTGGATAAGTTGTGTATTCATGGATTTTTATTCAATGAACAATATTCAGCCTTCTGTAGAATGTTAAATTTCCCTCATTGAAGGAGCTGGTTTGCCAATCCACCCTTCATAATCGCCGTCAACCGGGGCCACACAGCAGTGGTGCAGCACAGTCAGATGTCATGAATAGAAGCAATGGACTGCAGTTTCGGTCTCATTTAACCTCGTAACCATTTCATACCCATTCACATCAGACTACACTACTACCTACTCATCTCAATTCGTTGGAAACAGAGGCCACTTCACCATTGCCACCGGGAAACCGCGACAACAAAGATTAGATAAACAGGAAAAGTTCAAGCAGTCACACTAGTTCGACAATTTACCAAACAATTCGAATGCGACCGAAACTGCAGTCCATAGCGCCTATTCATGACATCTGACCTTGCTGTACCACTGCTGTGTGGCCCCGGTTTACGGTCATTATGAAGGGTGGATCGGAAAACCATCTCCTTCACGGAAAGATATTTAGTATTCTACGTAAGGTTGAATATTGTTCCCTGAATAAAAATTCTTCAATGTGTCTACATAATGCGATAATCTCGCAATTAGTAATTTTTAGAGATTGTGTGCATTCAATGTAGATCAAAGTTGTTATTCGCAGCCTATAATTGAAACTAATATCTAAGAGATATTATATATTTAAAATGAGGAGGTATAGCTGCCTTCGGATCAAATCTCATGAAACTCTAGCACATAGCACCCGTGCTAAGTTTGGATCAATAGTTCAAAGATAAAGTCAAAATGAGATTCTGCTAGACTTACTTAAGATAGCTATATTCCAAAATAATTTAATTTAGACCTTATAGCTTGCGAATAACTATGTCATTTCGATACCCTCTCAGAATGCTATCGCTTGACAAAACAGAGGAGGGAAAAATAGCAGAGGTGATCAGCCGTCGGCTTTCTATTTGTTTATTTGAACGGTGACGGATTAAAAATTGTTTAGATGATCGTAAGGTATGCAATCTATAGTTGATCTGTACACCAGGATTGTAACATAGATAATTATATTGGAACCGAAGGAGTCGGAGTATTTAAATGTGATTTATCGGAGTAGGAACTGGAGGTAGAAGAAATATTTTTCATATAAGTACAAACAAAACATTAGTCAGTCGAATTTTCTTCATGTTATTCATAAAATAGAACACAAACAATGAAAAGAACAATGGTATGTTTCAAATGAACAAGAAATTAAATCAAGTTAATTGAATTCCAAAATTGTTGTAGTATTTTATATATATATATATATATATATATATATATATATATATATATATATATATATATATATATATATATATATATATATATATATATATATATATATATATATATATATATATATATATATATATATATATATATATATATATATATATATATATATATATATATATATATATATATATATATATATATATATATATATATATATATATATATATATATATATATATATATATATATATATATATATATATATATATATATATATATATATATATTGATATCTACTATATATATATATGTGATCCTTATGAATATATATATATAAAACTGTTTGATATATATATATATAATATATATATATATATATATATATATATATATATATATATATATATATATATATATATATATATATATATATATATATATATATATATATATATATATATATATATATATATATATATATATATATATATATATATATATATATATATATATATATATATATATATATATATATATATATATATATATATATATATATATATATATATATCGACGCAAATTATAGGTTCGGGCATTTCTAGGGAACCATACTATCTTGTATATCGTCAGTCAACTCTATTTCCCCGTAATAATCTCCACTAAGCGGAACATATCTACCGAAATTTAGAAAAGTTGGTGAAAATCCTGTTACTTCATGTTTAGCGGTATTAATAGCGAAAGCAATTTTTGTATGATTCAATGAACGTGGAAAAACTCGTTTCTGTCGCTATTGCACTAACAAGAGCTTGTCTGTTTGTGATATGTTAGTGTCGTGTATACATAACAAGTACCAACGATTTTTCTGCTTAGCCGCCTCATTATCTCTGGCATTCCATGATTTCCAATAAAAGGGTGAAATGTAGTAATCTCTCCTTTAATCACTTTATTGAAAAATTTCGTTTTATATTGATAATCTAAATATGTTGCTATTGTGAAGAAGTTGTTTGATTGAAGGTCGCCAAATCATGAATTTAATGGGTCGATGGTAAAATTAGTAAACAAAATCTTACATGAAACTCCAAATTGCACAAATCTAAGACCAGAAGATGCTTTACAGGTACAGGACCAGGGAGACAATCCAGAGGCTCTAGAAAATACAAACAGATACATTTTAGTCCTAGCATATGTGGACGGTTTAACACATAATTAAAAAAACTTCTAAAGAATGAAAGAACCTTTTTCGCATATAGCCTTGTAAAGACTACTCTGAAAACTTACACTAAGCTGAAAGACAAACCGCCCACAAAGAGACAATGTGATGTAGTTTACAGAAGTCTGAATGCAATTTGAGTTACTTTGGAGCAGTAAACACATGCGCACTACCTTAACATACAACACAAACAGGGCAACAACAAAATTATGAAAAAATTTCCGTTATGGATCAGAAAAAAACCTCGGTATGCAGACCAGGTAGAAAAAGACATGATATTGAAAAAAATATCAAGATATAAAATGGAAGGAGATGATCAAGGCCATAGTGATGCAATTTGACACTTACAAGAATAAGGGACGAAGAATGAGGCAAATACAGAAGCGGACGAGCACACAAGGGAAGAAGAAGATTGGACCACTGAACAGAAGAATAGATCTTACTCTAACCTTATTCAACTTGTTGACATCTGAATAACGAAAAAATTAGGAAAGGAGCATGTTTTAGAGAAGTGTGATCAAATTTTAGCTGTTTTCCAGAAGGAAATTTTAAGGTGTAATGTTATGTATTCCATCCAACTTTTCAACACATCTCAACTTCTGTGAGTTTGTGTGAATTCTTTCATGTAGAACTGGAAAATTTTCAATTTTTTCTTGTATTACAGTGCTCCTAATGGAAACATGAATAAATGTTGAAAGCTTGAATTCATCGAAAAAAGAGTACCAATTTTTTATTACATGCTGCAGTCCCAAATAACTAGTTGTCGTCAGGTTAGATTCATTTCTGCCTGTCGTATAGTCCTTAACCATATATACATATACATTTATAAACTTGAGACGAAAAGAATTATTCAAAAATTCGTAGATCAATGAATAATCCTTCCTGACGAGAGCTATTTCCCAAATCTGCCCGCCATGCACGCAGCCCCCAAGAGCCACAAAAGTGCCACTAAGCAGGATACCAGGAAACGAATCGGCAGATTGCAGTTTCGCCCTTATTAGGAGCTCATCAGTGTCGCATATCGTTTCCAAGCATCGCACCAAGCTACATCGGGGTACCCTAACGATTCCAGAAAGAACGCACTGTACATACATATATACATATATATATATATATATATATATATATATATATATATATATATATATATATATATATATATATATATATATATATATATATATATATATATATATATATATATATATATATATATATATATATATATATATATATATATATATATATATATATATATATATATATATATATAAATTAATTAAAGTTGAATTTTATTTGCTAACCCTTTCTTCAAAAATAAACATTGTTTTCACTGGGGAATCGGTGTTGAGAGAGTGGAAAGTGTTTCAGGTTGAAAACTTATAATTTGGAGAGTGTTTTTACGCGTTTCGGCACAGAGTCATCATCAGAAAACATTAATCTCTGCACAGTTTTTATCCAAAACAAAAATCATAATCTCAGTAAAACACATAATACAATTCTTACGTTAAAAGCTATACACCTTACACATTCTCTCTTGATATCATTATTATCAATGGTAAAACAAAAAAAAAAAGCCAGACAACAATAACGAGCAATAACAATTAATATTCGAGCATAACTGGTTGCAGCAATCTATTGAAGGGTGGATTCAAATTATCAGATTACTGTAGACATTCATAAATCCGTCAACGTCAGCTCTTGAATTCACTGTCTTAGGTTCTTTTTGGATTTCGATCATTTCTAGAATGTTCCTTTTAAAGTCGTTGCCTTCAGAAACTAGAACTCGTACATCAGCAAAATTAAATTTATGTAGTTGTTCAATGGTATCTTTGGCTAGGGTAGTACTTTCTTTATTAGATCTAACAGAGTAGTTGTGTTGGTATATTCTTTTATGGGAGTATTGTTCAGTATTACCAATTTAGCACGCTCCACAGTCCTGACAATTAACTACTTTGATTGAGGAGGTCGTTACTTGACAAAATCGATATACATATTTTCAATGAAATAAAACTAATGTATTTAGATTTTCACTATATAAACAAAACTATCTGATGAAGCCACAGTGTGGTGAAACCGGTTATAGTTTTGTTAATATAGTGAAAATCTAAATACTTTACCTTCATTTCATTGAAAATGCTGACAATTAACCTTGCATATACAGTGTGTTTTGTTCTCATGTTTCACCTTTGGCCTTAGAGTGGTGAAAAATTATTTGCAGTAGTTGTTAGGTTTGTGTCCAATCTTGATGTTGTAATTTTCTAGCCATTTATCACTTTTTTGTGTCAGTCTGGGTATATAAGTGAGGCCGATGTATTCAAAACCTATTTATTCTCTTTTTCTTTTTTCTGTTTTGTACATTTCATGTATTCTTTTCTTTATGAGTGGTTTAAAAGAACTAGGTGGAAACGCGTTCCTTTTTTGTATGTTCTTCAATTTCTTCATACTTTTTGTTCCAAATTTAGGGTGTTATATTTTGATGGTTCTATCATCCAGGCTATTGATAACGATACCTTAATTAAAAATCAACTGTACCAAATCGAACAAAAAAAGCGTTATCAGTAGTCCAGTTGATAGAGCCATCAAATTATCGCATCCTCAATTTAGAACAAAAAATTTAAAGAAATTGAAGAACATACTAAAAAGAAACGCGTCTTCAACTAGTTTTTTTGAACCACTCATAAAGAAAAGAATACCTGGAATATACAATACATACCAAAAGAAAAATGAAAAATAGATTTCAAATACATCGGCCTCACCTATACACCTGGACTGTCACAACTGCTATATCGGTAATACTGAACAATACTTGTATGAAAGAATATACCAACACGACTACTCCGTTAGATCTAATAAAAAAGTATCGCCTTAGCGAAACATAGCATTGAACAACCACATAAATTTAATTTTGCTGATGTACGAGTTCTTGCATCTGAAGGCAACGTCGAATTTTTTTTGCATTTCGATAATAAGATTTCAATTTCTTCATCACAATTTGAAAATTTAACAGTTTTCGCACACACATTTGCAACTGATGTACAATGCAACTGACATAAGGTATGTAGCCGAGTTTCATTGCTCGTATCATATTAGATCCACAATCGCGTATAAAATACTGAATTGTTCTATTCATGATGCCCCATTCCATCAACATACTCTTAATTTTTTCTAGAACTAGGTCTATTGTATGCCTTTCGTCAAATGATTGACATTTTAAAATAACTTTTAGCATCTTAAGATCTCTATATAAATGAGATCTTTTCAAATTGTGTGAGCAAATCTTTGATTTCATTTGCTAAAGTTGCATACTAATGACCACAAATATTTTGAGTAAAGAATGTGTTCTCCTTAGGTGATAATTCAATACAGTGTACAGCATAAATCGTCTAATACATCCTTGATTAAGGATAATAAAAAATATGATTGCCTTTCACATAAAATAGATATCGTCCATATATCAATTTCATTCCTAACTGAAACAGTCACGAACCTTCATCCATGAAAGTATGCTGTTTTTTAGAATATTCGTCAAAAATTGCTGGCAGGATATTTCAATAAAATTCGGTGAATAAATTCACGCTGACACCGCAGATGTTAGGTAGATGATATGAGCTGCAAAACAGGAAATTGCTATTCCTTTTCAAGGTGAGATATGTCGCCAACAATTTCATTTTCATTCTTTCTGAACTTATCGGACTGTAACTGAAGAGCGAAAAGTTTAAATATATTCAACTTTTGTTTTCATGCCAGCTATTCTGAACCAACAGAAATGATTCAAGGAGAATTTGTTCATTCAAAAATTCAGATTTTCATAATCAAGAATTCAGTTTGTTAAGAATTCGATGATTTTGTATGTTTTGGTTGTATGAAATATTATTATTTCGTTACTGGAAATGTAGCTGTAAGTTATGTATTATTATAATATATAGGGTGGTCCACAAAATTGGTATTGCCTACATAACCTATAACTTTCACTATCAAGTTAGAGCTTTCAGTTGAGAATATTTATAATGCCAAAGGATGATGGAATACAAGAATTGTCATCCAATTTCATTCTCGGTACAATTCAAAATGGCCGACTGGCTCAAATGTGCAGTACATTTTCAATTAGCTGGAATTTTTTTTCGCATGGTCAGGCGGCCATTTTGAATTGAATGAAGATTCCAATTGTAGGACGATATTCATATGTTTCAACTTTTCTACGACCGATTGAGTCTAGAAGGGAGACGATCAATCAAGGATCTTAAAAGTTATGAGGGGAAACAAAAATTCCATTTAGCGCTTCGTACACAAAACTGGAATTCTTCGCTTCACAGTTTCATCAATTCTTAATCGATTTCTGTGTTTTATCCCTCACAATATTCAAAAAGAATTGAGTTTTTGATTTCATATTTAATATTTCATGAAAAACAATGTTCCAGCGAATTGAAAATGTAGTGCAACTTTGGGCCTGTCGGCCATTTTGAATATTACCGGAAATGATATTTGACGATAATTCTTTCATTCCATCATTCTTTGACATTTCAAAAAATTTAAAGTAATATTTCTAACTAAATAATTGCTGAAGTTATAGGTTATGAAAGCAAGTCCGGTTCCTCGTGGACCACCCTACATATTAGGACTATGTTCCTGGAATGCTTGCTGAGTGGTATTATCCAAATTTTAATTCAAACGGAAGGACGACGTTTATTACCAAAACGAATGCAAAACAGGTGACTGGTTGACGTTCCGGAAAAATTTCATATAGTAGACTGAAATAATCGGTTCTTGGGAACTGGTACAATTAACCAAATATCTAGAAATTGGCATCTACGTTGCACGACATTTGAATCATTTGAACGATTCTCTGCACTGTTTAAGATAGTATAGTTTGAGTAATAAATTCGTCACATTTAGAACAAGGCCCACCGATAAGTGACAATCTATTTGGAATCCTTTACAAGAATGGTCACAAGGTGCACCAGTGTACCGGAATTCAACATTGTAACGAGCAAACTGCACTTTACGTGCTGCTTATATCGTTTTTCAATTCCTAACTTTCATTTTCTTTGCTCCGATCAAACCATACCGCTTGATCTCATATTTGAGTTCGTTGTCTTTTCCCTCTCCACAATTTTCCAAGTATTATATGCTCATGTATCTCTTCCATTTTTCGATGATTCTGTCAGTTTAATTTATTCTCATTTTGAGTCCGATATTACCTCAAGGTGGTAGTTGATGATTTTTGTGAAAGCTAAGAAACTGAAGAGGTTTTGAAAAAATATCCCCAGTGAAGAAAGAAGATTTTCTTTTATAAACTGAATTTCAAATTTGAAAAGTGGATTCTTAGTTCACCTGTTAATAAATGGAGGTAAGTAAGTTCTTCTTTTAAGTGCACGTGGGTTCTCTCTTTTTCGATTTCTCCTAAATATCTCAACATTATCGTTATAAAATTTTTTCTTGTTCTTTTTTTGTCGCTTTTCACTTCAAGTAGCTACGTTCTATTGAATTGTGAAGGCCGTTACTTGATGTAGATCCATGATATAAATGAGATAAAAAACACAAGGTTTAACTTTAATCTACACTTTATTTGAAAAAATTCGACGACGTTTCGCTGACACAGCAGCTTTATCAAGAATGAAAAACAGAATGAAGAGTATAGTATTATAAACAAATCGTAGAACAAGTTGGATGAATAACAGGAAAATCCACACCGAGCCATTGTACAGTTAGTATGAAAGGTAATAAAAACTAAAATCGGTAGGACCTATAGGAGTTTTGGCATAAGAACATCTTATTTTAATTATTTATTATTCAAACCACCTAATAAAAGAAAACCATTCATTCAATAAAAACTTTGACATATTACATATAAAATCAAAAGTTCAAAATAGATCTCCTAGAAGCATTAGAAATAAATAGATACAAACATTCGGACAAGCTTTTGAATGAACTTGTTTAATTAGTTTTATTACCTTTCATACTAACTGTACAATGGCTCGGTGTGGATTTTCCTGTTATTCATCCAACTTGTTCTACGATTTGTTTATAATACCATACTCTTCATTCTGTTTTTCATTCTTGATAAAGCTTCTGTGTCAGCGAAACGTCGTCGAATTTTTTCAAATAAAGGGTAGATTAAAGTTAAACCTTGTGTTTTTTATCTCATTTATAGCCACGTTCTGTTCATTTATTTGAAAGTTAAAATATTGTAAATGCTTTTTTTTTTAAATATCGTAATTAGACAGAACAGGTGCATTGAGGGGATGAGAATTCTTTCTACATATTGAATTGGTGATCTTAGTTTACACCTCGAAAACGAGGCCTACCCAAACGTCTAGAAGTAGCAGCCCCAGGAGACCTAGGAGCATAACCGAGATTTAGAGGACTCGGAGATTGAGACGTCGCCTTTGTTTCATCCCCTTCAAATCTCTTTTAGATAAGTTCTTTCTTTCTTTCGAGTATGTCAATTAAATAAAACACCTCATAAATATATCTGAGTTAAATATAAAGGCAATTAAAATCGAAGTGTTTGAATTTTAACTGAGGATTCAGAGATAGGTGCTTCGCAATATTTGGGGGTACTCGTGGCTCTACCGAGCAGCCGGGACACTCTAATTATAAAAATTCATAAACTGTTATAACATCTGTAGCAAAGGAGGAGAAGAGTATCATTCACTCACGAGCTTTCTGGAGCACTTGTCTTTGAATTCCTTGATTAAGTCTCGAACACATGGCTGTAAGAGCAGAAAATGTTTCACAAGGTGTTTTGTTCCTTTTCAATGTTTATCTGTTGATTTAATCAGCTTGTGTTTGTGAATATCTGCCATATTTGTTTTCATTTAATCTCAGGTCCGTATTATTTTATTAACTTAATTTCCATACGGAGTCTTATCAAATTTTCAACGAAATTTCTTCTTTACAGAATTTAATGTGTGTTTATCTAATCTCTTTCTTTCTTGCGAGTTCATTTTCAGATTGAATTTATGTTCTTCATATTAGGCAATTTCTTTTCTGGTTTGATCTAGTTTAATATTTGCCTTATATTCTCGCTCTCCTTAAGTTAACTATTGCATCGTATGTTAACATAGATAGAATGCCCTATGTAAATTTATCTTTCGTTTTTTCTCCTCTTTTAAAGATGTTATCTTTATCGTCCGTTCAAGAAGGTGATGATTTTTCACTTGCTTTTGTTACTTGCTCGTGTGTCACTTATCTTTGAGTACCCTATTTGTTAGCTCTACTCAGTTTTTTTGGTTGATGAATAAGCGCATCCGCCATTTATCGGCCACATGGTGCTCATCTTCTCATTGTGAGTACGGAAACGATTATCTTTGAGTTAACAGGGAAGCGAATTGATTACTTTTTCTATATACGATTTATTTACCATTTTGTCAAGGTAATTCGAATAATTTTCATTCCAAAAATAAATTTTCCACATTAAAGCTTGACGCTCGAACATCTGAGTGCTACAGAAAGAACTTTGCTACAGTCCGTACTATCTGTAGCCATGGCACCACAACATCAGGTTGTCTTATTTAAGTCAGACCTCACGGCCATCTGTGGTTCACAGGAAGTCATTCAAATGTTAACCTATACTGTCTGTAACCTTGGCAACACAACGACTGGTAGCCTATGTTAAGTGAATCTGGTACTGGTTTAGTTCAGTTCTGTCCCCTTTTTCTGCGTTTTGTTTTGATTTTTCATCTTGATATTGCTGCTGAAGGCAAATGACAGTTTACAAAGTTGAATTCAGCTTTCGGTCCTGTCATTTTAGCTTTGGGATTTAGTGTTCTATTAGGCTATGTCTATGATTGGTTCGGTAATTGCGGGTATGAATGAAGCTAATGTGATGGATAAACTGAATGAGAATGAATGTAGAAGAATATTAATGAAAGCATTAATTTGTGGCCGAATAGGGTACTGGAACTTCCAATAAAAAAATAACTGTATGCTTCATTTCCGCTATTTCTACTTAATTCCTTCAATTTCCATATTATCTATAATGATACCCTCTGATCCTTAAAATTTATACTTACTTCTATAATTAGACTACTATTGTTATTTTGCTAATAAACTTAAAAAACTTTACCTCTACTCCAATTCTCAGAACTTCGTTCATAATTTTGCAGACTTCGGATATCATTTTTGATATTATTTCCGGAGAATTTGTGAATAAGTATTGTGA
The DNA here is from genome assembly GCA_013387265.2 of Cryptolaemus montrouzieri. Classification (NCBI taxonomy): domain Eukaryota; kingdom Metazoa; phylum Arthropoda; class Insecta; order Coleoptera; family Coccinellidae; genus Cryptolaemus; species Cryptolaemus montrouzieri. Next base: position 11,464,995 of record JABFTP020000083.1, on the reverse strand, counting down.
ACTCTTATAACTGTCACCTGATCCGATGTTTCTCAATGTTATTGTAAGAACATATTTAACTGGTATAGTTATTTGAAGTCGGAATATTTCTTTCTACTCATAGGAAAAAATTTTGTTTAAAAAATATTCAAACCAGCAAAACTCATGCTGCAGCGTCGTTTTCATCTTTTAAATGTAATTTCATTTTGCTTTTCTTTCAAATAAAAATAGGTCAAGCCGAAAATAATCGCAACCATAATAAATTCGTCGTCCGTCATGTTCGCCAATCCGAAATATTCCGAAAAATACTGACACGTTCGCCAAAACTGGGAATGCAGTGTTTCTGTTGGGCCTTTGAGGTCGATTTTTGACACGTGTTTGGGGTTCGTGGCAAACACCAAACATGTGGAGGTGAACATTGAATACCAAATCTCTATCATATTGCGCAAAACCAAATTTGAATTCACAACCAGCGTTTGAAGCATGAAACAATTCGGTTATGTTAGGTTATCTTTTGGGGGTTAAAACAAGAAATCATGATTTCACGAGGTTTCGTGTATACCGCAAATGCATTCCTCTGAATGAAATTCATTTTTTTTTAAACAGACGTAGTTAAACGTATTTTAATGAATATGTGTGACCTGGACCACGGAAAGGTACCTAACGTCAGAAAAAAATTTTTCGAGTAACCAGCTGCTAAAGATTACTTGATGTGTTGGCGCAGGTCGCGCTCATGTTCACACTTCCACTTGTCCCTCCAATATTCCTTATACTTTACTCATACAGGTTTGCTCTTCTAACAATATGTTTGAAGTTTCTTTGAGTGAATTACTATATATTGGTTATTTCGTCGACGTTGAAAAAGTTGAAATGATAACCCTCTATATTTCTTATCACATTAATTTCGAGATCGCGATCGCATTTCTTTTCATGAATTCTTTTATAGCTAATAAATAATTCAGTTTTTAAAAGTGTAACAATGAATCAGAAGACATTTGAAAGGGGTGGACTAGCAATATTTCTCGGAGTATTATTATGAGGAAAATTACGAAGATGGTGAAAGTGCAAACAGCGACACAGAAGACGGTTCATCAGAATCGTAGATCTATCTTTTTCAGGATATTGGCGAAAAGCATACGGTATTGAAATTTTTTGAAGATGCTTGCTGAACCCAAGAAAGCGGTATTGGAATTTTTTAAAAATTCTTGTTTTACCCAGAAATGATCGTCGATCATGAAACAATTCCATAGTTTTGGCAAAAGATCAACAGGACGTCGTTATCTTGAGTGAATTTGAAAGTGGTACAGCGAGAGATAAGTGATAAAACACATAAAGTTATACTGAATCTAAAGAATAAGGAAAACGCAAGAAGCTTGTTCTTCTTTAAGTGCCCTCTCCTTAATGGAGATTGGCGGCCATGATCCTATATTCTTCACTGTTCAGTGCCAGTCTAAAGAAATTCTCTGCACTTCTGTTATTGAACAACTTCCTTAAGTTTGCAAGCCATGAAAATCGTTTTCGACCTACACCTGACATTTCTTTGATCATTCTTTCCTGGAAATAAAAGTAATATAGTTTACTCTTATCGCAAGCTGCCTATCTGCCGCCGACTGTTTCTTTTTTGTATCCTTGCGGATTGAAACGATACAGAAACTTATTACATCATTTTAATGTACACGGTGTTGAAGTGATGCATGGTTCCAATAATCCTTCGTGTTGTCTCTAATATTGGAATATTCAAATCAACATATGCCCGAAGCAGCATCGACAATCATGAATATCTAACCGACTGTGTGGTCGCTTCATCCGACTCAGGTCACAATAGGGCAGTTTTGGCTGAATGTGTTATTTGCTACCACTGGAACAATTTTATAAGCCCTCGATTTGTATGACTTCAGACCGACACTTCACAATTTCAAGATACGGTATTGAAGCAAGATGATTTACGGATTCAGAGAATGGTGTATAATTCAAGTTACAATTAACTCCAGTGAATGATGAAATGCCGAAAATGATAATTCTCGGACTATCACTGAAGAACAATGTAAAATTCATAGTTATTTGAGAGATTTAGTTCACGATTAAGAAAAAGCTGATCCACTTGCTCCACAACCAGAACAGAAAATTCGCCAAAAACCTGCACTGAAGGAAATTAAAAAAAACATAATGATGACAGCTGATGAATCCACCACCCAAAATGAAAAGCCTAAACCCTCATCCACGCCCAAAAAAGACAAAATTCTGAACAAGAAGTGCATTTGAGTATTTCACATTGAAAATAAAATGAAAAATTTATGGTTCATTTAATTGAGAATGGTGTTCAATTTGATTTTCTATCGAAAAATCGAAATAGGTACAAAAAATGGAAGAAAAAAATTTTTTGATATTTTACTGAGTTAGATTAGCGATTTTCATAATTCTTTTGTTACTTCAAGGGCGACTTTCATGAAAAGTATTACACTTAGGCTTGTTTCATTGAAAAGTGCTCTGAATTTTATATAAATTTAGGTCAAAAACGAAAATCCATGTTTCCGACCATAGTTGCATTTCCGTAGTTCAGGTCACATATGTGGTTCGTGTTTGGGAATAGTATAATTATGAAGTTGTTACTTCAAACTTCATACCGTTTGAATGATTCAAAAGGTGTTGTTATCATGTTAGTCGTATAGAAATAACCTTGACAGATGATGACGCTTTCAGTGGTAGAAAAAGAAATCCATTGATATCGCAATTTTCTTTGATGCGTTTTTTCTGTAACATCAATTTGTAGATAAATGTAATAAAAGTTTTATGAAGTTTCCTCCGTGAAAAGAGGGAAAGTCTTAGAAATAAACGATTTCCTCTTTCCTCACTTCCACAACTTATTTATTGGATTCACTGAGTTACAACCAGGTTATTTCATGTAGGGTAGAGATGATGCGCTGGCAGAATACAAAATATTCTCCTAACGTGCAATCGTTCAATATGTTAAATGTTTTCCAATTCAATGGGTAGATATACACCAGGACGAAATTATTACCCATATCGTTGAACTGTCTTCAGAAAATTGAAAAATTTCGATTAGGGACAAATTGTATTCAGATGACGTTTTCACCTATATCTATCAGATGTCTATCACTATAGAATCCCAAAGAAAATTCAAACTCAATACTACTACCAGTAGCGGATTACGCTTACGAAATATTTTGTCATTAGGGTACTATATATTTTTTGGTGAATGAACGAAGGCTATAGTGGGATAAGATGGTCAAAATTGCCTAAGAACGAATCGTTACGGCAGGTATCACATTCAATAGACGATGTGAAAAGATGCCTACAAAAAATTTCAGCCCTCTATGGTCTCTACAGCAGATAATATTATATATATATATATATATATATATATATATATAATATATATATATATATATATATATATATATATATATATATATATATATATATATATATATATATATATATATATATATATATATATATATATATATATATATATATATATATATATATATATATATAATTATATATTATTATTATATTATTATTATCGTGGACTTATGCACTATCTCAGCTGTTAGCTGGATATAATTTACCTTTCCCAGATTCAGCAATCAAAGGGAATCGGCTGATTACAATAAACTTGACATAAATTTCCTAACTATCCTACATGTATTAAGAATTACAGCTTTTGCATTTCTATATAGGTATTCTTATGCAATTCTAATTTCTAAGGCTATCATGCAAAGTTTTGGGTATTAACCCTGTGGAGGATACGATGACAGGAACAATATCTATTTTCTCGAGGTGCCACATCTGCTTGATCTCAATAGCAAGGTCTGTGAATTTGGACTTTTTCTCGTGGAACTTATTCAGCACGTTGTTATTATTCGGTATGGCGACATCCACCAGCATTGCTGTTTTCGCTCTCTTATCATACACCACTATGTCCGGCCTATTATTTGTCACCATTCTGTCAGTGATAATAGGCCTATCGTAGTATAATCTGATAGAGTCATTTTCCAATACGGGCGCCGGTTGATACTTGTAATATGGCTGGAATGAATTCAGAAGTCCGTACTTGTTTGCAAGTTTCTGATGGATAATGTTGCACACTTGATTATGCCTGTGAAGATAGTCTGTATTGGCCAGTTGTTCACATCCGGACGTAATATGCTGTATAGTCTCCGATCTTATATGGCATTTTCTGCACCTATCTGTTTGTAATATTCCGTCCTTCATAATAAATTTTTTGTAGTTGTTTGTAGCGATCACTTGGTCGTGGATGGCCATAAGGAATCCCTCTGTTTCCGCGAATAATTCTCCTTTCATCAACCATTTGTTGGAGGCTTCTTTGTCGATGTGTGGTTGATAAATCTCATGGTGATGTCGTCCATGCAATTCCTTTCTTGACCATTGCTCTTGTTTTTCAGTATCTGATAGGAATGGTAGATTCAGCAGGTCATCTCTGGTAGCAAGATTTAGAGGTGTATATCCCTTATCAGCCAATGATACCGCTCTATGTAGGTCAGAAGTGTGAGCTTTTTCTGAGAAGAATTCTCTGAGATATTTTATCTGTTCGGTGTGTAAATTGACTACATCTATCAATCCGCGTCCTCCTTCTTTCCGCTTCAAAGTTGTTCGTATCACAGACGATTTTGGATGATGGTTGTTGTACTTTGTTAGCATCGTTCGGATCTGCCTTTGAATATCATCCAGTTCTGTCTTAGTCCATCTGATTATTCCAAATGAGTAAAGTAACACTGGAATGGCGTAGGTGTTAATTGCCTTGACTAAATTCCCCGAGTTCAACATCGATTTCAGCACAGACTTCAGACGCTGACTGTATTCTGAACGAATCTTCTCCTTTGATTGTTTTTGGTCTAGCAATCTGGCTTGTTGGTATCCCAGATATTTGTATGTTTCGCCATCTCTCATGCACTGTATAATATCATCGTTTGAAAGTTGTGTTTCACCATCTATGACTATCCCTCTTTGAATGTTCAGGGTCTTACATTTTTCAATCCCGAATTTCATATGAACATCTGCCGAGAACTCACTGACAGTTTTCAGCAAATCATCCAATTGCTTCTTGTTCGAAGCATATAATTTGATGTCATCCATATACAGCAGGTGGGAGATTGTATGATAATTCCTTTCTGCTTTTATCCTGAATCCGTATCCTGTTCTATTGAGCATTGAGGACAATGGGTTCATTGCCAAACAGCACCATAGTGGACTCAAAGAGTCTCCTTGAAAAATTCCACGACGTATGGGTATCTCGTCGGTTTTAATTGATTTATTGTTCATGTTGACCTGCAGAGACGTGCGCCAGTGTGTCATTGATGTCTTCAAGAACTCTACCAGGGATGGGTGAATTTTGTATATCTGCAATACTTCAACAAGCCAAGAATGGGCGGTACTATCGAATGCCTTCAGATAATCGAGAAAAGCTGAATGAACATTGCGATGCCCTACGTGTGCCTGTTTCATTATCACAGAATCGATGATGAGTTGTTCCTTGCACCCGTGGTGTTTCTTTCTGCATCCTTTCTGCTCCTCTGCTAATATATTGTTGTCGTCAAGGTGTTGGTATATTCGATTGGATATGCATGAGGTGAGTATTTTGTAGAGTGTTGGCAGGCACGTGATTGGCCTATATTGAGACGGATCCTGTTTTCTATCGCTCTTAGGTAGCATATATGTTAAGCCTTGCGTTAGGAAAGTGGGTGTTTTCTTGGGATGTTGAAGAACATATGTGAGCTGTTTCGCTAGGGCTCCATGGAGCTTATCAAACTTCTTGTACCAGTAGTTGTGAATATTATCTATACCTGTGGCCTTCCAATTGTTGGTGGCTCGAACTACTGTTGTGATTTCTTCCTCCGTTATTCCATCGAAGTCCATATGTCTGATATCGAGGCGTTCTTTTTCATTCGTGATCCATTCCGCATCTCTATTGTGTTCATTGGGGTTCGACCATAGTGATGAGCAATAGTCGTTCAGGCACTGTGCGTCAGGTACTTCTCTGTTATTGTTGGTCGCAGTTTTGTTATTTCCCTTATGAAAATTGGCTGCGTTTTGGAGGAACCTTTGGTTTTGGTGTTTCCTTTCAGTACACTTGACGTATCTTGAAAGCCTCTTTGCTTTTGCTTGGAGTTTCTGTTTCAAAGTGTCCATATAAACGTCGATGTGTTGTTTGTGATCAGGGTGTTTTGTGTTCGTACCAATTTTCCTATAAATTTTGCGTATATGTGATTTCAAGCGACTTGAGGGTTTTCTGTTTCTCATGAATTCTGTGAGGCGACCGATTTCTGCTCTAATATTATCAATATCCTTCTCTAGTCGTTTTTGCCATGGTGGTTTTCTGACGCTTTTTGGCTCAGCTTGAATCAGAGTTGTGGAGATTTGTTGTTTGTGAAGTCGAAGAACCGCTACTGCTCCACAGTAAATCAAAGTGTGAATCTTCTCCAAGGTGTTCTGGTCGGTATATTCTTCAAACACTGAATTCACGCTTGCTAGGATAATATTGGTGTTCTTGTTCGTCTTGAGTTTGGGCAGTTTAGGTCTTTTAGTTGGGTTACTACCACTGAATTCAGTTATTGCTCTGTTGAGTTCCGATCTTACTAAATACATATTTTCGTCCTGCTGATTCTGCTCAGGAGGGCGTTCCATGTTAATATTCGTTTCCGTGGCTTCGATGTTATCTGTAACACTTTACTATATTATTATTATATATATATATATATTATTATTATTATTATTATTATTTATTATCGTGGACTTATGCACTATCTCAGCTGTTAGCTGGATATAATTTACCTTTCCCAGATTCAGCAATCAAAGGAATAGGCTCGATTACAATATACTTGACATAAATTTCCTAACTATTCTACATGTATTAAGAATAACAGCTTTTGCATTTCTACATAGGTATTCTTATGCAATTCTAATTTCTTAAGGCTATCATGCAAAGTTTTGGTATTAACCCAGTGGAGGATACGATGACAGGAACAATATCTATTTTCTCGAGGTGCCACATCTGCTTGATCTCAATAGCAAGGTCTGTGTATTTGGACTTTTTCTCCTGGAACTTATTCAGCACGTTGTTATTATTCGGTATGGCGACATCCACCAGCATTGCTGTTTTGGCTCTCTTATCATACATATTATTATTATTTATATTTATGCACTATCTCAGCTAGTAGCTGGATATATTTACCTTTCCAGATTTAGCAATCAAAGGAATAGGCTGATTACAATATACTTGACATAAATTTCTAACTATCCCACATGTATTAAGAATTACAGCTTTTGCATTTCATATAGGTATTCTTATGCAATTCTAATTTCTTAAGGCTATCATGCAAAGTTTTGGGTATTAAACCAGTCGAGGATACGATGACAGGAACGATATCTATTTTGTCGAGGTGCCACATCTGCTTGATCTCAATAGCAAGGTCTGTGTATTTGGATTATTATTATTATTATTATATTATTTATATTATTATTATTATATTATTATTATATTATTATTATATTATTATTATTACTTGACTAAGGTTCGTACACTGGATTTTTCCGGGGAGAAAGCCTCTGACACTACTCGTTGGTACATTGATATCATTGTCTGATGATGCTATAGTATGTATATATTCTGGTAGATTGATATATTCTCATAACATTTAACGTTATCCTAATATATAATTACTCCAGGATATGTTTTGATTATAATCATTGCCTGGCAATGGTATTAATTACCGGGTGGTGGATTTATATTTTTTCATGAAATCAGTTTGATTGCATGAACAGATATATGGGCAACTCGTCGGGGTAAAACCCCTATATATATATATATATATATATATATATATATATATATATATATATATATATATATATATATATATATATATATATATATATATATATATATATATATATATATATATATATATATATATATATATATATCTTTTCAAAAGATATATATATATATATATATATATATATATATATATATATATATATATATATATATATATATATATATATATATATATATATATATATATATATATATATATATATATATATATATATATATATATATATATATATATATATATATATATATATATATATATATATATATAAATATATATATTCTTTTGAAAACGAGAGAGATTTACAAAATTCATCTTTTGGTCATAAACAACCACAAGTTTTTTCGAATTTTTCCGATCAAATATGCGCCCAGGAAAAATAATTGAAATTTTCAACTGTTTTTTAGGTTATGATCGAAATTTTTGGCTAACTTTCAATTAGTGCTGTTGTGTGTAATTTTTGTCGTTTTGATACTTATTTGGTACATCACCTCGAAATCATATGAGTTAATAATTTCAAATTCATTCTAACATAATGATAAACTCACTTACAAGTGAAAATAAAATTTTGAAACTAATCAACCTGAGAATCAAAAAAACGTTTTTCCTTACATTTTTGACATATGACCTCAAAATCTACTATTTGAATGATTGCCGATTCGCTCTGGTACACTGCAAAATTCATTTATAGGTAACAATAATGTTTCAAAATCAAAATTGATGGCTTTGAGTATAAAAGAAACATTTTCCTGACTTATTTGTTACTTATTTGACACATTACCTCAAAACGTAATGTGTATATAAATGCTAATTAGCTCTAGTATATAAAAAGTCATTTTTAATTGAAATGAATGTTTTACAATTCAAAATGATATTAATGAAATTGAAGAGATCTTTTGTCTGACTTTTTGATACCCATTTGTCTTATTATCTCAAAATCTACTGCTAAATATTTGCAATGAAGATAAGAATTTTATTTATTTAATATATTAAAATTATCATGAGAATTTTTACAGTGGTCCATCCTTTTTTTTAAAGGGGAATAGGAGAGAGATCCTCTAATTGAAAGAATAAAATATACACAATAAAGAACCATAATATTCAATGTAGTCTTTCATATCTATAATCAAGATCACTGTCTTCTTCGATTACCGCTTCAATTTCAGTATTGAAAAATATTTCTGGCAAAACTTTTGCTGGTCTAATAATCTTTGATTTGTACTCAGTATTACTCAGGTAATATAGAACAGAACTGCGGCTATGTGAGAGCAAGATCCAACGGTTCTCAATCCATTCGCACAGTCGCAAGCATGGCGTAAAATACCGCCATATCCAATGGAATGAGGTTTGTACCCAATATGACATTTATATGGTTTTTTATTGATATGTCTGGACTTTATTAAAACTTTGATAATATTGATTTTCATTTTTACATACTCTAGATGGATGGTGTCGGAATTGTCCATAAACTCCGCTAAATAACAAACTGCCTGACCAAGTTGATAAGTGCCTGAAAAGAATACCTTTAGATCTCTCTCAGTCATCTCTGGAAAATCACTTATTTCTTGGGATGAAAATTTTGTTGTGGTGGTCTTGCGTCTAGACTATCTTGCTGTCTCCGCTTCCATCGCCAAGGTATTTTCCTATTGGTTCGATTTTAACATTCTTTCTACTATCACCTCTTGCAATCCTTCATCACTTTCATCACTATATGTAAAAGCGTTTTCCAAAGCGATTGTTGAGGAAACATGCTATGTTGCAATAAGAGCCTGCCTGCGGTATAAGTTTCGTGTCTAGCTGGTGATGGAGTAGCGTATATTTTTTTACCAGAATACCATGAACTGCTTCTACCACCCATCTCAATTTTCTAACATAGCGGGACACATTCGCTAAAGCTGCTGTTAAGTTTCCCCTCTGCCCTCTCAAGGCAGGCAAAAGAATCTTAAAGCCATGACATTTGAGGTAAGGTACTACTCTGAATCCTCTATCTTTTCTTTTCTCATAATCTTTTTTATGCCATTAGGATCTGCCATAACTTTTATCGTTATGCTTGCATCATTTGCATGGTTAGTGGTTTCTTTTTTTGTCCTGAATAAGACTTTAGGTGGTACCAGTCATTCTTACTCTTCTGATGAGATGAATAAGTGCCATCAAAAACCAAAATACGTTCATCTGCAAGGTTGAAAATTTTTTCTGCATAAATGGACGTATGAATGACAATTAGATCATCTCGATCAAGACATTTGACACCAAAATAATTTGGTAATACAACTCTTTCGAACGAATTTATAACTGATTCGCACATGTCTGATATTTTCATTTCATTGTCAATTTCGAAAACTGTTGCAATAACATTATTCGACGCTCCAGTACGTAATTTGAATAAGCAAAGGACCGAAGCTTGTATGACATTTCTAGAATTTGATGATCTCATCGAAACCAGTAGCTGCTTCAAAACTTGTAACTGAGCACTTGTGAAACTGGTGAGAGAGAGAGTAATTGTCTATCACTAAGCTCTGACGTAGTTTCATCTAGGAATGTTAATTGTGTTGAGTCTGATAATTTTGTTAAAAATGAACAT